>JAVDOI010000016.1:1648080-1905580 GCA_032191485.1 Leptoclinus maculatus
AAGGCTTCTGTTACAACTCGGATCAACTGGGAGAGAAAGATAGTGGCTCTTCCTCTCTCTCTTTGTTTCCACGTATACAGTCGCATTGTGCTTTTGTCTCTCTGTTTCGGTTCTTCCCTACTCTCCCTCATGCGCTTGGCCTTTCTGTCTTCCTTTTTCTCTCATCCCAGCCGCCTCAGCGGTCTGGACGGTGTCTGCAGCACACCCTTCTCTTCCTTCTTCCTTATAAGGCTGCTTTCATACACTCTCTATCTTGCTACCCCCCCCCCCCCTTTCCTTCCACTGACCCCTCCCATCGTGTTTCCCTCTTTCAACCTGCCAGCAGAGGTAGAGAAGTTCTCATCCATCTTCAAGCCAGACTTTGACACGCCTGGATGTTAAATTAAAAACATATAGCCCAAAAGAAGTGGCTCGTATGCAGCTAAAGTGTCCAAGACACAGCTTAGAAAATGAACATCATCCATCAAAAGCTTCCTGCATCTCCGCCAAAGCCTGTAGAGGAGAGAGCGGGGTTTGACATCAGCCATATCCATAGGCAATTATAGGAGATGGGAGCGGGGGGGGGGGGGGGGTGAGTTGTTTTCTTCTCAAAACATAGAGAACACTAATGCATGGCTACACGAGAAGAGAGACACAAAAAAAACCACTCGGTCAAAGAGAGACATATCAGTGTTTGATGTGCGGTATTCAGATGGACTAAGTGACGGGGTACGTCTCTGTCCTTCTCCCTCGAGATAAACCATCTAAGAAGTGATGACACTCCCAGACTTGTAGAGCAACACTGGGTTAGTGCGAGAGACCGCATTTGCATTTATTAGTCCATACATCACGACCGATGTGATGGATGCCCGCCGTGTCTGTATGGACGGTGCATTCTGGGAGCGGTGCTCGTACGAGCGTGCAGCTCAGAGCCACTTCATCGCCAGCAGCTCATTCATCTAATGAGAATGAATCAGGATTTATTATTTATTTTTTTACTTTTTTGGCTGATTATTGTCGTACTCAAGATTCTGCAGTGGCTTCCTCGTGCTATAGTCTTGATTTTAAGTAGGAAAGTAGTGTGTTTTTTCTCCTCTCTTTCCCATCCCAGTTGATTTCATCCTGCAACCCTTTGCAGGGTCCATTGCTGGGCAATGTTCCAAATCAATGAGCCTCACTGTGTTATGGGAGTATTGGATTTTTCCATTTTATTCCCATTTATGTGAGGAAGCACCTTGATTTGTCCGGTATTATAGCCCAGTTATAAAAAAAAAAGCAGACATCCCTGGCCTTTTGAGTGTTGGTTTGGTTCCATCAGTAGATTGGAAGAAGGTGAATGAGGGAGCATGCTGGTTTCTTTGGCTAGGAAGTCCTTGTTACGATGCAGACTGAGAAAAGGTAGGAGATGGTGGGGAGAAGAGTTGGTGTTTACACCAGATGAAGGAACTTGTGACGATTCAGAATCGTGTCCGTCGTGCCTGCAAGTTCGTTTTTCAATGACTAGAAATAGAAAGATACACCAGCAATGCGTCTCCGCTCTGACGTACCCTTTGACCCTGCCAGTCACACTTAAATCCTGTCCGCTTATGGATAGCGACAGAAGCTGGGGGAGATGATTGACAGCTGGCAGGTGAATAAAATAAAAAAACAACGTCCACGTGCAACTTGTCAAGCTACTCTGGACAACAGATAAGGCTCCTGAGGGCACCTCCCTATATTACAAAATCATGTATATTTGTGTGGTTCTTTCAAGAAAGATCAGCACACTGTTCTGTGCTATATTAAATATAATCTTTGATACTGCATTCATTCGAGCGTAGGTTACCTTTGTGCCTGTAAAGCTCTTGTGTCTTGATCCAGGGCACTTAAGCGGGCAGAATATTTAAAGAACTAGACCCAAAGTCCTCTGGTCGGCTCTATAATCACTCAGCTGTCCTGTCACTCAAGTAACTTTTATCTTTGAGTGTATCATCCGTGTCCGAGTCGAATATTCGTTTAGATCCTCTGAGACGGATCCATAAATTATTACCTATTTTTCATTCAGATTAAGAAAATTCTGTCAGGCTGGAGGTTTAAAAATAGTGTGCTGTTAGTTGTCAAATCTGACTGCTGGTAATCCTGCTGATCTAGTTATTAAGACTCGACAGTGACAGTCTCTCTCTCTCTCTCTCTCTCTCTCTCGCTCTCTCTCGGCGAGTTCGGCGCTGGCTGACTGCGCTGTCGTCCTTCGGTATCGATCTGAGAGTCCTGCGCTGCCAGATTGCTTTCAGCAGCCATCACCTCCTCCTGTCATAATGGAAAAGCTCCACAGATTTCACTCTGTTTTAGTGGGCAAAAAAAAAGAAGAAAGATGGCTGATGGAAGCGAGGCTGTGGCGCTCTCAAACTGAGAGAGCATGATCTGGATTGATGGGGAATGTGCTGATGTTTTTATTGATGAGCTTTTCCAGAAGAAATCTTCCTCTCGTTCTTTGTTTTTTCTCTATTGCTGCGGTCAGCTAAAGTGCTGACGGTGTCAACGGTTAACTGCTTATTGGGAACAATGTCCCCATTCTGTCTCTACTATTGGCTGTTTATTGGGAACTATGTCCCCTTTCTGTTTCTCCTATTGGCTGGTATCCAGCTATCTCTTTCTCTATGTCTTCACTCGCTCACACATACACACCTCAAAAGGGCACCAGCAGAACTAATTATGGACCAGCAATAACCCCCCCCCCTAGCGCCACTCTTTTCCCAGCTGTGTAACAAATTCATTGGCACATGGCTGCCACTGTTGTAAATCAATCTGACAGACTCGGAGGTGAGCTGCTGAATACAATTATGCGCCATGTGCTTGTGCCGCAACTTGTACTCACACAGGAGTAAACAGGCCATCCAGTTGTTAGATGTCCACATCCATCTCCACAGTGGACTGTTTGATGTTCAGAGAGGGACCACAGGTGGGGGACGGAAAAAGGCAGAAGGGCCGGGAGATATTGGAGGCTAGGGAGAGCGGGGACAGGCCATTTGAGTTTGGGACCGTTGGGAGATGGGCCATACAGAATGGCTGGATATATTAAACTGAAGGAAATGGGTGCTGAGGGTATTGTCCAGATGTGAGGGTGGCAGCTGGGGTGAGCTGGTGAGATGATGCATTTGGCTTTGAGGAACTGAGAGCTCGGAGCTACAGAGCCTATCACCAAGACCGTGGTTTGGATCTGGTGTATTGAGAAGGAACATTTCAGTCGTAGCGATTGCTGTCAGTGACGTTCTGTCACGCCATCAGTGGGAAATTGTTTCTAATAAAAACTGTTCATCATTGAGATCTGGTAGTATCAAAAGATAACCGGGACAGTGTTTCTGGAAAGAGACATCGCTGTTTAAACCATCAAAGAATTTGTGTAGGAATTAGCACCGATGACGTAGCTTAAAGAGCTATTGGGATACAATTCAGATATATAGAGGTTGAAATATTCACTACAAATAGAAAGACAACCCAGAGATTAGTTCAGTCGGAATGCGTCTCCGCTCTGACGTACCCTTTGACCCTGCCAGCCATAATCAAATCCTGTCAGCATACGAAGAGTGACACAAGCTTGGCGACATGATTGACAGCTGGCAGGTGAATAAAAAATACACAACAACCACATGCAACTTGTCAAAGTACTTGTAACAGATACAGGGTTGCGTGCTTATATTACAAAGTCAGGCATTGTTTTGTGGTTTATTCAAGAAGGATCAGACGCTGTATTGTGCCATTATTTATATATATATTGTGATGTCATGAGAGGGAGGGTCATCAATGGGAGATACATCCCCTCCCAGTGGTTGCAGCAAAGACTACAACCCATCATGGCACCTGGGTAAAAGACTACAATTCCCATAGTCAGCAGGGCAGGCGGGGCCAAGGCTGCTGCCCAGCTGAAAGAGAGGGGCCTGATTACCCGGCAGGGGTGTGTGTGGAGACAAAGGACAGAATGTTTGGAGAGAGGACAGAAGCGAACTGGGAGAGAAAGAGTTTTATTTTACGTTAAAGACAATGAACCAGAAGAACACTGAAGATTCTTATGTTTGTGTTTTGTAGCGGCTTTCGGCTGGAATTAAGTTTACCTTTTGCTTAAAGAAGCTAAATATATATTATTTTGAATTAGAACACACCCGCTTGTCGTCTTCATTTGTGCACCCACGCTTCACAAGCTGATCCCGACCTCTCAAGACATCACAATATATATATATATATATATATATATATATATATATAAACATCATTGATACTGCATTTATTCTTGAGTAATTAAATATTAGAGCACAGGTTTTACAGAGCTCCAGGGCACTCAAGCAGGTCTGGTTGTCATTCAAATATTAATTTATTTTCCTTTGAATTTATCATCCGTTTTGGACTCGTATATCTGTCTGGATCTTCTGCGATGGATCCACAAATGATTACATATTTCTCATTCAGGTTAAGAAAGTTCTGCCAGGCCGTGAGATTAAAAAGAGTGTGCTGTTTGTTTGTTTATCAGATCTGACTGCTGGTAATCCCCCTGATCTATTCATTCAGACACACCAGTAACTGTCTCTTTCTTCTCTCTATCTGCTGCTGAAGTGACACTCTCGTCCTTCAGTATCGATCTGAGTTTTATTCATTGTGCTCCTTGTGACAGAACGGGCACTGATGATAGAATATCGGCTAAAGAGCACATGGGATACAATTCAGATATAAAGAGGAGATTTTATGAATAGAGCATAACACGGTGGACGGCAACCATTTGAACCCTGGTGATGATCGTGATGATGCACCTGCAAGTGAATATGTTGTTTCAGCCCAGCTTGATCATAAATGACCTACTTTGGAAAAAAAATATTCTAAAAACACGTTTTAATTTCGACTTTCTGGTGATGTATATACAAAAAAATACATAACTGTTAATTGAATGGCTTATCTTTTTGTGGTGCATACTATCTGGGATGACTTTCCCCCATTCTGTGTTTAGTAATGGTTCCATACGTGAAAAAGAAACCGTGTGTTTGCTGCAGACTTGAAGTCAGAGGCGCTGATGTAGGAGTATAGACATAGTGTGCAGGGAGCAGGCTCCGGACAGCCGGGGAGAGCAGTGTGCTGGCGGTGCACTGTATACTGTACTGGAATGTGTTTGTGGAGATTATTAAAGAGCCATATATTTCTGCTGCAGCCCCACAGGGCCTGCTCTTACCGGCTGATCTCCACACTGGCAGACGGGTAATGAAACAGGCCTCACTGGAGATTCATAACTGTGGAGAGCCAAAGCGATTCCCCCCCCCCCCTCCCCTTTTTTCAAATGTTTTCTTCCTCTCTGTCTTGGCTTTGGTCTGTTGAATGTGCTGCAGCAGGCTACTTCTGTTTCAAGCACAAGTTTACTTTTACTCTTCTAAGCTCGTTCCAGAGTACATCGTAGCCTCTAATATCAAAAACGTCACATGTAATAATGAGTGACATGTGGCAGGTGAAAACAGTCTTGCAATTAGCTGCTGAAAAGTTCTTGCTAGTTAGCCTGCTAGCATATTAGGGCACTTGTTTGCAACCAGTTAGCACACTCATTCACATGTTATCCTGCTACTCCGTTATCTTGCTAGCAGGCGAGCTTACTTGCGGTTAGCTTGCTAACGGGAGAGTTCACTCACAGATTAGCTCATTAGCTTGTTTGCTGTAGTGATTGCTAGGTCTGTAGCTTCTTTCAGCGGGCCCTGCCATGCTTTGTGAATTGTCAAAAAGAATGATGACACGTTGGTGGAATGAACATTAAGCTGTTTAGTGTTAACTATTTAGCACTCAGTTTGAAAGCTGAGTGCAGATTCAGAGTATGGGGAGTCACAGGAGAGAAATTCAGCTGGGCTTCAGGCCAGCGGGGGGTACATGCAGCTCCAGAGGTGTTGAAGGTAACCACTCGACTATGAGAGGCACAGCTCATAGCTTGTTGATATTACAAATTAGACCGGGGGGGGGATCGGAAGGGGAATAAGTTTGTGATGGGATGGGACGGGCAACATAAAGCTGAGAGGAGGGAAACTTTTTGCCAACACACAGGAATTGCCGATGGGTTGTATTCCAACTCCTCCATCAGTTCCAGCACTCATAATCACAGGTTTGAGGGAGAGCAATTTGGACCAAAAATGAAATTTCAGATATGAAATTGGAAGAGCCGACGAGGCACCCGAAAGCAAGTGATGTATTCAGGTAAGCTCCTCTGTCGAGACCTGGCTTGGAATGTTAGTGAAACATTATGGATGGAATGAGGTGCAGGGATTTGTTGGCAGATGAAGAAGTATAAAACTGCTACGGGGTGTGATGTCAAGAGAGTGGAAATTGAAGGCGGCTAATGGGAAACATGGACATAATTGTCTTTGGACTGTGTGCCAATAAAAGTAAACAAATTCAATGCAGGGAAGATGTTGGTAGAGATGGCAAGACGTCGTGGAAGGGGAAGAGATATGGACGAGTGGAAAGCAAAAGAGAAAGAGACTGTTTCACTACGGGGATCAATTACTAGCAACTGTAAGTTATGGTATTTGCTGCACCAAGTGCCATGTGGCTTTATTGCACTGGGACGGTGTTTGGAGGAAGAGGGAGATTATTCTCCACACGGAAAGGCAGAGAAAGTGAGGGAAAGAAAGCCGACAGAGAATCAGAGAAGCGTCGAAGAGAAAGAACGAGGTGGAGGGTTTAGAAAGAGTGAGAGGCAAAGAAAGATGAGTAGTCCAAACCTCGAGGCTCTCTCTTCACTTCTCCTCTTGCAGCCCTCCATTCTCTCTGTTTCTGCTTGTCTTGCACTTTCAAGCGTGGAGCCCATTAAAGCGGATGACAGTGTAACTCACCACTGATAATCAACAGAGAGAGCAGATTCACAGAGAAGAGACCCCAGGCCTCGTTTATTATGTTGGATTTTTCCACTGAATCCGACTGCGCTGTAATTTTTCAAAGTGGGGAAGGAGGTGCAAGGAAAGTAATTTACACAATGAATAATCAAGATGTGTGTAGACTAGGACAGGACAAATTCAGTTTACAATTTATACAAGTTCTTAAGGGGAATAAAAAGTGAATCAAGAACCACTGTATGACAAATAGGAGATCTAGACAAATATTGCTGATACTGAGACAATATTCCTACTTATATTATCTATTTAACACAGATATGAGTAAAGTGAACTAATGGTAAGCTCTTTGATGTCCAAATCAAATCAAGTTATACAGTGCCAATGTACTGTGATATATTGTTATATTGACAAAAAAATGGCAGATTTGATATTTGTTCTACAAGTAAACATTTAATTCCAAAATTAGATAATCTCTTTTGAAAAAAAGAGGCATATTGTATACATTCTGCAAAGGTTTTCTCAAATACATTTAGAATTGTATGGAGGGGAAAGCCATTGTACATCTTTTATTTAATATTCATGTAGGATTTAGCATACGTTTATAACATATACAGCATGTCGTCTTTGTACATTACTGGATACATTTATTATCGGGCTCCAGCTAGTAAAATGGTTCTAAAGTTCCCAAAATTCAAGTGAATCTGTTAACAGCCCAGAAAAACTCACAATAATAAGCTGCTAATTCTTAGATTTGAGAAGCTGAATCTACATAGTTTGGCTCGATGACATATTTGTATGATTAAATCAGTGAATAAAATTGTCATTTTCTATTGATAGAGATTCATTCGCTAATTGTTTTTGCACCACTTGTTGAAGAAAAGCCTCATATAACTTGTGAATATGCTGAACCCAGCATATTCATAAGAACATCTGTGGGAATGTGGGAAATCAACAGTTCCCAGAGAAGTGATAAAGTTGTGCCAGGAAAATTGTGAGGTAAGAACACATTTCCCGTAAGTAAGGAAATAAGAACTGCGTTCAAGATCAAATAGCATTTGACCTGCATCCTGAAGACCAGATGTGCTTTATTTGTGGGTCAATCGACGGAATTTTGATTGCTGGAAAGTGATGTAAGGGGCTAGGCTTAGGGAATAAAGGGCACGGTAAGGGTATTAGGGCACAGCATGCTGCCGTTTCCACTGCTGCACAGCTATGAGTAGTGGAAACAAACACACCTGTCAAGTGCTCCCAGTTCCCCCTCACTGACCCTCGATTGGCATGGATGAAATGCAGTCATGTGCTCTCTTGGACTGGTGTAAAAAAGACAATGACAAACTGCTGGGACAGTGGCATGAAGTATTTAAAATAGCTGTTAACAGTTGCGTGCTGTAACAATAGCAAGGCTCATGGCAAGCACAATAGGATCACATCAATGACAAAAACATGGCGACGTTTTTGGATATTCGTGGTTCCCAGATGATGATCCCTGACCTTAACTGTAGTGCATCCATCAGTTCATAAGCTTTACTTGACCAACTTTGGTGCTCCCCAAAAAGTAATGGTTTGGATTTCCAAACATTGAATCACCACCTCAGCCAAATCTGAATAGAAGGTGTTCAGCAGGCAAGCTTAAAGAATGAAGAAAAATGCTTTAAATTTACAAAATTTTGGGAGGACAAATGGGACAAAACAAAAAACTAACTAAAAGCAGATGAACCAAAGCAAAGGCACGCTTCAAATATTGATTCTATGACACACCTGGGAGTTGATGGGAGTTTTGAACCGGCATCGAAAAGGCAGCAGAAGGCCATTTAATGTCTCCACTTTGCTTCAAAGAAAAAGTAAAGGACAGATGGCAGAGGGGAGGAGAGACACTGGAAGAAACATGAGAGATGGGAGTCACAAGAGAGAAGTTTAGGGATGGATAATGATGATGGAGATAGAGGAAGAGCGGTAATGACTAGAAAACACCCAGAACAGCATGGATAAAGACATGAAAGAGGAGCAGAGAGACAAACAGAAAAGGGGGGAACCTTGTGAGACGGAGGGAGGGAAGAAAGGACGAGAGAAGACGAGAGGAGAGGGACTCGAGGAGCGGTGTAGGGGGTTACAGAGGCGGGTGAGGTCAGGATTCGACCCCGTGGCATCCCATAGTAATTGAAATTAGGTGGGGGTGGTCGGGCGGGAGGGGAGCGGGACCGGAGGAAACAGGCGACATGATAATCAATTTGAGGCTGAATCGGAAACATGAGCCACTGGGGGGGGGCCTCGTTCCCCCTGCCAGGCCTCCAGATGGCCCCGGCCCCAACCCTGTGTGGGCCCTGTCAGAGCACGCAGTGTGTGATTCAATGTACGTCTACGTGTGTGTGTGTGTGTCTGAGAGACAATACCATCTGCCAGGAGTGCAAGGGGAGTTCAGCAGATGCATTTGCTGACACTAGGGGCGCAGGAGGATATCGACAATACACTGTATGCCGAGTGCTTAATAGCCACCGTATACTGTACATGAAGTCCACGAATCCTTAAAGGGACAGTTCACCACAAAGTCAAAAAAAAACATACACATAAGCGTGCATCTATACTCGATACTGCTAGTTCCCTAGCACCAATGAGCTAGCTACTGTCACAGCTCAGCCAGGGGGGGGGGGCGCCTTTAATGTTAACATCTCGCGCTGTCACGAGCATGAGCTTCTCGTCTGTGAGTGGATGCACGCTTCCTTCTGAGTGGTGATAAGGCCATCGGCTGTAGTTTGGTGAAATACTTCCGACATGAAACTGTTCATGGTCTGGATTATCTCGAGAAACCGGGTCATGATATATGGAAAGAGACACTGCTGTAGAGTTTTTCAAATGTGTATTTTTGGGCGCTTTAAGCACTTGGCAGATAGTTCCAACACTCTGCCACTCTCAAAACAGTCTCGATTGATAAATAACACAACAGGTCAGAAGAAAAATACATATATTCATTTTAATTTTTGGGTGAACTGTCTCTTTAAGGTGCTTTTGAGGATCAAAAACTGTACTCCGGCAGAGTGAGGATAAGAAGTACATTTAAAAGCCTTTTTTTAAAGTCACGCGTGATGGTTTAAAATGTAGACACGGTTACCTCAAAGGTTCTTCAAAACCCTTGATATGTATTAATCCTACAATACAAGCTCAAGCTGTTGCTCTATGCGTTTTGAGTTTTCCCTCTTCTTCCTTCAAAAATGACGGCTCCTGTAGTTGCTCAGTCAGCCATCTTGACAATGAAATGCTCTCAAAGAGACAACAATCTATAACGGTTGAAGGAAAAAGAAGCAATCTGTCTGGCACACGTTTTAAGAATCACCCGCAGTAAACGGAGATAAACTGCGGCCCGGTTTCTAGATTTCTCTCCAGGATAACAGTTTCATAACCCATGGATGCTCTATCGATCAAGTCCTTTCAAATGAGGTAAATTATACTAAGTCAAAACATAAACACACGAAAACACAAACCTCACTCCGCCGCCCAGGGGAGGACTAGGGCTAACGGATGAGAGTCAGCAAGTCGATCTGAGGCAGCTGAAAGCAAAGAAATAAATAAAAATGTATGAAGTTCACGCGTCTGATCCCCAAGCACACTGATCCAAAGAGCAGAGACAGGCGGAGGAAAAGAGGAAGGAGGAAATTGAAGGCAGACGTGAGGGCTGGAAAGCGGGAGAGATGCGGCAGGAGTGGAGGTGTTTGAGAGGGGGGGGGGGTTTGAAGTGATGGAGGAATGAGAAAAGTTTTGAAGGGAGGAGTAGTGTGATGCAGGAGAAATGAAAAGCCGACATGAAAAGCAAAGAGGCAGGCAGTTTGATCCGGGCGATGGACTCTTTGCTCGAGAGGTGCCAAATAAACCTGTGAACTGACAAAGGCGGGACAAACAGGGAGGGGGAGAGGGGGCACCTAATGGGAAAGGTTTGGCTAGGTGGTCGGAAAAAGGTGAAAGGTGAAAGGTGAAAGCGATTGAGGACAACAGAGGAAGTAATGGAATGAGCCAGCAGTGGCTGTCCTCTGAGGCTGCTGCGGGTTTTGGAAAGCAATCATCTTGAGGATCTCCTCTTCTTTAACAAACAGCATCCTCTCTGTTGCCAATTATAACATCACCGGAACCTAAACTCCCCACCCTCCCCCACCATCATGTTTCTGTCTCCCATTTAACCTCCTTCCCTCTTTTCTCTCCCCCCTCCCCTTGATGTTCTGAATCTTATAAGAACCATTTGCTTTCATACCACAACACGCACTCTATCAGCGGGTCGGTTCGTTGACTTGCTTATACAGCTCACCCCCCCCCCCCCCCCCCCACACACACATCTCTTCTGTGTGGTTGTCACGCCGGCCTTCCCCTGTTTTAATTGGTGCTCGTTAGAGAGAGAAAAAAATGATGTTTTTGCTACATTTTCACCGAAATATGCAGGAGGGGAATCAGGCTATGAACATGTTAATTGATAGTGGATAAAGGAAAACACTGGCAATTAGTGCAGGCTGACAGATGAGCAAGGCACTGCACCGGAGACTTTGATGACTACAAGAACTCTACACACACACACACACACACACACACAAGCACATATGTACACGTTCTGGTTAGCGAGCAGGGCCAGTGTAGACGTGAACCACTGTTTGATTCAAACCAAGCAGGAAGTGAGACTGCAAACGGGGAGTCGTGTTTTTAGTTTGCATCAATGCAAACACACACACACACACACACTTGGATGCAGATGCAGAATAGACATAAAAACAAACATTCATATCAGCCGACACACAGATACAGACAGAGGAATGTGTTGCTGGGGTTATCTACTGGTTTGGAGAAAACATCATTATGCTGCTGCATCTCTCTCTTTGTTTCTCTACACTGTTGTGGAAACGCTGCGGCCCAGAGAGTTGAATTGCTTTTGTTTTTTGGATGATATGATCTGTAGATGTAGTCTACGTGTGCTGTGTAGAACTTCACTGTTCTTTTTTTGAGGCAGTTAAAGACAGATATTTGAGAGTGAATCTGATCTGATGTATTTCTTTTTTACATAAACACAAAAGATAAACAAGTATCTTTAGCAGGGGTTTGGCCCCCGAGGCTGGATTATCAACTAGGCAAAGCAGCCAACTGTGCATCTCTGCACATCCCTAAATCAACTGACCCAGACCTTAAGGGGCCTCGAAAGCCCCAGGTTCGTTGTTCTCAATTGACTGCAAGTAATTGGACTAATTGCAAATTTGTCAAGCAATTTTGTACCAGTAAAGTACAATATCGACAAAGTGTTAGTGGCTAATCTTGGGCTTCTATAAAAGGGGCATGTGACAAAATGGACTATCTCACTATCTTTTAATTTAGCTTTCAGAAATTGTATTCCCGAAGGTTTACTTTTACTTGTTTTTGATGAAACACTGAATACATCAGCACCATCATTTTGATGACTCCTGCTCAATTTGTTCTAATGTTTCTTCTCTTCTTATTGTCTTTCCCTCTCCTCCTCCTCCTCCTCCTCCTCCTCCTCCTCCTCCTCCTCCTCGTCTTTAGGTGAGCCTGCAGTGGCCAGAGAGAACAACTGTCTGAATGCTGCCAAGGCCTGCAACCTCAATGACACATGTAAGAAGTACCGCTCAGCCTACATCAGCCCCTGCACCAGCCGCGTCTCCACCGCTGAAGCCTGCAACAAGAGGAAGTGCCACAAGGCCCTGCGGCAGTTCTTTGACAAGGCAAGGCACCTCTGACACGAGGAAAAAAACACATAAAGCACACACGCTGGGGGGTTTCCAAACGACTGATATCTGATAAAAGCCGAATGTCTATCACAAAGGACCTGCTTCAAAAGGAACAATGATTTTGAAGTATATAAGTTCAAAAATCACAATAAATAATCATGCGAGCCTTTTTGTGCAGGGTTTGCTTTTCCATCACCAAAGCTTTGACTCTGATTCAGTCATCAAACACAAAGGTTGTTTTTGCTGTCCGTCCCATATTGTAAAGAAAATGATGTGAGACATTGTAATTACAACCCAGCTCCCACGATGTCTCTTTGGAATAACTTAACTGGGATCTCTTCCATTAAACAACGACATGAATCAAAAGAAAACTACAAAGAATGCATGACATTGTTAATCTTGTTGTGATTGTGTTTAATTTTGTGTGTCAAGTTTTCTTTGTGTTGGAGATCAAACTAGATGACATTCTTCTATTGAAGCCAAAGTGTTTTGTTACCTTCTAGAGTGTGTCATTAAACTCTAATATCAGAATGTGTTGATGTTGTTGTACTACTGAAGCAATGTTAAATATGCACGAGAGACAATTTTGACATTTTGGCGTAATAATTGTTTTATAGAAATGTTTGCAGTAACCACTTACTAGACTCAACTAGACAAACTAACTCAACTAGAATGTGTAATGCATGCTTTTACCTCAATATTTGGTGGTTTTGTTTTACTGGATTATCAACGTTAAACCATGAGGCTGACAGAAGTTTGAACATGAAAATCCAACCAGCACAACAATGTCATGATCAGTTTTGTTTGGACAGAGGTCAAAAATGACCAAAACGAGAATAAAAAGGAGGTCTTGCATTTGGCTGGTACGGTTAACGTTGTGTTTGACTCCTGTGCCACACAGGTTCCTCCGAAGCACAGCTACGGCATGCTGTACTGCTCGTGCCCGCTTAGCGACCAGACAGCATGTTCTGAACGCAGGCGTCAGACCATCGTCCCCGTCTGCTCGTACGAAGAAAAACAGAAGCCCAACTGTCTCGAACTGCAGGCCTCATGCAAGACCAACTACATCTGCAGGTGGGGAAGTTTATTTTCTGTATGTTATTTTCTTGTATTCTGAGGGCAATTTTTTTCAGCATTTATTAGACAATAAAAAAGATATGAATGGAAATTAGGGAATTAGAGAGAGTCTTAACCCCTAAAACTTAATATTTTTACCCAAATGTAAGGCGAGTCCCCATAATGCGACAGTGTCCCCACACTGTACAAGTACACACAGCCACCAAACGTGCCCCTTGGACACCTCTTTACATTGTGCAGTCACTGTAGTGACCATCACCAGCAGAAAGAAATCGCCTCAAGGCTCACATTCACACACGGAAAAGAGCGGTTCAGTGATTGACACCTGACATCACCTTCATTGAAGAGTATGTGTGTGTGTGTGTGTGTGTGTGTGTGTGTGTGTGTGTGTGTGTGTGTGTGTGTGTGTGTGTGTGTTCATGCAGTCTCTAGAGCCCACAGCCAGTCTTGTGGCTTTCTGGGATTAAATGGAAGCATTAGACATCATAAGTGAGCTCCATTTGGACCATGGCCTCAGGTCTCCCTCCCTCTCTCCTCACCCTCCTGCCTCTACTTAACAGCAAGCAGCACGACAGCAGTAAATTCATACTGCTAGTTTCTATCCGTCCGTCCATCTCTGTCTTTTCTTTTTTCTTTCCCGCTGCGCTGTCTATCCGTCAGACATACGCTCAGGGCTGAACAACAGGTCTCACTGCGGCACCGCTTCCTCCCAGTCCATTTGTCAGTTAGCACAGATAGATTAAAGCCATGCATTTCCACAAGCTCCCTCGCCATATGTCAGGTGTAGTATACTGGCTGCTCTGACAAACTCTCACTGCGCGGTGAGACCGGATTGGTGTGATTAGATAGAGCACACTGTGAGTGCGTATATATATGCGAGTGCGTGTTTGTTTTAGGACGTGCTTGCGTCCGCACATCCTGGAAGCTGGTTGTCACGGTGACATTCGGATAAACACAGGATTCTGCTCTCCTTGTTTCTCAAATGCGAAAGCAAAACTCTCACAAGTGTGTTTGTCGAGTTTTTGGTTGCACAGTCAGTGACAGTTTCACACTAGTCTGAAATGCTTAATGTGAATATGTACACAGACAGAACACCTGTGTTCCTATTATTTATATCAAGAAACATATTTTATTAATTTATCTTAATATTTATTATTATTTTTTAGATTTAATGCTAATACTTTTATATTGATTATCTTATTATTATTATAATGTAATTGTACTACGTTGGCCTTATTTGAGTAGTTTAGGCCTCCTTATTCCCATTCAATTTATATTTAATATTAGTTATAATGTTAATATTGCTAAAAAGAATGATGCAACATATCACTTTTCCATAAAGATGTTTGAAAAGTGACATCAGAAGGCTTTGTTTTGTGTCAAAGTACACACTCAGTCTCACCTGAAATGGTGAATTCCTTTGGAATCCAAACTCCATTTCAATTTCACGTGCCACTGCACCTGTGGCAAGAGTGTAAACAAACATTTGTGAAGGCAGTAAATGAAACAGAACAGACTCGGTGGGGAATTTGCCTTTAGCCTCATTCATTCCAGGATATTAGAGCCGCCACAGCAGCATACGTAAGAGGGCCATCTTACTCCACTGGAGGCAGACGTTAGGAAGGCTAATTGCATCGAGAGAAATTACTTTGAGCCGCCGCCGCCGCCGTGCATTTGGACATCGCCATTTTGCTGCACATTCCAATCAACATTGGCCATCTGAATTTTCTCAAAATGAAATCTGTTGGAGCTACAATCATGTCTGGCTCTGAAATAAGTTTGGATCTGTTTGTGTTGCAGGTCACGACTGGCTGACTTCTTTGTCAACTGCCAGCCGGAGCCTCGCTCGCTGTCGGGCTGCCTGAAGGAGAACTACGCAGACTGCCTCCTCTCATACTCGGGTCTGATTGGTGAGCACGCTTCGTCGTTATTGGTCGGCCTAGTCTCAGCATTCCACTCGGTGGATTGTTGTTCGTTTTCTTCAATGATGTATTTAAAGGATATATTTTCTTACAAGTTGGATCTTATTTTTGTTGTTATGTCTTTTTGCTTAATCTAACTCCTGGTGTAATCCCAGTCTCAATCGATATTTTGACCTTCCAAACCGTCCTCACAAACCCATTGTGTCCTGGATCGCGCATACTATCGCACCGTCCACGCGGCGGCAATTCATTCTGCGTACTGCAAAACCAAAAAGGCTCGTCTAGAGATCAAATTTCTAACTCGATCAAAGACCGATGAATGAATTGTTCCATCCACCTGCTGCAGGTACCGTGATGACTCCCAACTACCTGCGCTTGGCCAAAATCAGCGTCTCACCCTTCTGCGACTGCAGCAACAGCGGCAACAACAAGGACGAGTGTGACAAGTTCACCGAGTTCTTCACCGAGAACACCTGCCTCCGTAAGTTAACCCTCCGCCCGGCTGCTGTCGGTCCAGCTGCTCACTGTTCTATTCTCTTCTACTCTTTTCTATTCCACTTTAGTCTTTTTCTGTTTCCATCCATCCACTCGGCTCTGCTCCTCTTTTATCCTCTCTTTTCTTCTCTTGTCTCTCCTTCCCTCGCTCTCTCCTTCTAACCAAATATATCCCTTTGCCGTGCTTGCATTGTTATCCCTCTCTGCATTATAGAGGAACCAGTCACATTGCACCACGCTGTCGGAATGTGCGTGTATGTGTGTGTGTGTGTGTTCGTTTGTGTGTGTGTGTGTGTGTGTGTGTGTGTGTGTGTGTGTGTGTGTGTGTTCGTTTGTGTGTGTGCCCAAAAGCTGTAGCAGGACTCCTGCTCCAGATCTTTGACAGAAAGCGGCTTTTTCATCCAGCCCTCTTACACAACCACTTTAATTAACAACCCACCTCAAATACACACACACACACACACACACACACACACACACACACACACACACACACTGTCTCTCTCTATCCCCCCCACACACACACACATACACATACACATACCCATTACACAGCCAAGATGCATAAGTTGCAGGACATTTTTACCGCGCTGTGGAGATAAGAGCCAGATTTATTGTGTGTTTCTCTGTAATCGGAGCTAATTCTGCACCTTTTGCTTTGGCCGTACACTCGGTGTCAGTCAGCCAGCTGCTTTCCTCCACAACACAGTTTAAGTGTAATGTGATTCCTCATTGATTACTGTACGGAGGTCAGAACACAGGGCCACGGAGAGAGAGCGTCTTGCTCGACAACACCCGAGCTGGATGAATGTTTGTAATCACTTACGCTTGGTTTAAGGATTCTAGTAGACTACATGATTGGATGGCAACAGACTCGGTATGAAATCGTTCTCATCGTCACAATGAGGAGAATTAATCCTTTTTAAATGATGAGATCTGTGTCCGTTCTAAGGGATTAGCTCACGAAAAACACAAAGTGATCCTAACATGGATTGTCATATTCATAATAGGGATAGAAAGGGATGAAGGAATTGTCAATAAATAGATTATTGGCAATGATTGCAACTAGAATGTCATGTGAAGGTATGCTTATTGTCTCTGGCTGAACTACGAAGTGTGGTAGTTGATGAAATAGCCGGATGTGTTTAGCGCTGAGGCCACCAGATCTCGAGTGGAAGACCTTTTTATATTCATCCAGCGCTTAATTATGACTTCCTTCAGTCCAAATGGGATTCAGCTGTCTGCTTACTGTTCTTTCTTTCAGCCGGTTTTCTCTCCTCAACCAAAGATCACATGTGAGGAAAAAGAAAAGTACCTCTATCAAACTCTGCAGCAGTGAGCAGACTCGTCGAAAGCTCAACCCAAATAGATTCAATAAGGGATTTGAAGGGATTTTGGTTTCATAAAATGATTGAACCCCAGTCCTAGTGGAGGTATAACAGAACCTTAGAGTTGCCGTAGTTGCTTTAATTAAATGCTAATGGTTTGGGACACCGCTTTTTCACGTGTGTAAATGGAAACCTAAAGGGGAAGTACGATATGAACCACACTAGGTGATGTGTTTTTGTTGTTTTGACATCTCATCCAGTTGTAATTGCGTCCTGAGGTGAAAGCCTCATATCATGTATGTAAATATGACATTCAATTTGATGAAGCAATCAGCCGCAAGACACCTGTATCAATCAAGTCGATTGGTCAATAGGTTCCTGAGTAGGTGTATGCGCTGGAAAATGGTTCAGAATAATGAGTCATAGTCTCAATGAGGTGGGTGAGTTTCTGCTGCTGGTCCAGAATGACAGTTACCAGATAAGAAACTCACTCATTTGTCCTCTCTCCTCCTCTATTATCGTTTTTTCTTGTTTTCTCTGCTCTGTTGTCTTTTTACCAGTCAGGGTTAACGAGGTTGGTCTGCAGCAGATAATAAGGGCTGCTACAGTCAGTGTGTGTGTGTGTGTGTGTGTGCATCTTTGTGTGTGTATTTGTGAGATGTACATGTCTTTGCTTCTGCATGTTCCGCACAATTATATATACGTGTGTGTTCCACTGTGTCAACGTGAGCTATCAGCGTGTGTTAATGTGGGTTAAAACAAGCTCTCGCTATTTATCTATTATTTGCTTTTATTCACTGTGGGGAGCCAAGCGAAGGGCAAAGTGGAGGAGGAACACACTTCCTCTGAATTTTCAGTATTATTCTCAGCTCTGTATTCTCTCTCTCTCTCTCTCTCTCTCTCTCTCTCTTCCTTTACTGCTTACTCATTTTACCATTACAACCCCTTCCTTCCCCTGTACTTGTTCTCCCGCTCGTGCTTCACGTCACTTCTTTCGGCTCATCCCGTCTCTCTGTCTCCATGTCCTCCTTTCATACCCTCCTTTCTATGCGCTCTAATTAAGCTTGCTCAGCAGTAACTGGAACTGACAACTCTGAAGATCCTGACACACGCCGGTTACAGGGTCATGACTAGAGAGAAACTACGAGAGGGAACGAGCGAGAGAGAGAATATGGAAGGACTGAGAGAGAGAGAGAGAGAGGACTTTCTGTGATACTTATACTGCACTTTGGATGCTGTATTGCTCAGAGATGGGAGATGACTGCCTGGGATGAATGCTCTGCTCTTATATGTATACATGTCATACTGTGACAGACACCTATCAGCTCATGTCATACGTCTATTGGCTATACGTACCGAATATGCAAAGGTCACACCATCCCGCGTGAAGGTAATTCTAGTATTACAGCAAACCTCGTACATGTAAAGTGAGATAAAGTGGTAATGTAGACTGTATCTGTGAGGGGCAAACCCATACTTCCCACGCAAATATCTGCTGCAGCGGGAAGATGATATGTTCATTCAAATGTGCTGTTTGCTTTTGTGAAGGTGAAATGAATTTGGTGTGTGTGTGTGTGTGTGTGTGTGTGTGTGTGTGTGTGTGTGTGTGTGTGTGTGTGTGTGTGTGTGTGTGTGTGTGTGTGTGTGTGTGTGTGTGTGTGTGTGTGTACTTTTATCTTCGTTTTTAGACCTTGAAAGTAAGTGGGATATTTTTGGAAAGTACAGACATTTGTTCTGATCATCACTCCTTAAAAAGGGCTGTTTGATGGTCTTTTTAGGGTTTATAATAAGGACAATAATGTTTTTACAAGGTGATACTCACCTAATGTGGTTCCAGATCAAGTGTGCTGATGTCATCCGTTCCTGGAATCGGTGGTTGGCTGTAGAAGCAAAGCAGCCTCTCCCAGGAGAGCTTTCACTTACAATAATGAGACTAAGGGGCTTTTCCCATTTCACAGTTTGTGCGTGCTCAACTCCTTTCCTCGCCTCCTCTCCTCGTCTTAGTCCCGCCCACAGGCGATACGAGCAGAGGGGGGGGGGGGGGTTTGGGAGAAGAGATGAGTCAAGTTAACACGCATTTAACAAAATTAGTCGTTTAATAGCGACGTCAATTAAATATGACATATACGGTCATAACGATTTGGAGAGGACAATGAATCTATGAATCCAGAGGTGTCAGACAGTCTTAAGTTTTAATTTATATTTACAAAAAAAAAGATATCAAATAAGCAGACATGTATGTCTGACATCATGAGACTTCATTTGAGATGCTAACGTGATGTGAGTATAATTGAGCCTTAGGTGAGGAGACAGAGGAGCCAGCAAAGAGTCCATCAACACTCACAATATGCTCATCATCAGCCTTCTGCTGTCTCGGCACAAAGCTACCAGCTACACAATCACATGCTCACATCGCATAAGCAAAAATTAAATCATGCACACTCATGGGCAAAGTCGCACGTATCAGGGCTGCAGGATATTGACAAAAATTATTATTATTTTGTGCTGATTAGTGCATCTCAGATATGAACGCCAGCACATCTCGTCCAGCTTTTTACCATTCATTTATTTAACTAGAAAATGAAAGTAGCATTGTTAAGTTTGAAGACAATGATTTGTCTTCAGTCATCACAAATTTATGTTTATTATATTTATGGTCAGTGAGAGAGAGAGAGAGAGAGAGAGAGAGAGAGAGAGAGACTTTCCATCTTTTGGGATGTCTGGTCTCACCAGAGGTAAATCCAGCGCAGCAGATGAAGTCAGGGAGTGTCCGGATCTACTTAGTTCAAGATTAATAGTCTCGTTTATTAAATGTGCAGAGTGGAACGAACTCAAAGGTTCTTTTGAGGGCAGGGTGAGTTTTAGCGGAAGGGAAGGAACAGAAAGAGGAGAGACCACGCTGCCCACAGTCAGTCAGTCAGTCCACTCCAACACATGTATCAACATGCACGTACACGTTGGGAGCACAACAGCAGACACTTTTCAACTGTTTTCTTATTCTTATTATTTAAATCGTCATCTTCATTTCTTACTCTGCACAACGTACAGCAGTAACTGGTCATCACTATCCATTTTCGGGGCTCCGACACAGCCGGAGCACGCGGAACGTGCTCGGCACCACTGATTTGCAGAACGTTATGGTTCATCTTCGTGGATGCTCACAACCTTATCATCATCGTTACCGTTCTTGGTGTGGACGGCCCTTAATTAACTCTGACCTGCTGAGATGCAAAGCACACCCTGATAATCCTTCAGTAAATATCTGGATCTCGGTCAGCAGGAATTAGAGAATGCTGCCATGGGTGCGTTTAGAAAAGATCTTAAGGAGACAGGGTGAAGGTCTCATTTTGGAGACATACCTGCTGTTAATCATCGTTCACAGTTTTCAAAAATCTGCAGGATGATTGTTGCCAGCCCTGCAGCAGTGCTCCATTAGACCTGTAAGAGGGCTGTAAGATGCCACAGTGTGGAAGCGTGGACTTGAGTCGGCACATTTGCCGACTTCAGACTCACAAAATCCAAAAGAGAAGCACAACTGACCTGTTACTCAGCAAGAGGTTACGCCAAAACAACAACAAGAATGACTCGTGCGAGTGTTTTCTGATCTACTGACTCTTTCTTTAGGGCCTGTTTGTGTTTTGGGAGAAATATTGTATCCATGAATTAAAGAAACAAACGTTGAATGTTGACGTGAAAGACTTCATGTCATCATATTCAGAGATACAGCAGTTATTCAGACAGGTGCTCAGATTATACATAAAAGCCAACGTCACTTGTTGTGATTCACACTTGAACGAACGCTTCGAATTCAATAGCAGGAGTTGCAAATTAATTAGCATTAGCTTATTTTGTGGAATAGCACGACCACATCTCTGTGTTTGGTCTGTTTTTTAATATATATGTATATATATACGTATATACTGCAAGGAATACACTGAAAAACAATCAGCTTATCCGCTATCTAATGTGAATATATGCCGTACATCATGCCGACTTACCCGTGTGTCTTTGCACACGTATGTATACATATTGCAGCGAGGTTAAAGAGCCGTTATGCAGATCAGCTCTTCTTTCCTTTACGTCAGTATCGGGGCCATAATTCACTGTTGGAGGGACGAATATCATTACGTTCAAACGGCAGCTCAGCTTTCCTCTGATGCGTGTGTCTTTTACATCAAAGCCATAGAACGCTATTAATAGGGCCACTAATGGACTCTAATGGTAAATAGCCACCTCAGCACTCAGGTTTTTGACTATGTGGTGAATTTATAATGGGGGGGGGAAGTGATAACACAACTTAAGTACCTTCTAAGTCGCCTTTAATTGTGGTTGAGGCCGGTGCGATATAAAGCTTTATTCTAACATGGGGACCAACAAGCGCGTGATTCATGATAAGATCCGGCTTTTCACTCGTCGGGTGAAGCGTTCGGAGCATTTCATCCGAGTAAAACATTCCGTTAACATCGTAGTCAGGATAAAGTTGTTGGTTTTAAATCACCGCCGGTTGTACGGATAGTTAACCTCCAGAAACATTATTGCTATCCAAAGCATTATAGTTTGTTTGCTTTGATTATCCACTGACTTGCTTTATGTCCACCACTAACCCACACACTAAAAACGTATTTGTCACTTTCCCTGTGCAGGTAATGCCATCCAGGCCTTTGGGAATGGGACGGATGTGGGAGTGTGGCAGCCGATGTCCCCCGTCCAGACCACCACCTCCACCACCACCCCCTACCAGAGGAACCGTGAGCGCAACCCCAACACCATCGACAACAACATCAACACAGACCCTGGCATCTACCACTTCTGTGGCAGCCTACAGGTTAGACACACACACACACACACACACACACTGACGCACAAGCTGGTTTTACAGCAAACAACCCGTGGTGGGTGGAGAAAGTGAAACATTTAGCAGCTAAAGAGTCAGATATGTTTCTCGAGGTGCTGGTTGATACCAAACCAGAACTAAAAGGAGAATGTTGGACTTGTAATTAGGTGGCTGTTGACTGTGAGCCAGAATGGTTTAATGTGACCGTGGCATAGCTGGGATGCATGACTCTCTACTGTCTGGTGGTCAAAAACCACCGAATGCAAAATGTTTAACTGAAATAATAAGGAAAACAACAATTTAACAATTGATAACACCAGCAAGGAGGACACTGTTTTCATCATTATAGCTGGTAAAATGGTTCCAAATTATACTCTGTTTTCCTGCAGGACCAGCAGTATCTCACTGCAGCAAATCATTTAGCGAAACAACATACGACTGCGTGTTGTGCTTGTGGTCAGTCCGGCTGTTGACACACTCCTGTGTATTGATCCATCTGTATACCTGTGTGTGTGTGTGTGTGCCAGCCCCATTGTGTCCCGATAAGGCACTGGGAGAGTTGGAGCAGCCACTCCTGCTCTACAGGAACAACAGGTGATCCGGCTGATGAAACTAGGGGATCGCGGGCAGCAATCCTGAGCAGCGGTGACGGGCTCCCCCCTGGGTCAGGGAGGAAGTGGGGATAATACTGTCATTACACAGCAGAGCGATGACAGGGACTGAGAGCTATTTCACATATAATAATACTGCAACCTCGATGAAGCATCATGAAATCACACAAAGTTATTGTTTACAGAAAATCCTGCAGCAATTTCAAACTGAAATCCACATTCATCATTAACTACAATCTTCTTTAAAAACACCACTTTTTTATCTTTATGTTATTGTTTATGTTGTGGCTTAAAATCACCAGTTTTCCCCTGCAGATGTTTAAACAGCAGCAGTTTGTGTGTCCTGCAAGTTTAGTTCACACAGACAGATACTGTAGACGGATGCAATTACAGACAAATACACACAAATGCCAGCGCGCTGACACGCATACACAGTCTGCACTGATAATGAGCTTTGCTTGTGTGTAGTGGTGCGTGTGCGCTGTCGGCACTGCTCTGATAGCACGTCGAGCACAAGTTGATAAGAGAGTTGTGTTAAAGCGCTTTTCTAGTGTATTAGTGTACATGTACAGTTCCTCAGCATATTGGAGTGTGACTGCATGCGTGGATGTTTTGATTTGATGTGTGTGTGTTGGCATTAAGGCAGGCTATGCCGTTGTAATGACACACTCGAGGGACAAGACCTGTGAGAAGATGTATGTATGTATGTATGGAATAATAACCATCAACCAGTGACTCAGAACCTTTCTGTTTTTTAACATCCAGCCAATGACAGCGCAGCAGCACTTACAGTGGTGCGTTTTCCATATAGCTCGAAAGAGAAGAATCGGAGATTGGAAAGCGGAAGGTGAAACCAGTTCAAAGCTCCTCAGCTCCGAGTGTTGGAAAGAAATACCTTCCGTTTGACTCATCTGTGACAGCGGAAAAAAGAGTGTAGTTCTTAGTGTTTTAAGCTGTCTGTCGACTGGTTCAGACTTAAATACCACAGCAAATAATTGATTGTCATGCAATTGAATTTGTGTTTTGGGCTGATTAGCGAATGTTAGCATGCTAACATGCTAAACTAAGATGATGAACATGGTAAACCTTAAATCTGTTTATCAACACACATTTTAGAATTGTCATTGTGAGCATGTTGAAGCTAGCATTTAGCTCAAAGCACCGCATCACCACAGCCTTTAGAATGTCGTCTTCTTCTTCTTCTTCTTCATCACGACTTCTTCTTCTTGAGTTTTGAGAGGGAATTTAAAAACCTACAGGACTGCTTTTACGTTTCATCACACAACAGAGTTGACCCCACAGCAAACCCACCACAGATAAAACGACTTATACACACACACACACACACACACACACACATACACAGTTTGCAAGCCCCAGGGCTCCATCAGCCTGTTCTTATGAATATAGTTGACTCCCAAGCAGACAGGAAGTGCCCTGGACAAATATGGAAATCTGCCTCATGCTAATGTGACTTTTCAGAACAGGCAGGTATTAGGCAAATGCAAAAAAAACACGTGGACACAAGGCAAGAATATATATTTGAATTTGTGAGTTGAAAATAAGCATTGCAGATGTTTAATATCAAAGGATACATACAAAAGGTTATATGGTTTTCAATCTCAAGATACTGTATCCATCCAGCTCAGAAATCACAACGCTGGATATGTAAAGGGAGAATTAAAGCAAAGGTTGTCTGCGTGTCTAGACAGTACTAGAGGTAAGTAAGAACACACAGTTAACCTGTTGACTCTTAGAAGTGGACGGTCTGATCTTGTGTTCTGAGTGATGGTTATGTGTTGGGAGTCACTTGACCCTTCTGTTTACATTTGGATCACAGATTGTGCCATTAGTTGTGTCCGCGTGTTAAAAGGCGGCCTCTAAATTGCCGAATGTGTTAGTTTTTGAATCATAGCGGAGGACATTATAGCAGTAAAAACATTAGCAGTGGCAGATGGAGCCCTGCTTCTAAATGGAGTCTACGTTCTGAGATTCACTCGCGTATCATTTCAATTTCCAAATGTGTTGTTGTGAGACTCTCTCCGTTGCCCTCAGGAGTTCAGACTTCAGCAACGAGCTGTAAAAAGTGTAATATCATTATGATCTCTCTGTGTTTTCATCTGAGTTGTGAAAACTAATACATCTAAACCGTGACTCCGAACACAGATGGGTACTCATCATGAAACACAAACTCTTGTGTTTAATCATCGCGTTCCTCACATCGCTTCTCCTTTTCTCTTGCTCCCACACTTTGAATTCCTGCCTTGTTCTTTAGTTGTGATCTTTATGCGGAGGACTGCAAATACGCCGTGATTTATAGGCATCATTCCACCTGAAGCTTTTTTTTTCTTTTTCATTTAGTGTTTAGAAGCAAAGGTGTAATAACAGAATACAGTGGCTCGCTTTCTGTATCGCATTGCCTGCAACACATCCTGTACGTTCCCTGTTTTTGGTCTGAATTCACGATACTGTGAATGCTGGAGCCATTTATTATTCTGTCACACCTTCACACACACACACACACACACGCATAAATACCCAGGAGCCATTCATACATTCTCTTATAGCATCTGTCCCGAACGGAGAAAATCTTCCCTCAAGACACAAACTGTAAAACTTCTAATCAGATTCTTTATTTACCAAAATACAGAAGCAAAGAAAAAGAGAATGAGAAACACTAATGTGTGTGTGTCATCACTGAATACATTGTGTTTGTGCTTTTATTTAGTTTTCTGCTTCATGACTTGATTGCACACGTTTTTTCCTGAAACATTCATTTTAAACTGGAGCTCCAAGGCCTCAAACACACAGTTATAGTTAGTGCTCTTTAATAAGGTGCATCCTTATGATACTCGTGATATGTAACAATGTACTATATATGATTCCATTTAAAGATACAGTAAATACTGAAGTTCCAGTACAGCCTTTGTGGAAATACACATTTTTTAGCGATGGCCTTTGTAGGCTAGAAGAATGTTTGGAGTTTGGTATGGTGTTACTTTTGATATTTCCCAAGTATTAACCGAGTGTTTTAGTTGCCCAAAGGTATGCAGACCTCAACCACCGCCTGCTAAAAGTTGGTTTCTTTGAACCCTGAAAGGTTCTTTTCCAAATTTTAACCTTAAAGAGTTGTTTTTGGAAGACACTGATAGAAATGGCAGCGCATTAATACACAGTAAGTTACATGAAGGACACATTCAAGCAATCAAAGCACACGCAGCAGCCTCCAACCTTCATTTACACACGTGGAAAATGTGTTTGCATGCGTGTGTGTGTGTGTGTGTGTGTGAGAGAGAATCAAAGACTGTGCGACAGCCATTGAATGATAAATCTGAGATGAAATCAAAGTCTGGCTTTGACTGTCCCTCTGTGCTCAGCCTCACTCGTCTTCTCCTCTGACTGAGAATATCAGAGGCTGTAAAAGTTTTAACCGGCTCTCAGGGTAAACTATCCAAGGTTATTGTCGGTTGTTGTTTTTTTTTTTATTCAGCGTCAGTTTCCAATCTGTTGTTGTGATCGGATCAGCGCAGAGCATTCATAAACGTTCAGATTGAATGTGATGCGCTTATTTGAAGTTCAGTCACAGTGTTTGAACACGGATGTGTGTGTGTGTGTGTGTGTGTGTGTGTGATGTTTGTACCTGTTGTGTCAACATATTGACAGAATATGCTCAGTCTGATTAGATCGCAGATTGTTCCATCGATTGTCGATCAAAGCAAATTAATTACTGCAGATCCTCTGTGCGCGCTCTCCGTTCGGTCTCAGCGAGACGGTTGTCAAAGCGCTTCAATGCGTCTTTGTCCTCGTGTAATGTGAAAACTTTAAGACACGGGATAACCTTCAGACTTTATTAATATGTAATCTGTTCGTCATTTGGATCTTTTATCATCATCACGGCAAACAAAACTGTTTTTTTTTTTGTGGATGTTTTGTGTCGTAACATGGGTTGAGATTCTCTGTGTCTTTCTGTTGCAGGCGCAGAAACTGAAGTCAAACTCAACCGTTGATGGTGTCTTCTGTGTGGTAAGTCAATTATGTAATACAATTCATTTTAATGAATTTAAACTTGAGTCATGAGATAATGTATACGATCACCATCTCACCATCTGGGCAGCCATTGTTCACTGTCCCCCCCTAACTTTCTGGTAACTTTCTCAGACTTCCCTCACCTTCGTACCTCTTTGCTACAGCTATGTTGCAGTCAAAAGGGTATTTGTACGGCAGCTCAATCTTACTTTTCAGATTTATAGAGCTATAACTATGCAACAAAACTGTCAGAAAACAAAGATAAATGCACTCACAATGTTGCCTGCCTTAAGCATGTTTCAACTCTTTGCAAGCTGATTATTGCAGTGCATTTGGATATTATGTATTGGTTGATATAGGGACACTTTGTCAAAAGTGCTATCAAAGAACCCCCGGTAAGACTATAATTTGGGAAAGAATATCACAGCCTGTCAAAACCTGGACACAACTTGTGTTGAGAGACGAACTCTTAAAAAACGATTCACCTTTACACCAACAAACAATTTCATTAAAGACCGCGAGGCAATTGCTCGAGCTATCAAATAATCACAAACTGTAATCCGCCCTCGCTGTTGGAAGTCTCTGACCTCCCACACTGGCTGTGATTGCCGCGGCAATCCTTCCCGCCTCCTTTGTAAACTCCCTGGTCTTTGTAGTTCCTTTGAGGCTTAAATGGAATTGTTGCTTATCTGGTGGCTTTTAAAGTTCACTGTAAATGTCATTGTACAATAATAAGGCACTGTTATGCACTAGGACTGACATTTAATGGAGGCAGGGACAGGTCTGGAGGAGATGACCCAGCCTGCAGCTTTATTAGCGAGCAAAAGACCGGCGGTGAAGCTCTGTACACACAGACTTACGCATGATGGCACACACACACACACACACACACACACACACACACACACACACACACACACACATAGGTGTTTGCTCTCCACTGTGGCATTTTAATTATGAGAACAACCTTTTGATTTTTTTACCGTGTCATACAAGATGAATACGCTTAAGAGTGTTTATAGGTGATATTATTGAATTAATCTTGAAGTATGCCACATCTTGCATGCATTAATTAATTAAACTGCAACCTGATGTCCACTATAATATTTCCCGGTGAATATAAGATGCCGGTACCGGTAAGGAAAAAAAAAATCCAACGTGCCTTTCTCCAAGGTGTGATGCATATAAAAATAAAAATAAATCAAAGACCTAAATACCTAAAACTTGACAATGGCACTTGATGCTGGAAATGCTTGGCAGCGGTTGATGCCGTTGTAGTTGGTTTTTTGGTGGTCATTTATCAAGCTGTCTGATCCCAGAGTCTGCTGTGGATGAGATCCAGAGGCACCTGCCACCGCTGATTCATGGAACTCTCTCGTGCCACCATCTGGGCATTCGGACCGGCGACAATTGTGTGGAAACCAGTTGTCTCTGAATATTCACATTTTCCAAGACTACGTGAGGTTAACCTTACTGAGGAAGAGGGAATTGATATATACTTACCAACCTTTGTATATTATCCAGATTAAGCATATGCTTTGAGGCTCACTGTCATAAACTACATATATAGGAATATACAGCCCTGTTTAGCTACAGTTTAGAATTAAATTGTGGTATATTTGCCAACGTTTGTCATCATTTTTGGAACAATGGCTTCCTGGTTTCAAAGTTTACAACAGATGGCTCCTCTTTTAAGATGGCAACAGTTGATTTTGCTGGTTGAAATGACTCTCACTGCTAGCTAGCCACCTAGCATTGCATTCCTGATTTGGTCAGAGCATCAGATGAATGGTTAACATGAGTGGGACTGACTTAGACTTCGAACCAACTCTCTTGTCTCTCCCCCCCCCCCCCAGGACCCCCAGATAGACGGTCAGAGTACGTCCAACGCCATCGCGAAGAACTCGGCTGTCTCCAGGCGGACCGCGGGTCTGGCCTCTCTGCTGCCCCCGCTGCTCTGGCTGTGGTACTGCGGCCTGCTGGCGCTGTCCTCACCCGGCTCCTTGTAGCCTCACAGCAACACACTACAAACGGACTGACAAACACACATTTGTATAAAAGAAAAAGCGAAAGAAGAAATTATAATCTTTCTTCTCAGTAATACCTGTTTTACTTTTATTTCCATCTGGATTCTCGCTCTCTTTTTAATTCCTACTATGTTTTTTTTTTTTTTTATGAATTTTGTTGTTTCTGTTGTTTTTTTTTGCATTGCAGCTATGTGCTAAAATTGTAGTCTATATGTGTTAACTCAGTTTGGCTGTGTGTTCCCTTTGGGTTAGTTGATTTAAAGCATCCGTGTTGCTCTCATGGGCAGAAATGAGAAGAAACTCTAGGACTACATTCCAATAAACCACAGTTGGTGGCTCCTGGAAAGGTGAACGCAGTGTAGAATAGCATTGAGTCGTTGCCCACGTCTGTTTGTGTGTTGAGGCTATTGGTGGGATCTTTTGCTCAAAAGTCACAGTCAGTTCAGTAATGGCTACATGGTATCACTTGGGCAGCCTTTTAGGTGTGAATTCAGTCTCCTCTGTGGTTTGTGTATGTTTTGATAATGACGTGATCCGGTATTTTACATTTTTATGAAAGGTCCACGAGAATATTTTCCTGACACAAAGAAAAGAATTTCAGGGTAAATACCAGTAACTTGAAACATCAGAGCAGTTAGAAACATCTGCGCCCAAACCGTCTTTACTGTAGCTCGTACTGAACACACGTCGCCGCTGGCAAAAGCACACAGGCGAAGACCCACAAACACACACTGCACATTTTCACACATTCAGACAAAAACACAGAAACAGAGACACACACACACACACTGCGCCCCGCTTTATACTCCCTTTTTCTTTTCTTTTTAAACAGCTGGATTGATACTCCGAGATCACAGGAGAGTAGGTCACACGCTGCTGTGGACGGCTGAATCCACTCCACTCATTAGTGATTGTACATACTTGTAATTGTTTTCGAAGTCCGAGCCATGTTCAGTGTTTCTCTGTGGAAGGAGCCGGAGAGAAGCTGAATGACTTTTTTCTTCTTTTTTTTGATGTACTTTGATTCACTGTGTCCACAAAAAACGAGCTGTGGATAAAATATTGTTGTAGAGTATTATATTCAATGGTAACTCACAGCTCCATCGCGCCAAAGCTCAACGCCTCCTTTTCTTTTTCTGTCAGTTCAGTGTTACGACTTTTTTTGCTTCAATTGTAAAACTGTCAACAGGTGTTTGGGGGAGGGAGTGATCTCTTGACCGTCTGCTCAAGCCCCACGACTTCCTTCTTACTCTCATTACAACTGTGGATGTTCCAGGCTGGTTCTAACATAACTTGTAACCCCATCAAATCATGTAGTTAGCTGTGATACGCTCAAGCCCTCGGGAAGTTTGGGACGGCCGATCCATTCCAGATCCGAACCGGCCGCTGTTCATAGCATTCTGTTTGTCAGTTTGTGATGTCTGTTACTTCATGGTCCTCATGCGTGGCGTGGGCTAGCCTGGCCCGCCCAGCCGCAGAGAGCGGGATGCTGTCAGTTTAGGCCAATCTAATACTTTCAATATTGCTTTTGTTGAAATCTGATTGGCTCAAGTCATTTTCCGTCGTGAAACGTGACAAACTGTGACGCGTGTTCTAAGCTCTCCCGGGCTCGTCTGGATTCTTGTTTTGATTCAGTTGATTATTGTAAAAGACATCTTAAAGTATGTTGTATGGTCTTCATCTACCACAAAAAAAATGTGTTTGTGTTGAAATCACTGCCAAAAAAAAAACAATACAGCTTTTTCGGCATGAAAAGCCTCCGCTTCTCAAAGTCTCGAGTCCCGGTAACGTCCCTGGATATTCTATTTGGCTGTGGAAGTAACTCTATTCTAACGATATTTAGCCAGGTAAAATGCTTGTTGGGTACAGACTATGGCTCGTTTTAGTCGCCCCATCAGCATGTTGATCGGACTACAAAGCCGCTGTGACTAACAGTTGTTCAATTCCGACTGAGGGAATCATCGCTTGGGGGGGGGGGGGGGGAGGGGTTCAGCAAACAAAAGCGTAGTTTGCAGCGAACGCGCAACATGTGACTTATGTACCGTACGTAAATCGTTCAAGCGTTTTTTCGTGCTGGGATTATTTTTTTTTAAAAGCCACAGCATAGTAATCACACGTCTCAGATGTAGACGTGTACAGCTGCTTTTCAGATGAAGGCGTATATGGTTTCAGAATTGTCCTCGCGGGAAATAACACTTCACGAGACGTTTACATGCATCACTGTGGCATGTTCAAAGCAAGTTACTTTAGCCATTTGGACACTGACGGGAAAGCATTTATGACACGCCGCTTGGGTTTATGTAGCTTCTCAAAAAACATGATTAATGTATAGTAGAACTGAAATGTTATTTACCGAGCATAAACATGGTATATGCACTGTATGTACTTGGCTGAAACTGTAAATTGGACAAATAAATGTCTGATGATATTCTATTCCAGAGCATTGTGAGCTATTTTGACATTCAGATACGACATAGAGTACATTGAATAAACCAGAACATTGTTTTGTTTGTTTTTCATGTGTATATTTCTTCCAGTATGTACATGATTATGGAATATTATTGCATCTGAGAAAGAGGATATCAATGTCTCCTACTGTAGTTATATACAACTTTATTTCCCAAGCATATTGTTTTGTACCATAGCCCCAATTATGATGTTGCTTAAATATAGTATTGAGTTTTTTTTGGGGGGGCTAAGATTTGAACTTATTTTTCTATCTTTTACAAATTTTTTTTTGCTGTTTTGAAGAGTTGAAGTTGACGAGGTGGACCGGGCACAGAGAGCTCATACTTAAATCGTTCGACTTTTGAAGACGTTTCAGTGCCGTTGCCGTGATTAATTATGGCGACAATAACTACAGGTTGAGCAGGAAATAAGATTGTCAATGCATGGTGATCGAGAAGGAAATAAATCAATGTTAAAGACAAATATATTCTATACCATACCATTGAAGGCTTATTTTGTATGGTGTATTTGACCAGAGGTGGCAAAAGTGGGCAACGTTGTCCACGAATTGAATGTGTGAAGTTTGGAAAGAACGTTGCTTCACGACAAAAAAACTGGAAACTGGTTACATTTCTCAGAATTGTGTCTTACAGTCTGTTCATGTTTTTATTTGAATCCCAGTGTCATATCTTCACTGGCCCAGGAATACGAGACAAAGTAACGTTTATAGTGGTGGTTCAGTGCTCTGAGCTCAGAAGGCCTCAGAACGTGGGTCAGGTCCTCCTGATGGGAGAAAAAAAAAAAAGTTAAAGATGTTGAATATGTTTGCTGTCCATCTCCATCCCATCTGTTGTTACAAAATACCAAAAATGGCTTTTTGGAGATGCAGACTCCCTCTCAGCCATCCGGCATCATTAACTTCTTAGCTTGTGAAAATGTAAAATCTATTGTACAAAAATTATGATTAAAACCTGTTAAATCACCCAGACTGTGTGTACGTGGTGTTATTTCACAGAACAAAGACGAAAAGAAACCATCAGACACAAACTGGGGAAACACAGAAAGGTGACATCATCACATTTGAAAGAAAGTTTTGAGGTGACCCCGAGGAGCCTGATAAAAACCTCACCAGTTGATGTCGTTGACCTCAGGGTGACCGAGCCGAAAAGGAACCACGAAGAGCAAAGAGACGAGATGAAGGAGGAGTCATCTGAAGTTTAGGACAACTTTTGGCAGGTGAGGGAAGGGGTCGCATCGGGGTCGCATTTATCCTCCAGCGCTGCTTAAACCCGGAGCATAATCTCTGAATCCAGGATCACCTGCAAACAACATGGCCGATGAGTCCATTTATGTTCTTTTACTGCTACTTTTATTGTTCAAATAACTGAAAAATGACATGTTGGGCTTCTAAACTGTTTCATTATTTGAAGGACTCATTGCAGCTAAAAAGTGACAGTTGTGTTGAAATCAGTCCTCATTCAACTCGCACTTTTACAACAAACAATGGTCATAAAAAAAATTATGCAATTTTACTTTCAGCTCCAAAGAATAGGCCGACACTTTGTCAATCAGAACGCGAGTACACAGTTATGCCCATTAGTGACAGGCACAGTAGGTTGGGTATTTAAAGGCTCATTGGAAAGGCATATGCATTGTTGCAAAATATGCGTTATTATGACTTTTGACATAATCAAGCAGGGGGTTGGGGGGGGTGCAGGTTTGCAGACAGCCCTAGCTGTGGTGGATGTTGATCCACTGTTGGTATTCACGTTTCTTTGAAAGAAGCTGCACAGAACCATGAACTGACAGTGTAGAAATGTACAAAACCCACAGTTAACAAATCTCACTACTCTGTGGCTGTGACCTCTGCTGTTTTCTGCTCCCTTGTTTTTGCTCTAATGAGAAGAGATTCTGTCTCACTTGTTTGGCATTTCATCAAGAAACATCTTAATAATACCACAAACCCTAATGCTCCTCTCTGTACGTATACGTCAAACAGGAGGCCACGAATAGTCGCAGAGCTACAAAGTTATTAATTAAAACCACTTTTCTTATAATTTCATGAAAAATGAGTTGGATGTAAAAGTGACGGCGTAAAGAGGCTACTCGGCCCCCGGCGCTCATTTACGGCTCCACATTGTCATATTATTAAAAGATGTTGACATAGTGGACATCTACTGACGCATTTCTGTTCGGATGAATACAACATTAATGTAAAACAGAAAAAGGGTGACCGGGAAACGGTCCGACGCCTTCGCACCATCGTCATTCTAAATGCCGGAAAATGAGTCTGACATTTGAATGCGATTTCTAGTCGTGATTTTGCATTATCTTCCAACTCAGCCATTAGAGTAACTCCACGTCCTCCAGCCCTTTATACAGTGCACTGTAATAACCGGCATCGCACTATAACCACATCTGCCAAGAATGTATTTAGTTTGGGAAGTGGCCGTGAATGCATAAATGACTCACTGTTCATTATAAGTACATACTTTTACATTCAGAAGATGTACTTGTAATGGAGTCCTTTGTCATCATAGTACTGTGCTTTAACCAGTGTGTCTTATGTTAAGTTTGGACAAGCGCAACTTTATTTAAATATTCCATTTCATACACAAAGGGAAACTACAATTTTTTAACATTTAACAGTTCTGACTGGTGACATCATCGTTTTTAAATCGGTCCAGTATTGAGGGAGAACGCTGTAACCTGCCACCGCTGAATTATTCTATTAATGAATTAATTATGAAAAGGAATAAATTTAATAAATCTTTGAGTTGTTGACAGTTGATCACACTAAACAAGCATGTTTAATTAAGGGGTAACCTTAAAACGTAAGGAAGTTCAGATTGGCTGTTTTCACTATTTCTATGTATTTCATTAATTAATCAACTAATCATACTGTCCATTAATTGAAGAAATTGAGTAATTGATAATCAAAATAATTGACGCATAATGCACCATTCTGATGCTTTATATCATTCTTATTAATATTTATAATATTAATAATTACTGTAAAAAAGTTTCAGTTGACACATTTATACATCTGACGTTTTCTTTTATTCTTAGCTGACACACTGTGTCTGAACACGCAATTACTGAGGACACAATTCATATATTTTATTTAGATGAGGTGTGAGATGAGCTCGGAGAAAGAAAAAGAGTTAATTATGTATCAATGGATTGAAGGGAAGTTGAAATATACTGTTTTTTGTCCAGATGAAATGTCCACAAATGTAAATCTCCCTTTGTTCTGGTGGGTTTCCTGTCATGCAGACTCAAACAGCACATGCTCACCGCGCTGTAACATAAAGCAAATAGCGTCACACAAATACATCACACAACCCTGAAATTACCCCCCCCCCCCCATGGCTTTCGAAGCAGAACCGTAAAGACAGCTATTATTAATATTACATCCGGTGAATGTGGGCAATTTGGGATTTTTGATAGTCGGCGGCATTTCACACGCAGAGATCGAGTTCATTAGGAGCCATTAATGTCATATTGTCTTACTGTGGAATGGAGTCAGTGGAGTCACAATGTGAGCCGTCACGGAAGCTGTGGAGCTCGGTCAGGTGCACGAATGATGGAGTGACTTGAGAAGAAGAAGAAGGAATGGCATGTTGGTCATACCTCCAAATAACGTCGTTCTTGACTCCTCAAAGATTATTTGGACCGCTTTATTCATTCTTCTTGCCAGATACAGACACGGACATCATTTCCATTCAGATATTACGTCTGTTTGTACCCCATTTTTACAACATTCTTGAATCAAGTTGACTTCTATTGGAAACATATGAGACGGTCGATTCACAGTTGCTGATTTGATGTTCAGCTTTAATTGTCTTTGTGTTTTCAACGATATGGAGGCCACATAGATCGTGCTGATATTGTCCATGTGGCCTTGTTATGAGGATTTGTAGTTGTAATCTAATAAGCGCCTCGACTTCAGGGTTCTTCAGGACAGGTGATACGTATGAATAATAACCAGAATAAAACTGAACCAAACTCATCATTAGAATTGACTCTCACGCTGCAGTCTCATCTGCTCTCGCTCATAACAAGCCTCCGGGTATTATATTTGTATGCTTTTTTTATTTTTTTTATAGTTTATCGATACCAAAGCTCTATTCATTTAATAGACAGTTTATAAGAAGAGGTCATAAAACTTCACATAAACGTGTTGGGTCTCTTGACACCAGCATGAATTAACGTCTTTTAATGTTTCACAAAGTAGATTCACGTCACTATGACAAATAGTTTATGAATACTGATCAATGTCGTAATCATCTTTGTCATAGTTTAATAATTATGCTGGTTGTTTACAACTCTAATGACTGAACCTTTTAGTTTCTTTCAGCTTTCTGTCGTAACACAGACAATGATGGTGTTAGTCATCTGGTCAAGGGATTTAAAGATATTGATATAATGATTCATAAAGACAGATTACATTCTTGTAAAATAAATAGCAGATATACTAATCTTTGAGTACAGAGTCCCCTATCCTTAATAACATAACTCACATACCTTTTGACAAACTCCAAACGTGTTTTCTAAAGTGTTTTTCTTTGAGCGATGGCTTTCTTCTGGCCACTCTCTCCATAAAGCTCAGCTCTGTGTAGTGTGCGGCTTTAAGTGGTCCTATGGACGGACGCTTGTGGAGCCTTCAAGGTTAGCGTTGGTCTGTTTATGCCGTGAGTTTTGATGCTCTCTTGCTTGTTGTGGTTCCATATTCTTTCATTTTTTGTAATAGTGGATTTAACACTGCTCCGTTATATAATGTGAGTGCACACAGGGGGACTTCTGGAGATAATTGGTAGCACCGGATCTTATTTATGGGTTTCATAGGAAGGTTCTTTTTTTTAAATTAATTCATTAATTTTGTTAATTTTTCGCAGAACTAAATCTAAGTGGCAAACGTGGTTTGTTAGTCGGTAAATTAACTCTCGTATTCTTCTTTTAAAACCTTCGATGGGTGAGTAACAGAACATCCATCGGTCACAGAGCTACAGTGAAGTATGAACAGATATAATAGGACGGAACACAGATTTACAGTTGTGACACAAAATGTTTCCTCGTGATTTGGAAACATCAACTGTGACAATGATGCCTCCGCGGTTACTGCTCACATAATCAAGCCGACGCAGCGTGTCAATAGCTTCACTCCTCCTCTTTCACTCTTCACATCTTTGCACTTTGTGTGCTGTATAAAAAAAAAGGGCCGTCTTTGTTAGGCCAGAAGGCCATTCATGACAGAGCAATGCTGGGGTTTGAATAGAGGGCGGTGCTGACATTCTTCACAGCATCATAGGGCTGGCTGACTGGTTGGTGGTTTGGTTGAATGTGTGAATATGTTTGTGTGTGTGTGTGTGTGTGTGTGTACGGAGGTGGAGGACAGCAGTGTGCTTTGTAATCGTGTACCAGCCTCCCGGCTGACTCTGCCACTCATCCTCAGACTGCGGCCCAAAATCCTGGATGGGGCGTCAATCACAAGACTGTGGCTTAGCTGACCATGAGTCTTCAACAAGAGGGAAGACAAAAGGGGTGAGAGAGTGGGGAGTGAATCGGTTAGAGACGGAAAGATACTGTGAGCAGACAGAATGTCGAAAAAAAGTCACAATATAGATGATAAAAAAGTCATAAAAACGTCTTAGTGAAATATGACGAAAACACTCTTAACTCATTGTGCTATGATATAGTCTAGTGGTTGAGATTCTTCTTCTTGGACCAGGTTCCCCAGGTTTGACCCCCGTTACTCAAGTTGATTTCATGCATTTTTACAAAGACGACAAAGATCAACACGCTGTTAAAATGTTCTCTTTGCCTGGATGTGCACATACTTTGGGCCTCTCTTCAAACGCTATGAGCGTGACGTTATGTCTTGGATAGGAACAGAACGCTCCACAGATCGTTACGCTAAGTTAATCTGCGCGTTGGAGACGGAGCTCGTGTGTTTGGCACATACAGGAACATGTGGGACCCAAGTCTCCATTTCAACTGGTCTAATGACATGCTGCCTCTGCTGAGCTGAAGTTACATGGGGATGTTTTGGTAAAACCCTTAACATCTGTTTTACTGTCATGAATTTGACAAGGCACCCTCCTCTTCTTTCCCTCTTTGTGTAATTGCAAAGGTATTGAGCTTCTTATATTGACTTTACTCTAAAAACATAACCGCCCCTTTCATCCGCAGAACTGGTTTAAAAACATCTTGGATCAGGATAAAAGGGAAAGTGCACCACTTCCTGCTGCCTCTGATGTTGCAGGTATTGAGCTGAGCGCAGATGCCAGCAGCCCACTTAATGCTAAATACTGCAGTCTTTTATCTTTGAGAAAAAAAATCCAGTGAGCTCAAGAGTGTAAGAGGGCGCACTTGTCTCCTCCTGGTCACTAATGGTGGCGACTGTAGCAGCATTGGCATCACTTAATGGTCGGAAAAGGCCTTTCAAGTTCCAAATTAGACTTCAAAGAAACGAGTCAAAGGCAAAAAGTCAGATAAACAGGGTGTGGAAACAAGCCTTCAATGGTATTCACGCCTTTGTTGATACACATTGTGAAGATTAAAGTTGATTAGGGACATGGTGGATGGTAAACACAACTCAATTAAAGGTAATGGGCTGTATTTTAACACGTTAAATAATTTCCATACTGAATGAAAAAAGAAAGAAATAAATCAGCTCAGTGAGCAGTATGATACTAACCTTGGTTTCAAGAGTATTCTAAAGTAAACTTAGACTGTGGCTAAGTGGAGAGCCGGGCCATCTTTCAATCAGAGGATCGGCGGTTCGATCCCCGGCTCCGCTAGTCGCATGTCGATGCGTCCGTGAGCAAGACACTTAACCCCAAAATTGCTCCCGTAGCTGTGCCTACGGTGTGATAGGATCTGAATTGTAAGTCGCTTTGGATAAAAGCGTCTGCTAAATGACTGTAATGTCATTTTTTCTTAGGTTCACTAAGACGTTGCGCAAAAAAAACGCAAGGCGTATTATAAATGGATGTAATTCTGTACCATACATCAAATGTTGACAGTAACAATTAGTGGTAACAGAACTGTGACCATTGAGATGCTGTTTACTCGTGTAAAATGTAAATTAAGTCATTCTGGCTCAGTACCTTTTCTTTGCCCATTCAGATTGCTGAGCCAGGATCTATGTAACTCCATCAGCAGTGTTGGATGGCAGAGTCTGTAGTGTTGGCTGAGCTTGTTATTTGACCCTGTTGACATCCTGAGAACACCGATCAATACAACACCAGAGGTAAGAACACACGGAGCATATCGGATCAAATTACCATACCAAAAGGCATCAAAATGTTTTAATTGTAAATGTACAGATTTATGCTCATATGGACACAAACAGTGTGGTGAGCTGCCCTTTGTTAATAGAAGTCTCGACAACAAACTGGTGCAAAATTACATGGAAACAAAATGCCTGAATGAAAACAATCAGCCTTAATATATAGACAGGACATGTGCATGAAGACATCCAATACTGTTCAAAAGTTTGGAATCAGCCGTTATATTGAGTTTTCCTTCTTTAAATCAACGATGGCTATTGTGTCAGAGGCCAAACAGTAGAATTCAGACACTAAATGTAGTATGTACAACGGTACAATTGGCCTCTAAGTATTGTGGAAAGCTGTTTTTCCAGAGAGGTCCTCTCAGTCATCTTTGTACCCGATCAAACGTTAGTGGCAGGCGATTCCAAACTTTTGAATGTGTGTATGTGCAGTTGATAAAAAGTGACTTTACAATATTTGATGAAGGTTTTAACACAACTGGTGAAGGGAAGGAAAAAAAACACTTGACATCACACAAAATTGCTATGATATGCATAATATATATATATATATATATATAATATTTGGAAATGAAAAGACACTGAGGGTACAAGCAAAAAAGTAAATACTGCACAGACTTTCTTTGTAATATCTATTGTTTAATCTTCCTGTTTAAAAAAAACACAAAAAAAACCGTAGTGCATTTTGTTAAATTATCGTTTTTAACTGTAATTTGCATAATTTATAAATATTACAGAAGGAGATATGTTACAGAAAAGTTTGTATCACAAGTAAACGGGCATGAAATCCAGGTCATGAGAAAAGAAGTATAGTGTATCTTCACAGTAATAACTGAATACCATCAGTAGTATGTGTTTGATGATACCGACCTTGAGGTTACATTGCAGCCCAGAATAAACATTTGGATGATTACTTGCATAATAGTATCCCACAAAGGGTCCTAATGTACTGGTAAAGCATTTCACTTATAGTGCATATACAGACATGTGTAAGGCCCAAAGCTACAGATAATGGACCCTTTTCCATTACAGAGGACCTGAGCAGATATCAAAACTTCAAATGTTGGTGCAGGGAAAAACAAAATTGACATATATTTCATAAAAGGACAAATGTCAATAGTTACATCCAATGATCTTCGTTCTTATAATCTCAACAGTAGTAGTCTTTAAAGTTCCCAGAGGATACTTTCTCCTCAAGCAAATCCTTGTCGCAGAACACCACCCACTACAGTGTTTTGCATTGATCAAGTTCGGTCCCATGTTGTTCTTTCCAGCGTTGCTCATGAGTCCGAGTGGGTTTGTAAGTCAGGAGGACTTCATTTCAGCTCGGTTCATTTCAGCTCAATATCTTTTCACAGGAGCTCGAAGCCATTTAGTTTGGTTTAACGGTGTAAAACAAGTGTTTTCCTCTCTCGGTATGGCAGATTGCATGACAGACAAGTAGAGCCCTGGAGATAAAGAGCCACATATGGCATGGAACTGGAAAAGCCCGCCAGCAGTCATATTAAATGTCTGACCAAAGCTGTGGTGGAAAAAAACGCATTTTTTCGCTGTCAATCTGCAGCTGTCCAGTTCTGGGTTTCCTGGCTCATCGTGACCAACATATACACACAAGAGACTAGAAGAGCATGTTGACAAAGAAATCTTCCATCTAAACCAGGGAAGAAAGGGACGAGTGCCGCTTTTCCCAGTTTGGGAATGCCTGCTGACAAGCCACTATCAAATACCATCCAAACCCAATTTTTTGCCGGCTTTGCCTTTGTTTACAATGTGTCCCTTAGTCTAACGTCCATGAGAATATCCCCTGGGGTCCCGGTGGTACCTAGTTGATGGAATCCAGTTCATACACAGGTCCCTTGGTGGTGCACAGTGTGTTTGCGGTGCTTCAGACCCAGGCCTCTTTCTTTGAAGTCCATTACTCGCTGTTGTGATGTGTCTACCAGAGCACTGGCTATAGCAATACCTAGACGCCCAATGAGAAAAGAGAGTTAATAGAGAATGATATAACATGCTGCTTTCATTTCATATGATTGTATTATATATGTGGCTTGATGATGTGCCGATGATAATCTACGTTATTTGGTCAACAAATGTCCTATCCCTGGGTTTTCTGAAGTTCCACTCTCCATTGTAGAGGTAAATGTGGAGTTCCACAAGGTTCTATTGTGGGTCCCCTCTTGTTTTTCTATGTTTCTTATTACAGTATTAAATGAGGGATCTGCTTTAATGGAAAAAAAAAACTTCCTCACCATGCATAAATGTAAAATACTTAATAAGATATATGAATAATTTAAGATTTGGAAATATAAATGACACCTGAACCTTAAAGCTAAACACAGCTTACCACATTTGGTAAAATGGGCCCCATTCAGTTTTGTTTAAAATTATTTGTAGACATGTCAAAGAAATGTGTGTGTATATATATATATATATATATATATATATATATATGCAAATGTGTGTGTATATATATATATATATATATATATATATGCAAATGTGTGTGTATATATATATATATATATATGTATACAATGAGAATAGAGCAGAACAAAGCAAAGCGAAAAAGCTTCTGCTGATGTGACAGGTGGAGACACATGTCATCCTACCAGTAGGCATCTCATAACATCCAGAACACATTTTATCCACATCTCTCCAGCTAGTGTTGTCGGGCTTCAGCAGAGAGCTTTACGCTGAGTTCACTGAAGTGTAACCAAGTGTACCATCCTGCCTCTTTCCCTTTCTCCCCCTCACCATCCAGCAGGATGCCATACATCTCAAAACATCTTCTGCATCTGATTCTTGACTCGCTCTCCACAGCGGGGCTTACAGGGAGCAGGCCAGATGCACCAAGGCATCAGATACCTCGCAGCATTGTGCTACCTTGGCAGTAGCTGCTGTTGTTAATGTGGATTTAGAGTCATGGCAGCTCTTGTGAGTGCAGCTAGACCCGTCTTCCCCTCCTGACAACCGTGGGCTTGACAATACATGGTCATTATGACAAGAGCTCAATCTGCCGGTATGCAGGAGCCAAATGAACAAAACAGGCAAACAGTGGAGGGAATCTGTTGTGCTCTTGATATGAGGATGTTTTCAGCATTTCACACTCAAGTGATTCTTAGTATTTTTTTAGTGGACGAAAGAGAAAAGCCGATTATACAGTTGCTCAGTGTGTGCCTGTGTGTAAACTTGACTCTGCAGGTGTATGCATGTGTGCACGCACCTGTGCACTTACATATTTTGCAGTTCTGATACAGCAAGCAACACAGACCAATATGGCAGACAACAGTTATGTACTCTCTCATCGACTAGCAACAGCTGGGCTTTTGAAATTTGGCTCATCGTGGTTGTTGTTTCACTTTGGTTTGTTTTGTCTACCGCAGACAATGCTTACATTTAGTGTTTGTTGCTATGGTAAGTTGTGGTTTGGTCCAGTTCCCATGTTTGCAGATCGTCTGTATATATTTCAGGAGTAAACACGACTCCATAAGAGTTTGTGAGGCACCGTAGTCATGTTCCCACTATTTTTTGTCTGTTGTATTCCTAAAATCCTGGCTGCAGCCCTGCTTCTGTTAGTAGAACTTCTTTAAGCCTAAAAAATAATTTTAAAGGCAAAATGATTAGTCTATCGACATAAAATTGCAGAGTGCATATGTGAAGATGTGTTACTTTTCTTTGACCAACATTATAGTAAAAGGTAGGTTTGGGACTGTTGGTAGGACAAAACAAGACATCTGAATGTGTTAATTACAGTTGTGGGAAATTTTGATGGATTATCTGAGATTTTATTAAACAATTTAGAAAATAATCACCAAATCTAAAAAAGGAGACTAGAAATTATAAAAAAAAAAAATATATTAAAAAGCGGTTAAAACTATGGAAGCCCATTCCCACCAGCAAAAAAAATAAAAAGATCACTAAAAAAAATAATAAAAAAATGTAATTCACAAAAAAATAAAAAATAAAGAAAATCCACCCACAGAATAAATAATTTTAATTTTACTTTTTTTCCAACAGCAAAAAAACAACAACTTTTGGTGCATCCATCTGTAACCATAACACTGACCAGATTTTTCCAGTTGCTATAGGAAGTCGAAATTATGAGATACTTTAACACAACAGTCATAGAAGCAGCTCTTCATAGGTTACTCTACATTTGACATATAAATGGATTGTGAGTACATTGAAGACTTCTTTAAAACGTGGCTTTACAACACATGAAATACAGATGATGTTTCACATGGATTGTACTGAGCAAACGCACCCTTGAATAGAATGTTAAGCAAGAAGCAGCTCTGGAGTACAAAGAATGAAACCAATGTGGCTTTTCTTTTTTGCTGACAGAGAAAAAGTAAAAAAAAAAATATATATATATATATATTTTTTTGTGAATTCATTTTTTTTCTTTTTTCTTTTTTTGTGAATTCATTTTTTCTTTTTTTTTTGTGATCTTATTTTTTCTTTTTTTTGCTGGCGGGAATGGGCTTCCATATAAAAACATACAATAAACAGACTTTGTCGTCCGTTTGCTGTTTTCAAGCTTGATCATCAGCGAGGATCACAAAAAACGAATGCACAAAAAAATACAAAGATGCTTGCGCAATTATTGAAATTATTATTAACTTGAGACTGTTTCATAAGGCTATATAGTTTCATAACTATAAATAAACATAAGATACGATGCTTATTGTTTTACTATATAGTATTTTGTCTTCAAACATACAGTTCAAAATCTATAAATAGTTTTGGATATTAGTGATGATTTACATTGTTATTGTTTTTTTAAATACTTTTTTCAAGTATGTTATGTATGCAGCGTTTTAAAAGAATAAAAAAAGCCCAAAAAGAAAAAAAAACATACCACTGATTAAACCACAAATTATGTTCTTAGTGGTCAGTGGAAAAATGCACTCCTGTTTCAGTTGTATAATTAAAAAACTTTAAACTTCCATTATATATATATAACTATGTTTAATAGTTAGAAGAAAAGGCAGGGGGACTTGTGATGAGAAAAGGTTTAGTAAATGATTCACCATCATATAAAAGGAAAGGAAGTGGAACAAGACAAGGGACAGGTGAGGGATGGAAACAACATTTCAGACAATATCTAACTTAAGCTGCTCCGATCAGACAGACAGCTGTCTGTGAACTTGAGGCCAAGACAAATGCAACAGGAATGCCACATCAAAAAAATCACCTCCACAAGACATCAAATGAATGGCCGTGGTGTGCAGGCAGCATGATTTCCATACATACACACCTGTCTACCGCGTCTACGATAACGATGTACAAGCTGCGGCTCGTAGCTGTCGCGAACTTCATCAAATTGTTTGTCTTAATTTGATGCTATCTCGTGTTTATTACTGGAGCACCTATGGCATGTGACATTCAACATGAAAAGGTGCAGCGGACCTTCGAGACGATCACCGTCCACGGCCAACCGCCTGTTCCAGGTTCCTTGAATCCTGAAGGTATAAAAACACCAGCTACTCATATCACGACCAGTTCCAATGAAAGACTGACTGGGAAAGTTAAAGTAGACACTTATTAATTTGGGACCTGACATCTGAATATTCGTCCATCAAAACAGCTTTTACCTTTCGACAAATTGCCATCGTAATTGTGTTGATGTTTCCGGGTGAACGCGCACGTCTCCATTTGCAAAATTAAATTGGTCAAAAGTAATCAAATTATACTGCAGGTGAGTGCAAGTGCTCATTCGCTGCCGTGGCGACCGGCCGCGTTAATGTGATTGTTTTGTCAGGTGAGTTGACGCATCATTACCACCCCCTCACACGACGATCCTCCCCTCCTCCTGATAGACTAATGGATCATTAGCAAGGGACAGAATTCCTCAGAAAACACATATTGGCACATGTCCGATGTCCAGAAACTGGGACTGCAGCTGGAAAACCGTGTCGGGAGGAGTCCTCTTGCTAACCCCGGTGACAAACCTCACAGCCAGGCACTCCTCTCCTTCTGAACATCAAAGCCTGGCTTCTGAGTTCGTGCTCGCCCTCAATCAAGGCACCAGGGACGGCAGCCTGCTTAGGATCCAGTACAATAGTAAACAGCATCGTCTGTTCCTCGACGCGAAGGGGAAATCAAAGTCAGTCAAACAGTAACACATTGATATATTCAAATATTTATGCATCTGTTGAGGCACTGATTTCAGGTTTTAAAAGACCAGCAAACATGACGCACAACTACGACTGCTTTGATGTGCGCGTGTGAGACTCAGGTTTGATCCCGAGTAACTAGGATGCCTTTCATTAATAGTACGCGCCAGTGTTTGGCAGAGCCGTTCCTTTTCTTGTTTGAATAATACAAGACGAAAAATATCTCCAAATTACCTGAAATTCATATTTCAATGTCTCTAAAAGATATGTAGGACAACACAATGGTGGATGGATGCACCCAAAAAGTTGAGGCAGATGCTTTGTAGCCCTAAAAAGAGGTTCAAAAGTTGGGATTTATTTGGCAACATCATTTAAATAAAACAGCTCTCATTAAGGTTCTGACCATGCCTTTACTTCTCTTTCCTGAATATTTGTATGCATCCGATCCAATTTGTCAGTCACTTGATATGACCAAGACTTTCATGTCCATAGAAATACATAAATGAGATGTCAGAGTAAATACCACCGAGTATTGGACTAAAAGTCACCAAGCAGACGGATGAAGGAGTGGGGGGGGGGGGGGGGGGTCGACAGAGAGCGCATCCCAGTGGGGCGGATGGTTTCAAAGACAGGAGAGGATCAAAGTATCGGAGATCCATTCCGGGTCAATGGAGCTCGGTTTCCGAGCGATGCCCTCCCGATTCCTGTCAAGCAGATATCCAGTCAGACACCCAGTGGGAGACGGTGGGACACGGGGGGTGGGGGGGGGGGGGTTCTCTCTTTTGTTTCTATTTCTACTCGTAAAACTAGAGACAGGGTTGATCAAGCTATAACATCTGAGATAAATATGACGGATTTCTGACCTCCTTCACTTATTAAACTTAGCTTAAGTATGCTGCAGATAACTTCATTAATCCAAGTGTTGTCTCAGACTGGTTATGTTTTTAATGCAAATGACCAAAATCAATTTTCTGTTCAGGGATAATAAATTAGACTTTTGTTCTCCCTTTAGGAAGAGGGCCAAAGTGAGAGTGATACAGCAAAAAGGCTGAAGATGCTTTGTCAGGACCGAGCGAGAGAAGAGAGAAGTGTAGAGAGAATAAGGAGGCAACAAAGACGAGAAGAAACAAAGCTGAACCGGAAGAACTCAACACAGACGCCCTGTCAACATATGCCTTGTTACGTGCATAGTGTCTTTTCAAAATAAGCGTCCTTCTCCACAGGAAGTTAAGGTTACAACACCACCAAGTTAGTTTTAAGAAAAGAGCGTGGTTTAGGTTTAGCTTAACTTCATGTGACTTCCAAGTCACTTGAGTCCACTTAAACCAAGACCAGAGTATATCGAGACCATGTCAAGACCAGGACCAAGGCAGGACGAGACCAGACCTGTCTCTCTATTTATATATATATAAAAACCGTGCAACAATTGAACGGCATTTTCACCACATGAAGAAATGGAACGACAGAGAGATTGTAAAGGACTAGAAGAGAGAGGAGGAGTGAGGATGCAAAGGAAAGGGAGAGAAGAGGGAGGATTATATGTTCTTCCTACGTCTGAGGATTTATCAAAGCATAATGCTGCTGCAATGTGAAAAGCTGGTTTTATGGGTGAGGGGGAAGTCGACATGGACTCTTTACTACGTACTGCACTTAATTAGCAACTCCTTCAATCACTCAACCACTTCTCCGTCTGTATCTCTCCAACTTTTTACCTGTTTTCACTTTCAGTATTTTGAAGAACTCGCATCTCTTTTTATCGAACCTCTCAGCCTTTTAATACCCCCCCCCCCCCCCCCTCACGCTGCTCTTTCTATTTTTACTCACAAAGACTTCTTACAGTACCTGTATTTTCCTCCTCTTTCTACACCTCTCACTCGCTCTCTCAGATATTCACTATCTCTGGTGCTGAATAGGCGGATTAGCGCAGGAAAAAAAAAAAGGGGCGGCTGTGAATACTGCTGCGCCTCCGTCTCTATTGACCCACCATCTAAGCTTTGAGAGAGAGAGAGAGAGGGAAAGAGCAAGCTGAGAATGAAATGTAACCCACTGTCTTTCTCTTCCTCTTGTTCCTCAACAATTCCACGGCAACAAATAGAGAATACGTGCAGCCTGGTAAACCCATTAAACCGCTGATTGAGTCCCATTTCATTTGAGGCACTAAAATATGAAACGACTGCAGCTGTGGGAGGCACAACCTTAACGTGGCAAGTTTGACAGAAGAAAGATGACAGGAAACAGGCTGTGCAGATGGAAGACTGGTGGTGACTGCAGCCAAAAATAAGATCTCATTCCCCCCCTTTTTTTTTTCTCCATCCATCCCTCCCACTGTTTCACCAGTCCTGCCTGTCAGTCCTGTTCTCCTGCTTTGTCCATCATGTCAGGCCACTGTGACTTTGAATCTGTCAAACAGTCACTCAGTGGTCAAGCTGTTCCTCCTGTGCGGGTCGCAGGCACACCGTGTGACTCGTCCACTGCAATTTGTCTGACAACAGCTGTCGGCCACACTAACTGCAGCGGGTCGCCTCTATGGCTTTAGAAACACAGCGATACGTGTGCTACGTGTGTTTCCGTCTCGCTAGATCAAAAAATACATGAGCTAAGAGACCTCCTCTACTTCTGCAGCTTGTAATCTCATCACACAGACTAGCCTGTGGAGAGAGAGAGAGGAATGCAGAGTGTGAAACCCAACACTTAGCTAATAAAAGAAATGCTTAAAAAAAATGCATGCTCATCATCTATGCTATTTCCAAACACGTAATGCAGTAAAAGTGTCCGTGTGTCTGAGGACAGGTACTTTCTTGCAGGATAATCTAAATGTCGATGAGTTACAGGTGCACCAGGCATCGTGGTTTTTACTCTTACAGCTCTCATCCTCCGGCTGCTATCTGGGGGATCCGAAGCCTCTACTAGGCCATATAGGATATGCAGTTCCTCCAGCGCTGGGATCTCCTCCCATTCGGATGTATCTGGAAAACCTCTAAAGGGAGACATCCATAGGAAAGACCTGCTCACAAGCAAAAAGCCACTAAATCTGACGCCTTTCAACATGAGAAAGCAGCGGTTCTACTCTGACCCCCTTCCTGATGTCTTGCCTCTTCACCCTGTCACCCTAAGGCTGCGAACGAAAGTCATTTCGGACACTTGCAGTCTCATTGTTTTGGTCACGACCTAAAGCTCATGGCCATATGTGAGGGTTAGAACATAGATTTACTGGTACATTGAGAGCTTTCAGACTCATCGTTGCACAGAACACCCACATTACTGCTGTGAGTTTCACCAATCTTGCCTGTCGATCTTGTGCTCCATCTGCAGCCTACAGACTCGCTGTCAGTCAGTCAGTCAAACTAGCGTTGCCTCTCGGACGGCAGAACACCTACACCATGACCACAACCTGCAGTTCTGTTTGACATCAGGTCAAACGCACCCGCTGTGTTGTGTAGCATCACATCGTTTGCTGCCATAACTGTAGGACATGCAGGATGCCCTGTTAAAAGGTCTTGTGAGTGAATTTGATTAACTTTTTGTGGAGTGCGACTATTGAAAAGCAATGCAGCTGACACACATCACTCCACTGCTACGGGCCTTACACAGAAAACAATAGGCCTGGGTGATGTGATGCGAGTTGCCATCCAGGCGATAAGGTGTCTACAAGTTCTGACAATCTCCATATCACTGGTTGTGACGCCAGAAATGAATCTGAGCGTGGCCGCTTTGAAGGATTTCACATCGGTGGAGGAGGAGCACAAACTCGTCACCAAAACAGACCCTTTGATGACGCAATACCTCTCTCTTGGTCCGAGGCCTGAAGCAAGAGTACTAGAGTGATACAGAGAGAGAGAAAAAGTACAAACAAGACAGAGTGCGGAATATGGGTTAAGAAACTGGCAGCTGAGAAACTATGAATTGTAAATTGCAGTCTTTTTTTCCTCCTCTTCTGAAACCAACATGGGTGTCTTCTCTTCTCCTCCCTCTGACGTATAAAGGGTCAGTTATTGGTAACTGCTCAGGGGAGCAGAGAAGAAGAAGGAGAAGAAGAAAACAGCGAGAAGAAAGAGAGGACAGTGCGAGAGGGAGGGCGAGCTAAAAAAAGGCTCTCTCATCGAGGATTCCTCTTGAAGTGTCTCCCATTGAGGGTGGGCGGAGCTAGCCTGCAGTAACTCCACGTTCGTACACGCCAACATCAATGGAGGACTGCTGTCTGACCCTATGGAGATTGTTCTCTGGGGAGCAGGGGTGGGAGGATAGAGGGAGGAGAGGAGCCAGACTGGGGACTGATGATGGGAGGGCGATTTCTCTTCTTTTTTTTTTTATGAAGTCCAACACTTTTATCGTCTCCTTGGTGTATCATGTGTGGTTACGTGTTGGAATCTGTGATCATGATTCTCTGATCACTACACAAATGCACAAGTCGACACGACCATTGACTTAAGGTTTCAAACACTGGTAACAACAAGAAGCTATTTCATTGATTTGATGAGAACAACAAGAGAAGAGCCTGGACGTCCCCCAGAGAGCAGCCCGACTAGAACTGACAAGCCTCTTATTGGCACTAATTTCCTGAAAATCCGTCTACTGCTGCTGCTGTGATGAGCTAATGTCCAAACAACAGGCAGTAGAAGGTGGTGAGTAGAAGAAAAACACACACCAGAGCTTTCACTCTGGACACTGTTTTTAAGCAATTTAAATCTCCTGAACCTGCAGTTTTGTCGTCTGAAATTGCACTGCTGGACTTTTGCCAATGGCCAATCCGGTTGTTGCAGTGAAACCATTAAATATAGCTCCAAGAGTCAGTTCCAGTTATGGTTGGACATTTTGGCTGACTGGTTGGGTTCAGCCAGTTTGTGTCTTGAAGATATTTTTGTGTTTAAGGCCAGGTCTCATCCTTTTCAAAGATTTGAGATACTTCCATTACGTCATTTAAACATATCCATCTCTAAAATCAATCTAAAGACATCTTACAACACTTGAAATAATTTAAATGAACTTTGCATCATTCGCATCTCCACTTAATGTGACCTTTTGACAAGCGTAGGCTGCCTACATTCTCACACAGACCCTTTCCCTTCCCTCCTCTGTATTAGACTACAGTGACTGTTGATATGTTTTAAAGGCTTCGGATTCTGTTAAGCATAAAGCTCCTTCTAGCTTGGGGAAAATGCTATCTTGCAAAGTGCTTCAATAAAGCATCTGCTGTGCTCGCTTCCTCTGTCAGGTTCCTCGTAGTGTTGAAGGCTTTGCTTCCTGTCTGGAGGAACAGAGGCTCCTCACACCTGCTCCAGTTACATACAGCACATACACTGACAGCAGTCTCCCCAAAAAGCTGCAGGAGAGAATCAAAATATAAAGAGAGAAAGGTCTGGGAGACTAACTGTACGAGAGGTGGACTCAGGTGGAGGGAGAGAAGATTGGCTTCATGCTGACGGTTGCACAACGCGCCAGGCCTCGGTTAGGTCTGGGAGGAAGTGCTGCTGTCTTTTCAGTGATTTCCACAGCCGCGCGGCGGTCGGCTACAGCGAACGGGGGATATCGCATGTCGTACGTCTACAGCGGCAACATGAGCTCAGACTGCGGAAAGTCCGGAAGGCTCATTTAGGGGGAACAATTGATCCAACAGTAAGTGTTGAATGGAAACCAGGCAGCTCTAACCACATCAGACCGTTTTTTTTTTTTTAAATGTGCCATATGTCAAGAGTCTGTCTGAATAATTCATTATATCACTGCACAAGACGTGCTGATGCTAAAAGAAAGAACATACTGGTATCACAGTGTTTGATTTTAACCGTATGCCAGAAATTGTCAATCTGCAGAACCTTCGTCATGTTGCTGCTCTTTCCTGTGGAGTTGTTCTGCTTTCTGCATTAATACAGTGCAGTTTTGTTTTGTATAAATGACTTGTGAGTACAAGTTGGATCTCCCATTGGACCCGGCTGGTTGTGGCAGATATGATGGTAACTGGATATCTGTAGGAGCGGTAGAATGACCTTTTCTTCTTCTTTATGGATCACCTCTTCTTTTTGCCCTGTCGCATCGCCAACTTGGCAATGATGGACCGGTACGTTGCCTGCAGGGTCGATGGGTTCGGGGTGCCAGTGCCCTGTGTGCTCTTTTTTGGGGATTTTGAGTTCCATATCACATTGAGGATCAAGCCAGTCCCTCACTAGGTCTTCCAGGAAACTGGAGATGACGTCTGCCATGAAATTTGATTATCATATCTGCGAGCCCGTCCTTCCTGGTCAATCAGATTAGCCCACTCAACGGGCTTTACACTACACGTCATCATTCACCCATTCACACACACTGATGGCAGGGGAAACCATGCAACGTGCCACCTGCCAATCAGGACTAAACTAATTCACATTCACACCCATTCATACACTGATGACACAGCCTTCCAAGCAATTTAGTTCAGCGGTCTTACCCAAGGACACTTCGACATGGACTGGATCGAACCGCCAAAGCTTCCGATTGGAAGAAGACCCGCTCTACCTCTGAGCCACAGCCTCCCCTTGACATAGTTCTCATACTTCTTGTTGCAACCCTCCTTTCCACCAAGTACATGTATTTTCAAGCTGCCATCTTAGGGGGGCGACTGTGGTAGAGCGGGTCGTCCTTCAATCAGTAGATCGGCGGTACGATACCAGGCTCCTCTAGTAAATGTCTATGTGTCCTTGGGCAAGACACTTCACCCCAAATTGCTCCAGCAAACTGTGCCTACGGTGTGTACGTGTGTGTGTGTGACTGTTAAGACTATTACATTGAATGGTATCCCCTACCATCAGAGTATAAATGAGTGAATGACAAGTAGTGTTAAAGTGCTTTGAGTGGTCGGAAGACTAGAAAAGCGCCTCACAAGCACAAGTCCATTTACCATCTTAGATGGGTAGATGTGCGGAACGCTCTAACGATGACAGGGGCAGGAAACAATCAAGTCGTATTTGATGATGCATCAGACGCCATCACATTTTTAGCGTGTTTACTCTGCTTTTGTTCAAACTGCCAGAGCCTGTTTTACATGAGAGCTGATGGGAAGCCGCCTCGAGGCGCACGAGAAGCACCGCTCGCTACATCTGGAGGTCTTGTTAGACAGCTGCAGAAAACAGCTCAACTTTGTGAAAGGATCACAAACTGGCGTCGACTGTTTTCGTGAGCCTACCGTGACGACGATGAGGGATTTCATGGGCCGCAGACAGCTGACAGTTTACAACAACAGCGACAATCAGATGAAAATGGAGAAATCCCCAGTAGGAGAGATGATATGTGTTACACTTAATCATAAAAAGGAACATTAGCTCTGGTAAGTGTCTGACAGTTGGACATGAATACCGTCTGCTTACAGTGGCAACTAGCTGGTCATTATGCATCTGCCTTTTTCCAAATGAGCAGCACAAAGTATGATTGAGGCAGCACTTTTTCTCCCAATGATAGACATAATAGTGTGCGCCACCTTAAGCCAAGTTCACACTGCATGACTCACAAAGTCATCAGATTGCTACTGTTCACACTACACGGACTGGATTTTGTCATGGTTTTCACAGGACATGACTGACTGGAGACAGTGGGTCACTGATGAGGGTCTTCAAACCCAAGAAAACATGCGAGAAGTGACACAGCAAGTGACGTGATGTCATAATGCTTGTTTAAGTTGTCATTGGTTGACAGTCTTTACCATTCATCTATACTCCGATAGATGCAACAGCAACCGTGGTCCGTGTTGCAAATGCAACATTAAGCCCACACAGTTAAAGGCGAACCCTCCCCCAGGTTTCCCCTCAACTCGTGTCTTGTGCTCTGATTGGCTGTAGCTCCCTGACAGGCAATCAGATATCAGGGATGCGTCTGCGATGCATCGGTGAGCCTCCCTGTTCGCATCAAAAAACCACACACACACCACTGCGGAAGTTGTTTCGGTGATATGGCACCAAATAGTGTTGATGAAAAGAAAACAGAAGCTTCAGGTATTTCTAGCCAATGCAACTTCTTAGCTAGAATAACTGTGTAACCTATGGAAATCATCATTACCCAAAATTGTCAGAATTTGCTTGAAAATGAAAAATAAAAAATGACTGCTCATTTGAGACGGATTAACAATTATCAAACCAAAAACAGAGATGACATGACACATTGTACATGTTGTATACTTGTGTGTGTTTGTGTGAATCATACCAGACTGTCCTGGTGGAGGTATTCCAGATGGGACTCTGGGCAGATACAGCAGCACCGTCAGAACACCTGCTCTGCTCCCCCAACATGGCTCCATGGCTACGGGCTTCGGCACTGCCTGCACACACACACACACACACACACACACACACACACACACACACACACACACATAGGGATAAACAAACAGGTACACAATGAGTACACACTGGACGATCTGAAGCATGTAGCAGATAACCAGAGCTCATGCCGCAGTATACAGATCCCTGCTGCCACCTCCCCCCAGGATCAAAGCCCCCCCCCCCGCTGGGGGGAAACCGGCTGACTTGCATCCTGTGGAGCTCCGCCTGCTGCACAGCTGATGCACACAGGTAAGTGTGCAAAGACACACGTTTAGACATCAGCCATCGCATTGATTCTAAACATGCAGGTTTTTATATCCATTGACTTGATCCCACCCAGAGAAGACACTTGACAAGTGATCAAGACAGAGTTCTAGTGAGACAAATACGACATCAATCGTTTCATTTACTTCACGTTGTTTGTATATTACTTTGTATATTACTCACTATTTTTTGCAAGAGACAAAACTGGAATAGTATGGATTTACCGAATACTTCCACAATAACATGCTAACCCTTATTTAAGAATGAAATAAAAATAGCCCTCCCTATACCATAACAACCATCCTGCACAGTGCCCCTGGGACAGGAGTACTGTATATACGGTGTCTTACTGTCGGTATGATGATATCTAACGGCTGGGATAGTGTTTCCTTACATCTGGACACACAACAAGGGGGGGGGGGGGAGTCATTGAGCTATTGATCGGGTTTGACCCCTTCTGCCACTCTGTACCACAGAGGTCACAGAGATAGACCCTGTGGTCTGTGGGGAAGTGAGGCGTGCACACACACACACACACACACACACACACACACACTAACAGTACGTATATACATAAAAATAGCTCAGAATCCTGTCCTCCATCTTCTCTTTCCTCATTACACATTACTTTGTATGAATACAAAATGGACAAATATAATGTGTGGTTATAATGTTTTAATGCATTTCCTGCTGCACATCTCGTTGACCAACCCTGTGTCCCATACATTACATTCAGGCTACATAGCGCAGACTAATGTTACCACACACGTTTTTGAAGGAAATGTTATTGGTGGCTAGATTCCTGCTGATGTATTTCCCAGTCCAGGAAGTGCTGCTCTACACCAGAGGTCCTGCGTCCCCACATGCTGTTACGTTTAGCACTTGGTTAAGGGTAAGAAAAGACTATGGTTTCCATGGATGAAGGTTTAATGCAGATTTGTTCATTGTTGTGAAATAAAAATAGTAAAATATTGTGGTCAAACTGCATAAATAAAGCAAGTCACTGTGGAGGAAAATACCATCTGTGCTGGATAATTGTAAATAAAGGTTTAAAAGAACAAACTGTCTGTCCTTATATTTCATTACTAAGGGTGACCTCCAAGTATAAACGCTAAAAAAATAATCTGTGGGACTGAACTCAACTGTCAAACTTTGAAAAACGGGATCAACTCATTAAATACAGATGTGTGTCGCGGTATGTGGAGCGCCCAGCATGCATGTAGGCTTTACAGAGTAATTAAAGGGACACATCAACACACGAGGCTGCCGTCAAAGTAGTTATCAGCTTAACACAACCTGGATCACCTTGACGCACACACACACACACACACACACACACACATCCCCTCTGGTGCTAATAGGTTTAAGTGCTGGAGCGTACAGCATAATTAGAGGCAAGAGGCTCCCGTGTTTGTCTAGTGTTTCCAGAGTGTCAGGAAATGATGAATTCCCTGCTAACTAAAAACACACACACACACACACACACACACACACACACACATGCATGCATGCAACTGACTCTGTAACTAACATGCAACTTTCTCCTGATTGCGATAATACACAGACGAAACAATGAGTCATTGTTCTGATTGGGGCTTTTGTCGGTGAGAAAATGAAGAGAATAATATAGGTGAGACAGAAATGATGTAAAATAAATAACAGGTGTTTGAAAACACGAGCATGTTACCTTGTTACACACACACACATTTTGACCGTGAAATGCACAAAGAACTAATGTTCACTTTGTTATTTACTTGGCAACTGTTGGAATGGTTTCTAAAGCAACAGTACTTTAGTTTGTGTGTGTGTGTGTGTAGCTGTGTCCCAATTCAGGGTCTGCATCCTTCGGAGGACCCAGCCTTCACGGTCTACGTGGGCCGCGTCCTTTGAAAACCGCAAAGGCTAGACCGTGTGGTCTCCGAAATGAGACGGCCTACGCTACAGAGGACTTCCTGTTTGCGTCAACAGCTGTTCTCGCCCCGCCCCCTCTTGCTGCTCCCATCGCCCTGCTCAATAGGATTATATATATATATATATATCTTTTTTTTTATAGTGTATATACCTGTATATATATTTATAGTGTGTATATATATATATTTATATATATATATATATAATACCTGCTCAGCAGGATTATATATGTATATATATTTATAGTGTGTATATATATATATATATAATCCCTGCTCAGGATTATAAATATATACACATAAATACATTAAACTAAAATATTTTCAGTATATATACTTTGAAGTTTTTAGTTTAGTGTTTTTAATCATATATTAAAAAATTCATTCATAGTTTATTTTCATATTGTTTTTCTAAATTAATAATCAGTTAATTAAATCAGTTACTATGTTAAATAACACATTTTCAGTTATAGTTCTTGCAATTAAAACAATGTATTTATCAATAACTTTATTTCATTCACACATACATATTTACATGTACATATATATATATATATGGCAGAGGAAATCAATCAAGACAGTTAATATTAACAACAGCAAAACAAATGTCAGCAAACGTGTTTATTAACTTGCAGTAACATGTGCATATACTTTATATTTTTTAAATCAGTTTCATCTCTGTGACAGCAATATTAACACATCAGAAGGATCTACTGGTTGTCTTATTAGTGAAGGCTTTGTACAGGATGAGAGCTAATGTAACTGTAACCTCAAGTACAAGATGGTCAAATGGAGATATTACAAATGGACTAATGTCTTAATTCAAAGCTACGGTTGCTGAATGTTTGTCCATCGTTCTCCCCTCAGCTCCTGGCTCTCTGTAACACAACAAGAACAGAATCAGCAAAATACTCAAATTCAGTGTATTCGTGTAATTAATCTTAACGTTACCGGACTTAAAGTGATATTTCAGGTTCACAACCTGTCTACCTGAGCTCACGTTGGTCCGTTTATGTACATGATATGAAGTATAAATCATCTGTAAAACCATCACAACATCAGTAAGATATTATTCAACCTCTGAGGTTTGAAAGTGAAGTTATTAAAAGTTACTTTAAGTCTCACTACGGTCGGATGCAGGCAGCTGAGCTGCAGCTAATAGCACAGCGGCTAACGCTAGTTAGCTTGTAAGCTACGAACGTCACGTAACTTAACGGATCACTTTAACACACATGTGATGTTATAAGATCTCTTATTTTGCTTTAACATTAGTATCGGTGACATTCGAGTGAGTTGAAACTCAATACTTACATTTAAAAGTGAATCCTGCCGCTTCTCCAGCTCTCGCATCAATCGCCGCCATGTTGGTTCAAATAAAATCTTCACCGGCACGCAATGCATCTTGGGATATGCTGGGCCACGAAGTCTCCATCAGATGTATCCTCCGAAAATGGGTGCAGAAGGCTGCGTTCGTCGGCTGCATTTGAAGGAGTCTTCAACAAACATGCGAATTGGGACAGCCTAGTCGCAGCGCTGTGACGCAACCGGTCTACAAATGCAGCCTCCGAAGGATGCAGACCCTGAATTGGGACACAGCTACAGTGTGTGTGTGTGTAGTCACAATCCACTAGTTCCTTTGATCTACAGTGCATAGAAACCACAATAAACACACACACACACGCTCACAATCATGTTTACGAGACACTATTTCCTCCAGGTAATGACCTGTTACTTGTGTTAACGGTCATTAAAACTCACACTCATGTAAACAGTTAAGATACCTGCAGAGCAGTGAGGCGAGCAGCGGTCACACGAGCACATGTCTGTGAGTGTCTGGGGTTACAGCGAACAACAGGATGGAGGAAGGTTAAAAAATAAAATACACAAAAAAACATAAATCTAAGAAAGTTAATCAAAATAAGTACAAAATAAAATATATTTTTTTAATTTCTCACTATTGACGTATGTGTATCCTCAATGAGTTACGGTAGTGGCTGTGGCGGTAGAGCAGGTCGTTCACTCATCGATAGATTGGCGGTTTGATCCCCGTCTACAGTCTACATGTCCAAGTGTCTTAGAGCGAGATGCTGAACCCCACATTGCTCCTGAAGGCTGTGCCGTCGGCGTCGGCGTGTGTGTGTGTGTGTGTGTGTGTGAGTGTGTGTGAGAATAAGCAGTTAGATTAGATCGATGGACAGATGGCACCTCGTAAGACTCTGCCATCAGTGTACTAATGTGTGTGTGTGAATGGGTGAATGTTGACGACAGTAGTCTACAGCTCTTGAGTGGTGAGAAGATAAAAAGGCGCTGTATACATATACTCTGCAGTGATGTTGCACTAGTGGCCACAGTTAAAACTCCACAGCAGCGACTTTCATACAGTATCAAACTATTTCTACTTGGTGAATTAACAACACTTACAATGGGCCTACTTGTCAACATGTTTTGCACAAACACACTGTGGTTGAAGAACTGATGTATGTGTGTACACTTCCATTAGCAGGTCCCCCCCCCCCCCCCCCACCGGGCCATTTGATCTCAATGGTTAATAACAGGCTGCTTAGCAAAATGACAAATCTAACAGCAGAGACGTTTAAGTGTGTGTGTGTGTGTTTCTGAATCTTCATATGCTGGGTTTGTGCCAGCGTATACTTGTGTGTGTGTGTGTGTGTGTGTGTGTGTGTGTGTTTGGATGTGAGAGAGAGAAATAGAGGGAGTAGCTACATGATGAAGCAGAGCCAGCGTGATGTTACAACTGTAAGAGCTTTCTCTGGCTTCCTTCCCAACCCAATCACAATAAGTGAGAGAGAGAGAGAGAGCGCGAGAGAGAGAGAGAGAGAGAGAGAGAGAGAGAGAGAGAGAGAGAGAGAGAGAGAGAGAGAAGTGACAATTAAGAGGGAGGGAGAAGCGAGAGGTAGAAAGAAAGGGGGCTGAGTAGATGAAGTCAGGTAGGTGGAGTCCAGGTGGCCATTTCAGTCAATAGTAGAATCCTGCTGAGCTGTCTGTCCAGTATAAAAGCTTTCTCAGCTGACAGCCACTAAGTACAGTCGAAGAGAACAGCGGTTCTGACCTGACAGAGAGGGGGGGGGGGGAGGGGGGGAGGAGAGAGAGAGAGAGAGAGGAGAGAGAGAGAGAGAGAGAGAGAGAGAGAGAGAGAGAGAGAGAGAGAGAGAGAGAGAGAGAGAGAGAGAGAGAGAGAGAGAGAGAGAGAGAGCAGGGTCTCTCTCATTTTATTTATATTTATAATACCAAGTGCCACTTAAGCCCAGACAACAGCTTTTGCTGACTGTGAGCAATGTTGAAATTGGCTACTTGGCAATACTGAGCGATATCAGTCCTTCATTCTATGAGGAATTATTGGAAAGAACCCAGAAGGATTTCTGTTTTTAGTGGTTTGGTGCCATTTTTGGTGAATGCCAAGCATTTTGTAATGATGTCTGAGTTACAGTTACTACAGGAATATGTTGTCTGTTAAACGTCCATATGCTCTGTGTAGCTGCATCGTGTTACCCTCCCTGTGTCTGTGATTTGTCTGTTGCAACAGTTTATATGATGCCAACGTCTATAATGCACAATAAACACACTTAGAATCTGTTATAATCTGCTTATAGTACTGTATTGTTATAGTTATAAGCACTCAATCATATTCATAATGCTTTATAACAATAATCTTAACACATTATAAAGCGCTTTACAGTGACTTACTGTATAAGATCAAGTATCATAATACTAATTGCTGGTCAGTCACTGATTTATTTAAATTATAATTCCCATTATTATAACACAACTAAATATTTTTGCAACGCATAATTATCACTGTTATAATGTGATTATAAGTTACTCTTCATTTGTTTGAAGTAAAGGGAAAATATATAATTAAATATATGCAAGAAACACATAAAAGGTCAAATGTTTCCTTTAATTAAAGCAAACAATGACCACTTAGAGTAGCTTATTATCACTTTAAAATGCAAATTAAAACAATTATGTATCGCAACTAAAATGCCAGAAAAAAATGTGTTACCAGCAATTATGAATTATTATGAAAACTGACCTCATAAGTAAACATATTGTGTGGATTTATTAACTAACACAAAGTGATTAATCACACTTCCCTGTGAGAACAGAGCTACGTCAACCCGACGTCACTGCGGAGTAGCGTCAGCGTCACGGCAGCGCTGTCACACAATGTGCTTATCTGTATGCGTGAGTAAAGTAAAGTTTGAGCTCATTATTGTGTTGGTTCTTCACCCCTCGTGGTCATGTTTGCGTCAACGCGCTCTTGAAGAGAAAAGAATGAGCTTCTGTCACGTCATTGTGTTCGTGACGCAAGTGGCGGCGGCGGTGGCTAGAAAGTAGTCCTGTACCTCTCATGTCTGTTATTTCTGTCACAGTAGAAAAACCTGAAAATAAGAAACTCAGACGAGGTCACTTTAACTCTTCTTTTGAGTCCATTTATTCTGTCTGTTTGCTTTTTTTTTTCATTTATCAAAGAACAAAAAATTTAGTTTCAGCAGAAGTGAGGTCATTCCTTTTATCTCCCCTCCTCACTGCTTCCCTTCCTCCCCCTCCAGGTTTTTTTTTCCCTCCACATCTCCTCTCCTCTCTTGTTCCCGCTTCAAACAAACAGTTGTTGCACATTTTTTGTCCCCTGGATGAACAAAATGGTCAATTGAGCAGCCTTTTCAGGCGGGGGGGGGGGTACTGCTACAGGAGCATGATGGATAAATTGAGGCCAGAGAAAATGGAGTCAAAGGTTCATCTCCGTCTAAATATCTGCTTCTCTTTCTTCTCTCGGAGCTTTTCAACTGAATCTTTTGTTCCGGATGTAGCGGCGCAAAAAAAATCACAGTTGTGGCAAAGTGCAAATTCCTGAAACCAACCATCCAAATAAGTACGCAATTTACTGGTGGGGCAGCGAGCAAGGCATGCGGATACGATCCGCTCGGAGGAACAGAGGAGTGGGGACGGGATTGCTGTTTGAGTATATACAATGGTGCTACAATAAACTCACACTATTACCAACTTTAACTAGCAGTCCCGTGTTAGTGTTTGGGTGACTGGGCTCCGTCATACGTGGAGAGTTATGAGTTAAAGTATAACTCTACTCGATGGCATTGAACAAATTCTTTCATCCTCATCTCAATTGAGAATTTATTGAGGCTCCACTGGAAGTTATGAACAAGCACTAATGTATTTACATCCATCATCTTTATTACGGACTCCCATATGGAGAGGGACAGGGGGAACATTACATCTTTCAACAGGCTGAATACTCCGTAATAAATAGCGCTAATGCCGGTGACGTCGGCGTTGTGCTTTCAACCAAAGAGGAAAAAGGAAAGACAGCGACGTAGCAGAATAAGCAAAGTGTTTCTGTGGGGATATGTGTTATTAGTCCTTTGAAGTGTGATGCTCTGTACGTAGTGTGAAATATGTTAAGATTGTAAAACCAAATGAAAAGTGGTTACAATAAATAGAGTCGTAAGACCGAGGTAATGAGGAAGGACGGGGGGGGAATGAAGAGTAGACATGTGCACAAATTGCATACAGCAGGTTATACAGATGTTTGACAGGGTTGACATCGGGATAGGCCGTTCATTTACATCTTTGTTTTAGAAAATAAACACATCAGTGAGGTAATAAACCTACCGCCGGGGCCTCACGGTCGAGTGAGGTTCTACCTGGTGAACTATCAGGATCCTAAAACCTAGACACTTGACGTCAACCTATACTTCCAACAGAGGAAATCCAGATGTTTCCCTTTTGGCCGTGCTTCATGGTGTCCGGAGACGGCAGCTCTTGATCGTGTGATTTTAAATGTTTAAGTCAGAGCTTATTCGACACTCAAACCACCTCAAGTGAGCGTAAAAAACCTTTTGCACAAGTTTTGCTGAATTTTGCCGTTTTACTAACAGCTTTTCTAATGCGATACTTCAAAATGCGCATAAAAAATATGTTAATGTCAACACGGCTCCATTCCTCCCCTGTCCTCCCTCCACATCGCCTCCTCAGTTCCCCTCGTGGTCCCTTACGCTCCTCACTGTCAGGCCTCTCTCCGTCTTGCCCATTACCTCCATCACTCTCGCTCTCCATCTCTTCCTCCTAATGGCCTTCTCTCTCTCTCTCTCTCTCTCTCACTGTCGCTCTATCTACCCGTCTCTCCATTTCTGTCCGTCTCATTTTCTCCACCTCTTTTTGTCTGTCGCGAACACTCATCCTCTCGAAGTGACATTATCAACACACGGCTGGACAACCACTCGGTAACTTATTTTTGGGGATGTCTGGGTGACATAAGAACATTGCTTCAACAGAATGCAGTGTGAAGCAGGTCTGAACTAGATGTTGAAATGTATTCATGAACATGTTGAAACAGGGGTTAGATGCGTGAGGAGTATCGAGAACAAATTGGCTCTAGTTTTTAAGACTTTTGACCCATGAATCACTGGGATGGGAAACACAATGTGCTTTATTTACTGCTGGATTCAGCGAAGAGTTAAATAGAGCTTTACCCAAATGCTTTTTAACAAACAGGAAAAAAATAAAAGGCACCAGAACTCGTGTATCAGGTGCATCTCTTGTACTATCTTTGTTCGTATCGACGAACGCCTCAGGCACAATCTCAATACACAGAAGGATCTTTGTCATGCTGGTTATCTGGATGTTACACGTTTAACACTTCTCCGTTCAGAGCAAAGAAAGTGTGTGTGAAGAGGCACCGAGATGTAGGCTGGTATCGAATCTAAACCTGCATCCTTTATTCTTCAAAATATAATTTTTAGGAGTCAGTACAGCATTATTTATTCATTAAAGCAAGGTTTGACGAATGTTAAAGACATTAAACCGACATCTCAAGGTTATCTCAAAGTGAAATATCGCTCGTTCCTTCTTTGTCATCCTCCCCGGTGGCATTTCAAGTGACTTCAAACGGACACAAAGGGCTTGATGCTGGATTGAGAGGCTCCCTGTCGAACACATCTCAGACTGGTCCGGCACACACACACACACACACACACACACACACACACACACACACGTGGGAAACACACACTCGGGAAACACACACTCGGGAAACACACACTCAACACTCACAAACACAAACACTGCTTCACTCTCTGACCCCTGAGGTGTGGAGAGTGCCCCCCTGTCGTGCCCTCCTTAGCGGATTAGATCGACCATGCATGTCCCCCCCCCCCCCCCCCGCGGGGCAGGAAATTGTCACGTCCAATCCTCTCTCCTCTCCGCATCCAAAACCCCCTTTTTTCCCCCCCATTTCCTCCTCTGTCTGTCTGTCTGTGTGTATCTGTCGCTGTCCTCCCCAGGGAGTCTGCTGGGTTGAGAGGAAATGTTGCTGATCAGGGAGCGAGTGTGTGTGTGTGTGTGTGTGTGTGTGTGTGTGTGTGTAGTGCTTATCCATCTGATATTCCCCTTTAGGTGAGGACATGTTTTAGCAACACTATTCCTTTTAATTAAAGGATTCTTTGCTGGTGTTTCTCTCAATGCAAGCATCCGTTTACACATGAATCCATAACAGAATGTATTAGATAAATCTATTTCAATTAGGAAATCTTTTTGCAGCATCTTTTGTTCTCTGGCCTCCTTTGGTTGAAGTCGGGCTTTCTAAATGCATCTTCTCTAAATGTTTTGGGTCACATCCAACACTTTGGCCCAATGAGAACTTCTGCACATTGTGTTGGAGCCTGAAAGGTGGATTAATGTTGTAAAAATGGCAACTCAGAAGAAGCAATTAGTCTGCTTACACAAGCAGCCTTGTGTTGTTTTGCTGCTAGGTTCAAGGCACAGTGGATGCAAAGAGCACAGCTCCCGAGCGATATGTCAGAGAGTTCGTTTGTGTTGTGGATAAACTGAGGGGGAAAATGGTGCACACTTATTTATGAAACGAAGAGGTATAAAAGCCGGTTGGTAGCACTAGTACTCAAGGTAGTCCAGTTCAGGCTGTTCTCACTGTTACACTGTTCACATATAACCAATAATCAAGTCATATAGTAGTATAAAGAGTGACAACGTCTATGTCCTAACCTCTGACCTTCAGAGCTACAGAGTGGGCATGTGCAGCTGCACTCGTCCTCCCTTGTGGCATTTAAGAGGAAGCTGAATTCTTATAATGAATAGAAAGGGAAAAAAGTGCAGTTTGCCATTTATATCTGGATTCAGCTCACAGCCCGAGGAGAGAGAGAGAGAGAGGCAGAGGGAGCGGGCGGACATGTTTGTGTTATTTCGAAAGAAAAAAGAAAATCCCTTCCAGCTTTGAGAGTGAGAGGAGATGTTCCGGCACAAAGTGGTATCTTTATCCTGATAATCAGAGAGATCCAACAGGAGATATGGTGTGCCTTGTCCCTTCTCGTCCCCTCCAATTTCTTCTCTCCTCCCCATAAAAGCCGTGCTTCATGTCTCACAACGGTGTGTTGTCACCTACAGCTGGTAAACAAGTAAACAAAAAGGCCCTGCACAGCCGACGCTCTGTCGTCTCCGTGACAACCTCCTGCAGGCTGTCCTCCAGCATTATCCCGACAACTCTACACTTTCACATTTTATAATGTCTGAGAACACGGCGACACACAAGAGTGGTTTAGATAAAGAAAAGAGACGAGGGGAGAGGAGAGGAGAAAAGAAGATGAGAGGAGAGGAGAAAAGAGACGAGGGCAGAGGAGAGGAGAAAAGAAGACGAGTGATGAGAGGAGAGGAGAAAAGAGACGAGGGGAGAGGAGAGGAGAAAAGAAGACGAGCGATGAGAGGAGAGGAGAAAAGAAGACGAGGGGAGAGGAGAAAAGAAGACGAGTGATGAGAGGAGAGGAGAAAAGAGACGAGGGGAGAGGAGAGGAGAAAAGAAGACGAGTGATGAGAGGAGAGGAGAAGAGAGGATGTAAAAGGAAACCAGGAGAGGAGAGGAGCAGAGAGAACAGGAAACATGGAGAGGAGAGAAGAGGAAATGGTGAGGGGGAAGGAGAGGAAACAAGGAGGTGAAACAAAGTGAGAGGAAAAAAAAGAGAGGAGGAGAGCAAAGGAAACAAGGACATGAAAGGAGAAGTAAGGAAATGAGGTAAGATCACAATAGATCCCAAGGAGGAGAGAAAACGAGCAGGGGAGAAGAGACGTAAGAAGAGGAGATGAGGTGAGATAGGAGGCCAAAACACAAGTAGAGATTAGACAAGGAGAGTGAGAGAGAGAGAGGAGAGGAAAGAAGGAGATGTAAATAGTGCGATAGGGGGAATCGAAGAGAGGAGACAAGGAAATGAACGACACCTTCTCATTCCAACACACCTGGTAGCCCAGCGCACGGTTGCAGTTAACAGGTGGTTAAAGTTAGTAAAGTAACATTTTGTCATGGTCGGACTTAAAATAACGACATAAACAAGTAAACCACGAAGCAAGAGTACGGAAAAACCTGTCACAAACATCACCAATGTAACTTAGAGACATGAACACCGGTCTCCTGGTTGAAAGTCCTGTGTTTGTTTCACCCATTCACCTCCACTCCCCTCGCCCTGTGTGGCTACGTTATCACAGTCCCGGAGCATTGTCTCTGAGCGTCTAACAATGACGCGGATGGGTTTACATAACGCCGGGTGCGTCGCAGACGTTGGCTAAAGGGTTCCTTGTGCGTCGGTATCACACTCAAAGGGGCGTGACGTAGCATCGGCATTTGACAACCTTGGAAGAAGAGAAGACAAGGCGGCAGGAGAACACAGTCGAAAGGGAAGAAAAAAATGAAAAATGTGGAGCTGCAGAGATGAGAGGAGGAGGAGGAGGAGGAGGAGGAGGAGGAGGAGGAGGAGGAGGACAACAGAGGGAGGGTGGAGGACAGGAGGAGAGATGGCGAGGGAGAGAGAAGATGTCAGGGCTGGAATGAGGAGAAGACATGAGGAATGATATTCTTTTAAACACACTCTCTCTCTCTGGCTTTAAGCTGCACCGCTGGGAGTCGGTGGCTCAGAGTTGCACTCTCTCCGTCGGCGGGAACGGAGTCGGCTGCTCGTCAAGCGAATCGCTTAGCGGTGTTTGAAGGCTCCCAGAGTGGGATCCAGATCGAGTGTCACGTTGAATCAGCCTTTTGCTCCCGGAGCCGGGATGCACCATTACAGCAAATTATTTACAATTTTCATCTATCAGAGTGTTAATCTGTCTATAGATTCTGCTGCCTCACACACACACACACACACACACACACACACACACACACACACACACACACATCGCCATGCCTTCCTCTAACTGCTGCTCTTCATCTCTTTTACACCTCTCTTCCTCTCATTACTCCTGTACGTTGTTTTTCTCCGCAGTCCGTCTGTATTTCTTGCCTTTATTGCTTTTCTGCTTTCGTACTTTTTGTCATAGAAATATTGTTTCCTAGGGCCGGAGAATAAACCAATGTATTCAAACACACGCGGATCTCTCATAGACCTTCATTTATTCTCATAGTATTAAACAAATGTTAAGCCGGCGGGTCCTTCCTGGCATCCTGGAATATTATCCTTGAGAACTTTTGATTTAAAACAATATGCCGTCACTTTTACCATCGATATCTCGGCAGAAAAAGAGGAAGCATCATCATCATCATCGGGAATCGGTTTCTCTTCAAAACCTGTGCCGTCGTCGTTATACTTTGATAAAGTTCTGTTGCTGACCTTGCTTCCTATACTGCGTACACCTGTCGCGTGAGAAGGCAAATCCCTCAATATCAATTCATATGTAATCCACATGAACATGAACCAGGAAGTATACACACGTTTGTAGGAAAATGCTCATCTCAGAATATGAGAAATATCCGTCAAGCACACACAAACATGTCGTTAAAGGAAACACATTCAACAATGTCCACGTAGACAATGAATGGGACTCTGAAGTAACTCTTCCCACTTCGTTATTTATTCTGCGCGCCGACATTTCAACCCTAATCTGTTTGTCGTCCTGTTTTCACCCTCTGTTCCATCCTCTCTTCGTCTTTTCTCTCTCTCTCTCTCTCTCTCTCCTTTCATCACGTCCCTCCACTTGTTTATTTCCCGTCTGTCTTTCCCTCTTCTCCTTCAGTCCTCAGCGTGGGACACCGGGTCACATCCTTGTCTCCACACACGTGCATATTAAGCACATTGCATGAATGTGCGTGTTTGTGTCTGAGTAGAGAGAGAGAGAGAGAGAGAGAGAGAGAGAGAGGTGAGTTTTGTGTGAGCCGGCAGTTGCGTCGAATTTCCATTTGAATCAGCGAGTCGGTGAGCGAACAATCCTATTACCGCAAGGGAGGACAGAAGGGCCACTTCACAACCTCTCTCTGTCTCTCCCCCGTTCTCCCTCCATCCCTCTCTCTCTAAGACGACAAATTAATCATCTCTCTAATGCCTCATGGAAGCCAGACTTTTTTTTTTTTTTTTGCCTCTTCTTAATTTGGGAGGTGGAGTATATCTTTTATTCACCCCCTCCTCCTCCTCCTCCTCCTCCTCCTCCTCCTCCTGCAGATGCACACACCCACAAAGACACACACTTTTGTCTGTCCTCTCCACTTCTCCTTTCACTATTAGTGTTGGAAAGATTAATGTGTTCTCTGGCTGCCAAGGATGTATAGTTGCTTCCACAGGGGAGGATACACACATACACACACACACACACACACACACACACACACACACACACACACACACACACACACACACACACACAGATATATACCTAACTGCACGCACACACACACACACACACACACACGCTCTTATACAGTATAAAAGGTAAACACACGACACGTCTACACAACTTGTGCACATGAACACACATAACAATGCTCCAAAGGCCATCATCATTCCAGAAACAAAACTACACTTTTCCTCCATTTTCAGTATTGACGGCTTGCAGAGGAGGAGGAGGAGGAAGAGGAGGAGGAGGAGGAGGAGGAGGAGGAGGAGGAGGAGTGGAGGTATCGATCAAGGACAAAAGAGGAGAACAGAGAAACACACTCATCATTAAGAGGGCAGAGAATAAAAGGCTGTACACTGAGGAGATGGCCTAAATAAGAACGGATATGGTTGCCAGGTACCGCACTATTGCATTGTTCCACCGATTCCTACATTTAGACATGTTGTCGGGGTTTTAAAAAGGACCTGGTAACAGCTGGACAATCAAGCCTGCTTTATATAGCAATTAGCAAGTTGTTAAGAGGTGTGAGAGGTTTAAACTTCTATTTCAAACTCTTTTTTCTTGTACTTCCGTCTGATCCCAACACTGTTTTCAGACTACAAAGACACTCTTTGGTTCGGTCTCACCAAAGGACGTATGAATGACACAACGATCTTTAAGACATTTAGCGAGGTATTACAAAACCGTTTCTTGCTCGTCATTTCACACCACGTCTGTTTTACTGACTTCAATGACATCCTACGAGAAGTTACTCATATTTCGTGCGTTTTCCTAGAAAAGACAGCAGAACGTGTCATTTGGCATACAGTCTTTTCACAATAAAACTTCCCGTCTCCTGGCTGAATGACCGCTGTCTTTATGAATAGAGTTCAAATGTAACGCTAACTACAGATATACTGTACGTTTATAAAATAATGAGCGTCTCAGACTTGAATATGTCACTCTATACAAGCATTACGTAAATCATTAAGGTTACAATCAGTGGTTTTCTTCAAGGAGGAATAACTTTGAATTGAACATCTTTACTGTCGAGCTCTGAGGTTTTATTAGACAGTTCATTAGATGTAAAGATGAAGCCTGACCGACAGTAACGTTAATAACGTTAATACACCTACAGGTGATTTTATTTTGTTTGTTTTTAAGTTCTGGCCTCAAGCTCTTCGGTTAACTTTAGGGTGAGATTGTAGTCATGGCAAACCTGTCAGTTCATTGTTCCTCGTCCCTTTTGATCTTTCTGTTTCCTAATTCAAACACAAGATGAACTGTGCTTCACCTCTATGTTAGTGAGTGTCACATGTGACACATTGCTAGTTGCCTGCACAGACAGTTTAAGGTCTGTCAAGTCACACAAGTGCGCACACATCTTCACCTATTACCGGCAGTGATGCCTACACGTCTACCAGAGAAGGTATTTGAACACACACACACACACACACACACACACACACACACTGCATTCACTGAGTGTTCAGGACTTAATGGGCGCGTCTGCTTGGTCAGCTGAACCTGAAACTGGCACTAAACTATGTTGGACAGAGTGAGAGTGAGAGAGAGAGAGAGAGAAGAGAGGAAGGCAGAGGGATGGGTGGACCAATAAGGGAGAGGAAAGAAGGGAGATAAGGTGAAAGAGGTGAGACGCATAAAGCTGGATGGACCACACACCAAATGAAACGATGTTCAGATAAAGGTTAAAAACAGGACAGCGTGGAGTTACTATTATAACATTACATGCTAGGAAATAACTAGTTTATAAGACTAAGTATTTAGATGTATATGGTGAAGTGGTGTCTATTTGAACAATGTTCAGCTGGTATGCATGTCAGTATTGACCAATGAACAATGATTTAAAGTCCAAGCAGGAGCTGGTTATTGTGGTGTTTCACCTGAGCCGCGTCAACAAGTTCCACCATCATTTTCACGTGCCATAACTTCATATAAAACATAGAGCTTCTCCTTGTATCTGTTGTATCGTATGTCTGGAGTATGATTTTCAGTTCCTGCACTCGTCTCAGAGCCGACAGAGAGGTCTCAGAGGCAGGTAGATAACAAATAAAATGAGTCACAGTGAAAGAGATGCTTGAAGACAATCAGTACGTTTGCTCAGCTGAAGCAGCTGCAGGTGTTTTCTCCTCCAGTCACTGAAACAATGTGTGGCGTGGACATTATCTTCTAATCTCCCCACGATGATGAAAAGAGCTGGAGAAAAAAAAAAATCCTTTTTGTTAAAGCGCAAACAGAACATGAAGAGGAATGGGTTTGTTTTAGCCTTGTTAGCCTCGACAGGGGTGTGTGAGTTATCGAGTTAATAACATGTGTTTGTGTGTGCGCGAGTCGGCAGTCAGCTGTGTGAGACGCGCAGCGAGAGCCACAGGTGAATAAAGCCAAAGTCAACCTCAGGAGTGTACGTGCAATTGTCCATGATGAATGCAAATGAGTGTGTGTGATTCTACCTTATCTCCTTCTTTTTCTCAGCCTCATGAAAGCTTGTGTGTTATCTGATAAGCCCTGCAGTGGTGTGTGTGTGTGTGTGTGTGTGTGTATGAACTGTGGGTAAATCAGTACTGAGCTGTGTATTTTCCTACCAAACATACATTACGCCCAGGTGTCATAAATATCCTTTATCTGCTTCTTTCCCCTTCGTTCCCCTTCCCTCCGTCCATCCATCCATCCTCCCCCCCCCCCCCCCACCAACCCTCTTTCCTGAGTCATATTAAATCCCTCCAATTGAAGAATAAACACGCCACATTAAAACATAAGGTATTAAACTGATTCATTCTTTGCTTTAAATAGCATTATGAAAACAGGAGACCGCCATTAATCAGCGGTAAGGTGGGAGCTGCTTCTCCGCTGGGCGGAGGCGTGCAGATGCTAGTTGCTGCGGGCTCATCAGCTTTACGACGTAACGGCGGTACTTTAAGGAGGCAGTGGCAACATCGATTTATGCTGATGACTATGTCTCTGTTCTGTAATGCAGCCACGGCGCACTGTGAAGTTCCCATCGCGCTGGGGGAATGGAAGACGTGGCCTTTAGCTGCAGGAAAAAAAAGGGGGCCATGTACTTTGTGATGAAGTGGCTTTTACTGCTATTTAACCCCATACGGAGGGTTGGTGGTTAACAAGAAACAGGAGGCGGTGTCATAAGCATGTTACTGAACACACCACAGACACATGGATCGTTATTTTTAACCCAAAGAAGTGATGACTGAGTGGAGACGATCGTCGGTCGAGGTGAAGCATTTGGAATGAATTCTTGGGGTAAAAGGTGCTTTTTGTTTTTGCACACTACGAATATATACCTGGAAAGTCTTTTAGTCAATGCACAGCAGGTCAACTGAAATCTCAAAAATACGAAATGTGTCAAACAATTCAACTTAAACAAAGAAGAAAGTTAGAATTTCGCCAGGAAACGCCATGAAAAACGTATTAGGAAACTATTCTGGAATGAACCTATGAACGAACACACACACACACACACACACACACACACACACACACACACACACACACACACACACACACACACACACACACACACACACACACACACACACACACACACACACACACACACACACACACACACACACACACACACACACACACACACACACACACACACACACACACACACACACACACCTCAATTTCTTAATTTCTGCCTCTAATCAAATACAATTCAGGTGAATATATATAATTACATTATACTACAAATAGAACCAAACAATGGATGGCCAATATGATACCAATACTACTACAAATATTTTTTTATATATATTTGGCTAAACCGGCTTTTTTAAGTAGTATAAAACCAGCACAACAGCATAAAAAAAGAGAACAAGTTCCTTGAAGTTAGAAACCATAAATATTGCCGTGAGTTCAGCGTTTGAGTTCTCGGTTGAAGGCCAACACATTTACTTCCAGCGGTGACACATGCAGTTTGTTTGACTCATCCCAGACACCTCGCCATGTCAACACTTTCTCCAGTTACAAAAGACTTACACATGTTTGGTTTTTTTAACCGCGCCCTGAAAGCTCGCCATAAGAGAGCTTTCTTCAAATAGAGATGATAGAAGAACCTTGTTTCAAAAGTACCTATAATTGCAAGTCTTCACGACGACAGAAACCACCTGGAGAGCATTTTTAAGTCCACCTTTTAAGTATCCTTGGGACTCTAAGCACACCACACGTCCACATGAATTCATAGTGCTGCGATGGATCTTGAACGCGTCTGTTCTCACAGAGTCAAAGTCTTTGTGGTGTGAACACAGACTGAAAGGAAACTCAAGAGGGAAGCTCAGAGGATGGCGTCTTCCTCTACTCTGCAAGAAGATACAGTAATTACCCATATGGCAGCGCGGTGTGGTGAGAGGGGACATGAATCATGACTCAGATAGTGGGAGGGCACCGCAGTACAGCATATGTGAGCGCGTATAAACACACACGCTCACTCTTTACAAATGATGTTCGTATAACAATGACTTGTTCTCCCAAATTACGTTCTAGTGGGAAATGTAGTTGGTGCCTAGATGATGTTAACGTGTGAAGGAAGCGTATTTTGGGTTGTAGAGGTGGTCGAGGCGCATGTCGGGCATACAAAACGCAGGACACTAAAGACAGACGTATGCATTCGGACTGCTTCACCATGCTGCTGGTGTTCAAACAGCCCAAATAACAATGATTGAATATATAATTGAATGTCTTTCTTTCTTTCATTCTCTTTGTACGTTGTTTCTTTAGATGTTGATATGCAAATAGTGTTGAATTGTTAAGGCGTTAAGGAAAGAGAGGGACGCTGCAGAAAAGGCTCCTCACTTTCGCTTTTTATTTGTTGAAAGGAGACAAGTAATGGAAGACGGAATATACGCATTATTTGTAAATAAATAACACATTCCACATGCATTCATCCTCCATTAGTCACACCACACTGCGCTCCATGCAATTATATCTTCATGCAGACCAAATCACAGTGTGTGTGTGTGTGTGTGTGTGTGTGTGTGTGTGTGTGTGTGTAGAAACAACAGGTGTTGTGTCCCTTTGCTCGGCTGTCTAAACGTGCCATGAAATAGGGTGATGATGGCTCTATTTGTTTAAACATACTCTGTAGCTCTGCGTAAAGCGGGACAACATAAAATAGCGGGGCAGCATGGAAATGTTCCCTCTCCCTCATTCATTACACAATTATGCTAAGCCGCATGCTCGACTATGAACCAGATGTTGTGTAATTAACCTCGGTGTGAAGATAGCGTTCTGCCCTATTGTCTCTCACCTTCAAGCATGAAAGGGAAACCAGGCTGAGGCAGAGATAAGGAAAGGTACTCCTGAGGTTTTTTTTCGGGCGGGCACGTGAACCGAACTGAACCGAGCCGAGTTCAACCGGGGTCAAAAAAAGCTAAAACTAATTAAGCATCGTGTGTGCAGATAGTCTTCCGTACCATTGTCCCTGCAACCTTCAGCACAGACTGTGTGACGAGACGGAACCTCGAACAGGGAGGAACACTATGTGGAGGTGGACTTTGTGTTACCAGGTAAAGAGGGTAGAGAGGATATATAATGTGGACTACAATGTGAAATGTGGACTCTGGAGGTCTTTGTTTCCTCTAACAAAGCGACCCATGCACACTTCGTTTGCATGTAGTTTGATTAATGAGGGTGATCGGTTCTGTCGCCTTTCGTTCTGACCGGTTGTCAATCTTCTGCAACATCTGTCACTGAGCTCCACTGTGGCTTCAGGGAGGTAATAGTTCACCTCCCATGATGCATTGCTTCCATCAGGATTATTAATGCGTTGAAATGAGTTACATCAAAGGCAAGGTCAGACAAACGAGTGTGTTCCATTTAGCTGTTTCATGGACCCTGTTGTCATGGGATTACTGTCATCTATCATTAAACAACTTCTAACTGTACAATGTTGCAATACATCAACTAAACGAGCAACAAAAAAACCCCAAAATATGACACATTGGTAGTTTCCTAGGCCGTACGGGAAAAGTGTGATCAGTCATAGTGCAGCAACCTTCAGCAACATGTTGCCTGCATATTTATGCAAACTAGCTAATGATACATACTTAAGCCAATCAGGATGAGCCTTTTCAACCAAATGACAACTGCTCTGCGTACGGCAATCGCACAACACCAGGTGACACCACCATTACGACAACCGCCTGCCAACTCGCCCTCAGGAGAGAAGGGCACATCTGATTTGGTGATTACCCTTTCACTGGAAAGTACCACTGTCATGCTGCAGCATGTGCTCTGTAATCTCTTTGTTAAATAATGCTGATATGAGCAGCGGGGGGGGGGGGGCCCAGCTGCTTCTCTCTTAGGGCCCACACTGCCTCCTGAGGGCCCTTCCTGGCTGGCGGGTGAGGTGCCAGCATGTTGGAGAATCCCAGAGAGCGCTCTCTGTTCTCACACAGGACAGCTAAGGGAAAAGTTGGCTGTTGAAACCAGCTGCACTTTCTCCCCTCAGCCTTCCACCTTCGTTGACGTCAGAACTTCTCCTTCGTAATATGGACGTCGCTGAGACGAGCGCCGTTTGTCTGCACCTGCTGAGCAAAAGCTCCTCATTGGAGGTTTAAATGTCATCTTGTTTTCTTGCAGACCTCCCCGCCTGCGGATGCCGCCAACAACCCAAAAAAAAGACACTTGTTGACTGTGCGACCAATCCGTACACACACACCAGTAAGCGACTCACTGTTCATTCTGTTGATGGTTGAAACGGTTTCCTTGAGTTTAGTAGGAACCTTTGCCTACATAAGAGATGTTTATCAGGCTACAAACCACCACCTTATCGACAACAGAGTAACTGCATGTTGATTGTTTCTGGCTGATTCCATTCACCAGAGGAGCTCCACTGCAACACATGATTTGGTCAGTGACACCGGTGATTCAGTCCTCTCAGATCAGCCTGAGGATTCTGTGTTTGTTTGTGCACGTGTTGAACACAATTTCATTCCAAAACACTCAGCTGTAGTGTCTGGTCTGTAACTACTGCAGCCCCCCCTGTGTTTGTTTGGCGACTAATCAGGAAACAATAGTATAGCTGCTGCTATTCTTTTTGAATCGACAAGAGTCCATGTAGACTTGGCTCTGTGCGCTGCATTGTGGGATGGCTCTGGGCCTCCCACGCAAACCAAATGATGTCGAACTGAATTCATGAACCTCTGCCATTTTTTGATGAATCACAACTCATATTCAACTCCAATCACAACAGACTTCTTCTCAGTGGTTTTCAGAGTAATTTTCTTTTCAAGGGAAAGCAAATAGGCCAATTCACATCCACGGTCCGCCCACACAGGTTGTTCAACCTATTTGTTTTGTAAAACACACATTTTCTGATCAACCTCTGCAGGATATTTGGATGAAGATAAGTTGCCATGAATGCAACTTTTCTCAAAGCAACTTGTTGCACTAGCAGTCTGTTGACAGACTCGGCATCCTGTTGTGTACCCACAAAAAACGCCCACACACTCACACGCCCACAGCACCAGTCGTGGCAGAGGGTCAGAGGGCAACAGCAACATTTGCTTAATTGCACGGATGCGTGTATGAGCACACTGTGCTTGCGTTTATCTCAGTGTGCGCCCGTGTTTGTGTCTTTTTTTTTTTGCTAACCTGTAGCAGCTCCTCTTGGTCACCGCCCACCTCCAGCGCTACATTTAGCGAAGCAAAGGGACGACTGGCCATCTGCTGCCGCTCTCTCATCAGCTGCTATAGAGACAGAAAAAAAGAAAGGATTTTTTTTTTTTATTCAACATGTTACTTTGAGAGAAATATTGGACAGAGTAAACAGTTTTTACATTAAAAAGACATTATTATTTAGTACAGTTGGTACCACAGTGACCTACAGTTGGCCGCTGACCAGCTCTGCTGCGACCAACTGGAAGTTAAACGGCCTCTTAAATGGTAGTGAACAAAGGGAGAGGGTTGCTCAATTTATCCCTTGCACCCATCTGGATGACAAATTTTGCCCAGCAACCAAATGGCACATGCCCGGCTTTTCTAACCAATATCTACGTGTAATGAAGGAGGAGAGGAAGGTTTGAAGGACGGATGGAGAAAAGAGAATAGAAGAGCGATGGGGAAGACTGTAAGGAACGGGAACAAATGTAAAAAGAGGGACAGAAAGCAGGACAGCGGAGAAAGACAAGAGAAAAGGATGAAAAGAGGAGAATGAGCGATGGGGGGGGAGTGGGGAGCAGAGATCAAAGCAGAATGGTTGATAGAAGAGGAGGAAGGCGAAGAGGAGTAGGGGAAAGGCAGGTGGTGGTGGGGGGGAGGGAGTCAGATGGGAGGAGGGCGGTGCAAACTTCATTAATGGGGAAATGTCAGATGAACAAAGGCAGATGGTGAGGCCTTTATCAGCATGAGGTCCAAACACCCCGGCTGAATAAACACAGAATACAGTAGGCTACATAAAAAAAAACAACAGAGAAACATATCGAGAACATGCATACGAGAGGATACTCCCACGCGAAAAGGCACACCGACATCAACAACGATAAAACAAAAAGTGTGTATGTGGGCGCTGTAACTGAATTGCTACGAGGAGCGATAACAGCATGTTCACTGCACCCTCATCTACCCTTCCGTCTCCATCAAAAGCCCTGTTCCCCAGCTCTTTCCACTCCACTACAGACATGTTAATGTGGTTTGGTTTCTACATTTAGCTTGGGGGTGGCCACCTGTTTCACGCAAAACAAACTCATTTCTGGCCGATTACGCGCCAAGCTTCTAATCATCAGTATGCTGCTTGTTGTTTGGGCAGAGAATCTGCCTGGTGTAGCCCCCGCCACACACACCTACACACACACACACACACACACACACACACACACACACACACACACACACACACACACACACACACACACACACACACACACACACCTCCGATTGGTTGAACCAGTGCCTAGAAGGCAGAGCAGGAATCTGGGCTGCAGATTATGACCCTTACAGGAGGGGAAAACTTCGGTTTGTGTATAACCTGAGAGGGTTTTCTAAGATGAAACACATGAAATGAACCTTCGTGTATCTGCGTGGGAAAATCCAGCCAATGCAAAAGTAAGCGTAGGAAGGAAGAGCAAGGAAATAATAATACAAAAAACAATAGACTTCATCAAGAAGTCGAGGATGCGACTGTAGCACGTGTTACTTTTATATGTTTCTTTTCACTCTCTGCTATCAATTATCCCACTACGGCATCAATGGGCCTAGGGATAAGCTTTAAAATATAAAAAAACATAGAGAAAAAGAAGCATACAAAGGATGCGAGAGAGATTTAAGAAAATCCCAATGTAAATGAATCGGAACAAAGAAAAAAAAAAGCGTGAAAAATTACAGAAGAGCCACGACACAAGCAATAGAAACAAAAACAAGGACACAAAACTGAAAAATTAGCATAAGAAAGAAGAGAAAAAGAAGCAAACCATCCCTAAATGTCAATGGCGTCCACACTCTGTTACCTCTACCTAAACTGAAACACCTCCTGTACTTCTGTCTGCACACTGACATTATCCAGCTGTCAGGTGTTGTGCTAGTGCTCCGCCGGCTGCTCGCTTGCCAGTGTCAGACTCTTTAAGCATGAGTGAATACCACACCTGTAGCCACATCAGCGCAGTCAGGCGGTGGCAAACCGCTCGGCTAGCACGCCGCCGTGCCTGGCTAACGGTGATGTCTTCTCTCGTTAGCTGTCACCGCTATGCTAACGCTGCTCGGGATGACAGTGCGTGTGTGTGCTCGCGAGCGTCGCTGTTAGCTTCCTGCTGATGTCAGCTTAGATTTGAAAGAGCCGAGGTGAGAAGGTGTGGGGGGAGAGAGAGCGAGGGTATCTGTGTACTCTTTGTCAGCTTCAGATGAGATAATGTAGCCCCCCTTTAAACATCCGTAGAGCCTAAGAGGTGCGGCACATGTTGCTTTATTGTCTTTACTGGCTGCTAATAGATTTCACTTTCAAGCGTTTTTTTTCTTTTTAAACTCTTTAGATTGCGAACTGCTTTGACATTCAAAGTAAAAAAGCATTTAAATCATAATGTTCACTTTTTATAGCACTACGTCATTTTGAATTGAGTTCAGAAAGGTTTTCCCGAGCGGCTTCAGTTTTCTGTTGACTACAAATATCTTTTGTAATCATGTGGCGGTATTCATAACTGAACCTGTGTTCTGTTGGGGTGCATCCATGTGAGAGTCTGTGTCATATGAGGTGTTCTCCCAGCTCGTTCTCCCCTGGAGCCGCCACGGCTCCTCTGTTAGTGAGATTGGACTGGTCAAGGTGAGCTGGGTTACATTTGTGTGTGTGTGTGTGTGTGTGTGTGTGTGTGTGTTGTGGCCTAATAAATCAGTCTAGACATTGGAATTATGTTGGGACATAAAAAGAGGAAGTAATATTCAGCACTGTGTTAAGTTTTAGAGTCTACTGAATATACAAGTGGGTGCCGAGTGTGTACTTTTTTTTTTTTTCGGTTCACCACCGTGCACGTGTACATACATACAAAAGCAAATGTTCAATTCAAACAGACGTGTTGTCTGCGTGCCCGTGCACGCGTTGTGTGTTTAACGCCCCCCTTTGATAAGTCCTTGAGTGGGCAACAAGGACAAGGCAGCGGCCATCTTCTCTGTCTGCCTTTCGGGCTGTAAATCAGCCATAAAATGGCTAATTAACTCTGCTGTGCTGTAAACAAGCCGCGCCACTCCAGACACCCCCAACTGGATGACAAAAGGAGGGGGGGGGTGCAGACAGAGCTATATGTGCCTACATGTCAATGGGAGAGAGAGAGCGATGATATTTAGCTCTCCAGTTTCAAGGATTTCAGCCGGATGTCTGTAATTCAAACTAAATCACAAAGTTAACATTTCCCGTGAGTGCGCGTCCATATTGGATGTGCCTGTGTTTACCTACAGCCTCGAGGGGGAGCATGACATCCACACACATCCACTCCTGCATCCATCCGCCCAGCCATCTCAGCTGGACAGACAGACGCATAAACAGCCAGGAGAAAAACAAGAGTGCAGGCAACAATGAAGCCAATCACATGGTGAATTATGCTTCGCAGAATGCGGTTAAACCAAAGTAGCACCTGCGAGCACAAATTGCCAGTTGCCAGATGAATCGGAAATATCGCCGTAATGTGCCCCCGTTTGCTGATTTTGGATGCACTCCTCCGCAAATGACTGGTTTCACAACGCGATGAGTGGCTGACTGCTACCATGGCTGCAATTAAACTCTGCGAGGGCAAGAACAATAGTGTCATCACATCTGCACGCCTGTGAACACGCGGCAGTGTGTTTTTGTTGTGTGTTTTTGTGTTGGTAGGTAGCGGTGGGAGAACAATGCTGCAGCATTTCACCTTAGTTCAGAGGAATGTTAATGCTATATTTGATATAATGATACAGTAATTTAGACATAAAGTGTGCTTCCAATTTCGGGGTTAAACCGTGGGGAAGACCGTTTCCTTCAACATGACGGTGCCCCGTGAAGAAAGGAACGTCCATAAAGAAATGTTGTTTGGTGTGGAAGATCATTTACTGGCCTAGACAGAGCCCTGACCTCAACCCCATCCAAACGCCTTTAAATGAATCGAAAAACCCCAGACCTTATCTACCAAAATCAGTGATGCTCTTGTGGCCAAATGGGAGCAAATCCCTTAAGCCGGGTTCCAAAATCTTGTGGAATGCCTGAAAACCAAAAGTGTGGAGGCTGCAATATCCGCAGATTAATGCCCTGGTTTGGGGATGACATGTAATCACAAGTGGATATAGAGTACACATGTCCACATACGCTCACATATTAGCATAAAAAATAAAGTAGAAGAAGAAAAAGGACGAGGTAGTCGCACACGAACAAACCAGAACAAATAAACATAGAAAAACACACCCGAGTCAGAGCAGAATGTGCTGATGTGAACCTGCTGAACAACACATTTCTCATCCAACATTACTGCCCCCGTTTCCCCCCCGTAGATGTAATGCAACATCAGCGTCCGTGTTCCTCCAGTCCATCTGTATCCTAACTAGATGGTTTAATCAATGCCACAGAAGGCTGCAGGTTTAGGTCTGATTAATGTTTTAATCAGAGATACGAGGGAAACAAGCATTTCTGGACGGGGGGGTTATAACTCTTCCTGACTGTTCCTGAATCCACAGAGAGTCAGAGCTTCACCGTGTTGCACTGTTCGGTTCACAAGACGTGTTAAAGCGAATGTCAGTGTTCAACAATGTCCTAAAGATGAGCAGCGATATAAGCTACAATGTGCTGCCACTGAAAACGGATTTCTTTATTAAAGAACGTGTTGAAATCTATATCGGCTACTGGATTTCTGTATCAGTGTCCCGTGCAGACTGTAATGTAGTTCCCCTCTTAAAAAGATGTCTAATGAATGAGTCAAAAAGTGAGTGCAAATATGAGAAGGAACAATTGAAGAGGTGGACCGCGACTGTACATTTGTACGGTTCAGCACCGCCAGGAAAAAGGCAAAATCTTCTAATGTAAAAGTCAGTCGAGCATTACGTGTCTCCGCTAAATCTGTCCTCTGTTTTTTAGTGCCAGTAGGGCAGGACAGGGCTATACATCTGTTAGACAAATTACGCTTTCAGCTTTTTTTGGATCTCAATTTTTAGAAGGAACTTTACAATCACAAAAGTTAGTTCGATGTTTCCTGGCTAAAAGGAGTAACGTACCATAGCTCTTGTGTCTCTTGTGTCTCTGTAGCTCAACATAACCAGTATAATAAAAACCATTAGAGATGACGCTGTTATGCTGCTGACATGCTGCTCAGGCCACATGGTTGGTGTCAAGAAGGTGCACCTCAGCATACATGAGGTATACATTGGGTTGGTGGCACCAACTTGCCACCAACCCAAAAGACTCCAAGACACACACTTTCAAAAAAGCAATATGAAGAGAGCAGATACAAAGGGATACCCACACTATCGTACTCTCACCACGAGGCATCTACACAAACACACAAAACGTATTCATACAACCCCCGATTGATACAGATAAGTTTTCAATTATTCCCTTATTATGAGGCTTTTGAAGCTCAGTGCTGTGACTGGAGACAGATAGGATTTGCCTCTCGGCATTAAAATATGATATTACGGTATTGAAGAGACAATGAATCAATTCAGGCGTAGCGTCCACAGAGACACCGCTGGTTTGATCCAATGCTTTACAAAAGGAGACACACACCGGTGCTCTGGTGGATTTACATCATAAAAACACGGGGAAAAGATGCCAAATGTGTCTTTTTGGATTGTGTGCAGGCATTCAGGTGTGAGCACAGACAAGACTGACTGACGCTGAGAATCACACACAGACACGTAGCTGCCTCTGGAAATTGTATTTGAGCAAGGCCAAAATCGTAGAGGCGATAACAAACCTCATTTCCTGCATGTTTGCCAAGTTTCCAGCGACATTTTGTCTCCTGGCTGAATGTGGCGAGTGGGAATCCGAGCAGAGTAAACAAGGTCACACCACAACCAGCATCCAACACACCGTCCAGAGAAAAGGACTATGCTATTGGAAGCCAATGGTAACTGCTGTGAATCAAAGCTGAATAAAGCTTTTTTTTTGGATTATATATGGTATGTATTAGTTTTTAGACCAATCCCAGGAAACCATTGGCTTCCATTTATTTCTGTACAGTATGAAAACCAATTAGCAGACTCTTATGTGACAATGCAGTTCAGTGCAGGTGGTAATGGAAACAACAATGGAAACAACTATTAATGAAGACTTGATGTTCACTGTGATGGATTACATCACTTGAGTTTGTAGAGAACGGTATGGAAATGATTGGAACACCAACAACCCTTCTGAAATAGGCGGAAGAAAATCTTTATGGTTTGCAAAATACGATCTGTTGAGTTGAAGTGGTTGAGAGGAAATGGGCTAAAACTTGAAAAAAAAACACCGGTCCTTCAAGATCTTCGCAAACACAATGAGTGATTGTAGATGTGCTTATGTGCTGCAGGGCTTTATGAGAGCTGGATTATCAGGGTTACGACGAGGGGAAGACATTCGTAAAAGGGTAGAAAGACACACGCGGACACTCAAAATGTCAAGGGTGTGTCTTTAACTCGTCCGATATACGGAACCTGGCTCTAAAACCGTCCCTTTAAAACAGCTACGACAGATGGACAGATGAATAAATCACCCATTTGATTTGGAGAGCTAATTAGAGCGGGGCCAGAGAGACAAAGCGAGACAGAAAAAAGGGGCTTATAGATCGTGTGGCTCGTAGCTGTTACTCTGAACAAGGCAGACACGCTCTTGTGATATGACCAATAAGTCCCATTCACAGCTAAACCGCCCGGCAATTACTGCTAGCACTTCGACTGGCGAGAGAAAAGGGAGGGAGAGAAAAGACAACACAGGGAGGAATATTCCCCGTCAAATACAACAAAAATAGGCCAAATCACTTTGGTTTGCGAGAGAGAAAACTGTGAAATGCTAATACTTGTACAGTTTTGGTAGCCTCAACGTTTTCAAAAGTGATTCTGAACTCTCAGACAGCTCTCTTTGCACCACTGCCAGAACAAAAAAAGTTAGTTTTCCACCATATCTGCTGCAGTAGAATCACAGCAATGAATTATAATAAAACTGCAATTTTAGAAACATTGACCAAAATGGCTGTCTGTCTGTTTGTTCTGTGCCAATGCTGAGACTGTGAAATGTAGCACCTTTAATCAGTTTATGTCTCAATACAACACTCGCATGTTGAGAGGAGGAATGCCTAAAGTGACCAATAACTCTTCTAAAGTACATACGGCACAGTGTTAAGATGGACTTCGATTTAAAATATCTGAATCCTTTGAAGCTTGTCACAGCTAATAACGAGCAGAGTTTGACACAAATGTTCCCAAGTAAACTGTGAAAATGGAGGTGAATTTATCTAAATTTGAATAATTGATGTGAAGTGGCCAGACTAAACATTCATGATGTAGAGATTAGGTGTCTAAAGGCTTTACTGAAGCGTCAAACCACCAGAAAAATATAGACCGTTGAAATGACTCTCATTTTCTCTCACCGTCCATCACTCTGTTCCTTAAATGTAAAGATCGCAGTGTTAAGCAGTGTGGTGACCTGGTCCACTAAATCACCACCCGCTAACAGACAGAGGAGAGAGAGAGAGAGAGAGAGAGAGAGAGAGAGAGAGAGAGAGAGAGAGAGATGGAAGGGGAGAAAAGTGGGCCGTTTTCAAGGGTCATCCATTATATGCCATCACATTAGCCCTCATCATTGGCCTGCTCCGACAGCCATCATCTATTCCCATTCTCCACAGGCCAACACACACACACACACACACACACACACACACACACACACACACAGAAAAGGAGAGACCGCAGAGGATAACTAGGCTGTGTGTGTGTTTGTATCCTCCACTCATCCATCTCTCCATCCCGTTTCTTCAGATGGCTGATACAAGTCCAGCAGCTGGAGTTAATCTGCTGTCCCTGGCACATCTAACTCAAGTTACACTCACAAGTTTCACAAGTGCAAACAGAACCGTGTGTGTGTGTGTGTGTGTGTGTGTGTGTGTGTGCGTTCGCCACACATTGTATTCTTCTGGTTCCCATGAAGAACACAACAGTGCTTTTATACAAAACATGTTTTTTAGATGTTTGCCTTTTATTTGTTAGTGAAAAAAGAAATGGATGACATGCAACAAATGTCCCTCGTCAGAATATGTTGTGTGTGTGTAAATATAATATATATATATATATGAAGCCAACAATTGTAACACATTCACTCCCTGATCTACACATGAAGACGACTCAACCTTGACTGCTGCTTACTGTAGGTCTGTATGACTGGTCTGTTGTGAGCTCTCAGTGTCAAATGTAACACTGCAGAATGAGTTATGTAAATACGTTTCAGCTAAAATCTACTTTTTGGGGTCAGAGGTTAATTTCTTTTTAAGCCTTGTGAGGCAAATTTTTGATTTTGCTGCCCTGGTTGTACGACAAAGTTTAATATAGCAGTGAAGAAAGATGTATCTTTGCATAATACAAGTATGAACTTTTTTGTGCTCTTGTACAGAGCGTGTGTGTAGGTGTGTGTGTGTTTATAAATGTGTCTGCCAGGAGGGAAAACTGGAGGTGGTTCTGATTATCGCCTTGACAGTCTGATTTACAAGATTTAAACAACCGTACATCCTTGTGACCACACACACGGAGCAACACACACACACACACACACACACACGGAGAAACACACACACACCTACACAACCACACACATTCCACAATGTCTGGTCTGAAACACTGCCAGGCCCCAACCACACACAGTGCCCTTCTCTCTTATTGTTCTCTCACACACACACACACACACTCACAAACAAATACACACTCCATCTCTGTCTCACACACACACACACACACACACAGTCCCTTGGTTTCCCTGGGAACGCTGTTTATCCCGTCCATTTAGTCCATTTAGCCGTGTGTCCCATTAGCACCAACCTCCCATCTGTCTACCGGGCCCCCAGAGGGGCTCCAGTGTGTGTGTGTGTGTGTGTGTGTGTGTCTGATTGCACACGTGTGAGTAACTGCACTGGTGTTTATGAAGATGGCAAATGTTGTGCGTATGTGCGAGTGTGTGTGTGTGTGCTCTCCGCCTCCACAAACTACTCAAATATCAGATTAGCGTTCATCAATCCCCACCTGCACCAGCGACGCCGTGCATAATCATTATGTCTGACCTCTCTGGTTGGCTGGCTGGCAACCTTCCTATCCGCCAATTACACCCCGCAGCCGACAGGCCGGCTGACTGCCGCTTCCTTCAGATCGCGTCGACAAAGCGACACAGGTCGGCCGAGGCCGTGGACCCCGAGGTCGAGGAAAACGGCTCCGATTGGGAGCGTTAGTGAGCCGTCAACCGCGCGGGCGAACCTTTTCCTAATGAGATCATTACATCTTTATAATGCGGTAATGTGAGGGGATGTGTAATCATTCTGGGCCTAACGCCTTGTCAAATGTGATTTCAGTCACTTTGAAACAACTTCATGGCTCCTGAGAGGGAAACAGGTCGACACAATGAACTCAGCGGAGGCGTCTGTAAGTGAGGTGGCTTTAATTTGTCCGATGGAATGATTCTGGCTTCGAGGCACAAATGGCTGATTGAAATGTGCGGCGACCAACATCTGTAAACATCTGCTGTTAAGAACACGCTCCAGATCTCCTTTTGCAGGTGTGTAGTTGAGGTCCAAAAAGGTGTGGCAAGGGCACCAGCAGTAAGGGTTAGGAGGTGGTGTGATCCCATCGCAAGATCAAAACTAGTTTAAATTTAACTTTGGGACTAGGACAACAATTATACTTGTTTTAAACTTGCTTTATCTATTTGTTTTACATTCGTTATGCATTTGTCTTCTTCAGACTATGCTCATATGTTTCATATTCTGAGGTCTCTTATTGGGTTTTCTGCCAAGTCGTCCGAGCAGATTCTCTTTAACTTGCTGTACTGCACCTTTAATGGTGCAGTGTACACCCGTCTCCCACCGGTTAAACATATTTTGGTTTAATTTGTGTACTGAACATACAGAGAACACAATCAGTATATTTAATCTAACTCAAACAATCCGGCTTGTTTCCTAACAAAGCACAGAGTACACCTTTAACAATTACAAGTGTCCCGATGGGGAGTCACTGCGGGCTAAGCACAGGATCTTGACATCATGACATTTAATTAAAAAAAAAAAAATATATATATATATATTCTGGTGTTCGTTCATTGGAGTTTTTGTTAATCATGCATCATCCAATCTCTTCATCTCTTCCCTCACCATCTGTCTTTCACTCTTTTTTTCATCCATCCTTGCCTCCTTCCTCCTCTCTCTGTGCCAGTGAAACCCGGGTGTAGAGCTGCAGAGCTCGGCAGCACCGCTCAACAAGGCCCCATCTCATTAACGAAGGCCTCAGCTCGCCAATATACACAACTCATCAACTGAGAGTGTGCGTTTGTGTGTGTGTGTGTGTGTGTGTGTGTGTGTGTGTGTGTGTGTGTGTGTGTGCGAGTAAACTAACACCGTGTTTGTGCGTGACAGGGGAGTCAGCAACTTTAGCGCCAAGCCCTGCAGGCCTCATCTCGAGATCTTTTTAACAAGGAGCCGCTCAATCAATCTCTGATCGATAACTATCTGGAGCCCGCCAACATAAAAAAGGTGTGTGCGTGCCTGTGCCACGCTGACTAATTCAGACATCTAGGCATAGCGCTGATCCTGTTGGGCCTCGGTTCAGTGCAGTGTGCCAGCTGTGGAAATGAAAAAAAAAAACAGCGCCGTCTTTGGCTGAGCTATCGCCGTCCAGGACGGGAAACGCTGGCAGAGAGGGAGAAGTCAATAATATTGGGATAAACAAATATTCTGAGACAGAGAGAGGTAGAAAGATAGTGCGAGCGAAAGAGAGAGAGAGAGAGAGAAGAGGGGAATTCAAGAGCAGAGTGAAGGAAGCCAACGGTTTTGCCAATAAACAAGCCAGCACAGCACTATTGCAGATTGCCATAGAGCTTAAGTATACAGGATAGAGGCATTAGAGAGTCGGCCCCATCAGAGCAATGCAACAAGAGCTGATCATGCATCTGTGTAGGTGTGTGTGCATACAAAGAATGTGTTGAAAAAGAGAGAGAGAGAGAGACTAAGTTCATGTGCGTTCACAGTTAAATGCTCAATAAGCTGGTCTGAGTGGTTTCTCTATTGTTCATTTGATTTGTCCGTAGACATGTCAATCATCCAACAAATGACACACTATGTGGCTAAAGTCTGGTTTCCAGTGGACTCCAAATATGTTGGATGGGGCTGAGGTCAAAAACACATATAATCATGGACCAGTCACTGTCCTGTCAACCCTTAAGCCCTTCCACTGAAACACAATACTGTCCAAAATATGACGATTCTGCTTAATTTGAAGGTAAAATCAGCTCCAGACCAAAACACAGGGGTGTCCACATACTTTTGTCAATGTAGTGTATTGATTAACATCCTGATCCTGATGTGGAAGTATGTATTTCATCCCTCACATTTCTAGACATATTGTACGAGCAGCATAGTCATGATTCCATAGATGGACAGACAGACAGATGGAGTGAGAGAATGTTCCTTAAAAAGACTAAATAATAAAGTAAAATAAACCACAAATAAGAAAATATATTAATAGATATATATCATTTCTGAGCTGTTTTCCACCATTTCTTTATCCTTTGTATTAAGTCTCGTTCCCGTTTTTATATATCGTTATCATTATTGTTTGTATTATTTGTTTGTTTACTTGTTTTGTCTTTTTTGTAACTTGACGGCATTATTAATGAGAATCCCTCCAGGTGAAATAAAGCTTGATGATGAGATGAAAGCATCCGAATGAACGCCTGCACATCAGTTGTCCTCGTGTAATCCCTTTATGTTCAGTTCATTTCAGCCGTGTATGTGTGTGTGTGTGTGTGTGTGTGTGTGTGTGTGTGTGTGTGTGTGTGTGTGTGTGTGTGTGTGTGTGTGTGTGTGTGCGCGCGTGTGTGTGTGTGTGTGTGTGTGTGCAGCAGTGTGCGATGTGTGTATTGTAATTTGTTGCCCTGCAGCTTTGAGTTGCGGCTCATTATCTGAGCTGATTCCCATCTTCCATCCCTCAGGGCTGTTACAATCACAAAATCATTGATTCGCTCCGCTCCCCCAAAACAATGGATGGAGGATAAAACCTTGATGGAATAGATTTCCAAACCTGCCTGCTTTAGCCGCTCATAAAACTTAGTTAATGTCTGTGTCAAACCAGTGGCGTTTCTTTCATATCTGTTGATCTCCGTCTTAAAGACACAGTACAGTACTTCCTGGTCGGGTTTAAGTGATAGAATCTCAACATAAACTCCAGATCCAGATTCTTCCCAGATCTCTCCACGTTAGTGGCTGAGAGGCCTTAAAGGGTTGTTTTGTTTTTACAGGATCATTTTAATCATCTCTGCTCACTCAACACATATTTGTATGTATAGATAATTTAGTATCAACTGTCTCATTCGACATCTGACATCCATTGGGCCGACATCTGGTCTACTCACGCAGCATATTGACACTTTTATGCCTTTTTTTCCATGGCAATATTTTCCAGTAACTAGGAAGTCACTGGGTTCATTCTCAGTGCAGGATGTGTGAAGAGTCCCACAATGACAGTGAGACTGTGAGACGCTGAAAAAAGCTACATGAAAATACAGGAAATAGCTCCTGAGCACAGAGGACAGAGGAGGCACGCACGATTCAGAGCAGCGTCTAAAAGGTAAAGTACCACAGTGAAAGCTACTGGAACAAAGCTTTCCTCCTGTGTGAAAGCCTTCGACTGTGTGTGTGTGTGTGTGTGTGTGTGTGTGTGTGTGTGTGTGTGTGTGTGTGTGTGTGTGTGTGCGCACTGCTTACTAGTCCACAAGTCAAACAGAGGTAAGGGCTCTCAGACTGGATGTTGCGAGCCAAAGTAGCTGGCAGAGTGAAGAGAAACAGTGAGAGAGCAGATGATGGATTCCCGCTGTGATAACACAACGCTGCTCCACATCACACACAGTTCAAACGGAGAGAATCTTCGAAGTTGCTCTTGAAAGAGGGAACGAAGAGGAACGAGAGGAGGAGAAAGGAACAGCACCAGAGCCAAACTTCTATATCTGCCGCTGTGGAAACGGGGGTGACGAGAGAGGTGTTTGATGGGGGGGGGGGGGAGGGGAGGAAGGGAGGCAGCCAGGAGATGGAGATGGAGATAGAGATACGTACGCTGTCTGAACCGCGGGTAAACAGAGACACATAGGGGACAAAGTGTTGCGTGAAGACAAAACACTGTTGCTGGAAAGCTGAGAGAGAAAGTGGAGAGGGAGCAGAGCGTGGAAGGAGGAGGAGGAGGAGGAGGAGGAGGAGGAGGAGGAGGAGGAGGAGGAGGAGGAGGAGGAAGTTAAAGTGGAGCGATTACCTCGATTTCATTCCAACTTTATATTCAGTTTTTTTTTTTTAACTTTCCTGAAAGCCGTGTCATGTTGTGGCCCTTTAGGCGAAGAGGAAATGAAAGACCTTTTGAAGTTGTTATGACAAAAGCGTTTGCCTACTTGTATATCAAAGTATCCTATTACAAAGGTCCGTGTGATATCTTACAAAAGTCACTCGTTTTTTTGTGTTTTCCTACGTACGTCCAGCAACACGTGTCAATGTCCTCTCGTTAGGTGCTTACAATCTTTTCAAAATAAACTCGGTGTCTGCTTTAGTCTTTAAGGACAATATACCAAATCATTTTGTGGCATATCTACATATTACAGAGCATTCTTCTTCGTTGGTATAGCTACGAATGCTGGAGGAGACCAGCCTGTGTATTTACACAACCAGCAAAGACGCAGTTTTACTTGAGTTTCCTTCTGAATTGTCATCAGTCAAGTAATACAAATATGCTTATTTTTCTATTTCTAAAGAATTCTGAAGATGACTCAAACTGATTTTACACCCTGGCCCTTTAAAACATGGCTATAGCGCAGAAAGAAAGAAGAGAGAAAAGCAGATCTATGTGCCGAGGAAAGAAATAAAAACCCATATTTTGTGCTGCATAGCGACTTTTCGGCACTTTTGTTCCAAACCATTAATAAACACAGCACTAATGCACTTCCATTCATCTTGCTCAAGGCCTGGTGTTAACGAATATCAAACCCATTGTTGGAAGCCCCCCCCCCTCTACACCTCACCATTCCAGCATGAAAAATAGCCCATTTTCTCACATTATGCTATTTTCTGTTTTGATCAAAGACTTTTATTTTGACAGCTCAAAGTAGCCCATTTCATTAAGAAAGAAATGGACCTTTATTTATATATATATATATATGTATATATACGTATATATATATATAAGTATTGGAGTACTTTGTTGTGAAGGTACTGTATCAGGACCATGTGTTGTATTTGCAGACCACCTCACATGAGCTAAATTACATGAACGAGATACTGGAAACCATGGCTGGCAGAATATGCCAAAATGTCTCAATCTGTATATTTAGTTTAATTAGCTAAGCGGAAGCGGACAATCAGCTCTTTTTTTAATGTCTGCCTTCCATGGAGAAGTTGGAAGGATGAGCAGCTGCCCTTGATTGAAAAAAATTAAAGAACAAGTATCCCCCCCCCCGTGATTGGGTAATTGACTGATGAGGAGCAGTTGTCCTTCCGCATGACTGGGCAATTGACTCAAGGAAGAGGACTTGCTCTTGGAATTTGATTGGCCCAGGAGGAGGGGGTCCTCTTGAGAAGCCGCCGAGTGTCACTCCAGACAGACGAGAGCGGATGTCGGCTCTCTACTCGGCCGCAATCACCTTCCTCCCTCTCTGTGTGACTCTCTGTCACAAGGCGCACGCAGGCAAACGTGCACATAGAACGTCTCAACCATAGAATTAAAGATTCACGCTCTTGCCAAAACGAGTCACCTTAAATACCAAATTACTGCGTCTTCTTTCTCTCTGACATGAACAGATGCAAAGACACGTCTTCCCCTCGCCCTCTCTTCTCCCTCGTCTTTCTGTGTTACACCTCTGGCAAAAGCATTTAACTTGTGATGAACTCCTCTCACTGACCCACCCGTCTCACCGACCCGTAGGCACTTAGAATAAGTAGACAAATGGATCCTTCCAGAACACCTCACACATCCTGACCAGACAAGAGGCGGGCTGGTCCCTCCCCTCAGACACCTCCGCCAATGTTTACGACCTGTCCGCTCTGTCTGGCTGCCAGCGAGGGGGAGGGGGAGGGGGAGGGGGAGGGGGAGGGGGAGGGGATTGGATCTGCAGCGTGTCCGTCACAGCTCGCCACCCACCGTAGCCCGTTACAAGACAGATAATGGAGCACGGGTCACGGACCACGCCTCTTCAGTCTCGCCTCGCCGTTTCACAAAGAAACGGCGGAAAGGAACCACGCAGTCACAAGTCTCTAGTCCACACATGTACAGTCTCTACACACACACACACACACACACACACACACACGGTCCAGTGCTCACAACCGAGAGCTCCTTCAGTCAATAGCTGGCCGGGCGGAGTGGTGACCATGGTGGAGTCACTGAGCTCGGAGGAGATGTGATGTGATGAGGTCACAGTGATTACCATTACAGAGCTGGGTGGTCCGATATTGTGGAACTGGGTGACCAGTGACTGTCAGTATATATGAACCGTTATTATGTAGAGGGGGCTCTTGAAGGAATTTGTCTAGACTATATCTGACTTGTTTTAATCTGACGATGGCAACATTTGAACAAGTCATGTACAGTTGGGATTTCTGTTTTCACAGCAGTTGACAATTCCTCTCTCACTAATCTGAGTTCCTACAGTATGTGGTCTTACTGGCTATATGCTGCTGGAAATGGTAATGGATCTGTGTGTGTGTGTGTGTGTGTGTGTGTGTGTGTGTGTGTGTGTGTGTGTGTGTGTGTGTGTGTGTGTGTGTGTGTGTGTGTTGTGTGTGTGTGTGTGTGTGTCTGCGCATTAACATCTTTGTGTAGATGGATCTGTGCGTGTTTTTGAGATGTCACCCCACTTAATCCAGTAGTGTTTTTATGGAGGGTCTGACCTGCATCTTGTCGGAACGCATGTGAGGTCATTACCATCTGCCGCGTGCACACAAGAGAGTGTGTATGTGTGTGTGTGTGTGTGTGTGTGTGTGTGTGTGTGTGTGTGCGTGCAACTCGGTCTCACGGGAATAAGTAAAAAGGTCATTACCAGTTAGCAACGCATTACATGGTGGAAGGCACGAAATGTGTTAAAATGACATGTCGGCAGCATGAAAACAATGCTAATGGTGAGCCAATTAGGATCTTGTTTTTCCCGTGGTGGACACACAAATTAAAGGCATCCCTGTGATTCTACAACGGACCGAGTTGGTGACTGTTGGTGGGCGGGATGGGAGGTGGATGCACCAAACAAACACAGGACTTTCAACCACAGGACTGGTGTTCGTAAAAGAGTTAATGTGAAGCAACGTTTTTTTCTAAGTGGTTTTGTTGCCTAAAGTTTACGTGCTTACTTTAGTTTATTATTATTAAATGTAATTACATCAGGGACCATGTAAAAAAAAATACATTAATCTCAAGAAAAAGAAGAGAGGCTTTGTACCAGACCCAGTCCCGGGGCAGGTAAACGAAATACAACACGGAGCACCAACCTATTGCTTAATTATCTTCCATCATTCAAAAGAGAAATGACTTTGTAAGAGTCCATGTCAAACTTTTAAAAGCTCTCATTGTGCTCTCAAAGTCTTCACATTCATTTCATAATAACAATAACAATGTCAAACTCTTGAATAATCTTTTGGAGATTAAATGTCATCGTTTCTGCGTGGCAGCTTGGATCCTGAAAGCCCTGATGGCTAAAATGTTAATAAGCTAGCTAATAAAAGGAAAGGAACGGTATTTAGGCTGTCATGGCTGGCTTCTCAGCTGCAGGGGCTCTGTTGTTTGTTTTGAAGCACTAATAATGGCTGCGCAGACTTATAATTATGAACTTAGTGAGGTGAGGAAATTACTAGAGATGAATAGACAGCAGGGGAGCAGATTGTTGGAAGGCGCATATCAGAGTCTGTTCCTGACTCACTCCGATGACGGGAGGTGGGAATGAATAAGCCAAGAAAAACACAAAATCATCTCCTGCAGAATACATGCTCACGGAGAAGAAAAGCATAGAAAAGAGGAATCTGGAGTTAGTATCTTGAAAACACGGTAGAAAAAGACTTCTGCTCAGGTTCTATTTAGTCGTATACACCACTTTTCTCATATCACTCACACTGAGTTTTTCTCTCATTCAGTAAATCTGTTTTGTTGGGTAAGTTCACTGTTACCTCTTCCTCCTTTTCCCCACTTTTTTCATCTTTCATTCTCTCCGACTAACCCACCAGCTGCACTGAATAGACATCCTCTTCCCACCTGTTTCTCTCCTCTCCATCTTCCTCTTCCTCTCCACCCCCCCCCCCCCCCCCCCCCCCCCCCCCCCCCCCCTCCTAACAGATGGCAGACAAGTGCAGGAGAAATTCCCAGAGTGCCGTGTGGGAGGTGTTTCTCCACGAGCGTGTTTGTGAATGTGCGCCTATGATCTCAGACCTTTATTTACATCAGCAGCGTGGCCCCGGCCGCCGCCTCCCGTCTGTCAGCCAACCACGAAGATGTGAATGAACATGTTCATGTTACGGTGGTGTTGACTTTTTTTCCGTTGGAGTTGGATCTTTTGGGGGGATTTAAAGGAGACAAAGCAAGTGTGTGTGCGCGTTGCCTTCTACTCAATTTAACCACAACATTTTGATTTAAAGCTTATCTGGGCCGATCATATGCTTAATATTGCCATAAGTCCAACCAGTAAAGTTGCAGTTTGCATCCACGTCTGTCCAAAATGTCAACGCTTCATTTATTCTTAGTAAAAATGTGTGTGAGATTGTTGTACACAGTGACGTTTGACCTCCACATTCTAAATCGGCTCCTCCTTTGTGGATGTTTGCGCTAGAAGTACAGAAGTTTCCTCATAGCCGTTCCTGAGACGTCGCTTTCACAAGAAGCGGAGTTCATCCAAATCAAATCAGTTCATCCTGAGCTCCGAGAGGACGTTTGTCTTATAGATATTGTACTTTTTGAAGATGTTTTGCATGATCTGGCAAGGAGATTCGTTGGAATTGCATAGATTAAAACTATTCATACATTTTTCAAGGGCATTTGCTAAACAACTAATGCCCCTGTTGTTGTGTATTAGATATACTACTACGAATAATAATGTTAGTTAAACATCAGCCGACCTTCCCCGAAATTCATTCACATTAGCATCAATTTGTTCAAAGCGGTCATATCATAGTCTTTTACTGTGACTAAAGACTATTTTTTGATGTGAAAACTTTGCTGAGGCTGGCCTCAAGCAACCCCAGCAGTTAATGACGGCAGATTGCGTCCACAGCAACGCCGCCGACAGTAACCACAACAATAACTATGAGACTAATGAGTCTGTTTTCCATCCCGGAGTTTGTCTCCGAGTGTTTCTGCGGACGTGCGTGCAGATGTGTTGTGCTGACCGATAACTCCCGCCGCCAGCTTCATTAAAAGTTAGATTAGTGCTGTTTAATGAGAGGCGGCGGCTTGCTAACAAACAGGTCACACCAGGGAGAGAGAGAGAGAGAGAGGGGGGGGGGGTGGGGGGGGGGAGTAGGACAGGGAGGGGAAGAAAGACGGGTAAAGTGTCCTCATCAGAGGCGGTGGGGACAAAGCTGGAGCTTGCATTCAATTTGTTTTGATGGTGGGGGTGTTTCTTTATCTTAAAAGGTGCCGGTCAGCTAATTTTTAGCTTTTTGAGCAATGCCAAGTCTGAGAGAACAACCGCTGATGATGTCATAGTGATGTCATCAAGTTACCCGGCGTCGACACCCCCGCTTTTTCTAATGCGTTACAAACTAGAGGGTGCTGGAGGTGGAAAGACGTTCCAACAACACTATCAAGTTGCATGATGGGTAAAGTAGGGATCCAGTGTTTTTGGGAGTCTGACCCATAGTAGGAACAAAATGTCCGGATATTTCAGCCTCTGCAGCAGGATTTTGACCAACCGTTGAAAGAGTAATCTGCTGTCTCCTCTAAATATGACAGTGTTTACTACATAAACGAACACAATTGTGAGTGTATCTCACAGGTCCTCATTACATGTTCCAAAAGCTGAAAGGTGTTAAAAGGAATGATGGTGAAATATTCCCAAATATATACAAATTGAAGTAAAACACATTCGTCAGTGTTGTAGGATGTTATGAAACGACAGATAGCATTATTTTAAAATGTTTGGGTGACTTTATTAAGGCTCGAAACAACGCTTGTTGATTTCAATTTAGACAATATTCATGTGTAATAACTCGGTGGGTGATAAATGTGCACATTTTATTCCACAGTGTGATAAACCCGTGTGAACCCTGTGAACATTTGCTGCCTTTTTAAAAGGACGATGAATCATTTTTTTTATCAATTGAAAAAAAGCTCCACCACAGTGCTGGGATAGCTTCTTTTTCCACTGTGATATACAGTATATGTTTTAAAAGCATTTAGAAAATACCTGCACACGACCGACACTTACTACAAACTCCCCCCCCCCCCCCCCCCAGAGGTTCCTCCGTGTGGAGGGCTTGAGCTGTTTCAAGATGGCATTAATCACACTGCAGTAGTCGCGTCTCTCTCTCCTCTCTCTCTCTCTCTCCTCTCTCTCTCTCTCTCTCTTCCTCTCTCTCACTCTCTCTCTCTCTCTCTCTCTCCTCTCTCTCTCTCTCTCTCTCTCCTCTCTCTCTCTCTCTCTCTCTCTCTCTCTCCTCTCTTCTCTCTCTCTCTCTCTCTCTCTCTCTCTCTCTCTCTCGGTGTTACCTCCTCTTATATCGTCCAGTTTAGGTTTAAAACTTTAGTCCAGTTCAGTAAATGTTTACATGACTCTCTGTGCTAAGTTAGTGTTACTTTAGTATAATCACTGAGTACATTAAGTACACAACTACTCGTGTTTGTATTTATTGAGACTTGTGAACTGGTTGTTTAACAGATTAACAATATGCTTCAACATTTATTACAGTTTTTAATGTTTTCTTTCCTACTTTCTTCCTGTTTACTTCTTTTTTCTCTCAATATGTTTCTGTCTTTGTTTCATGTCATATTTCTATTTCTCCCTGCCTTCTTTACTACATTATAGTCGGCATTGTTTCCTCCTTCTCCCCTTCTTTCATTCCCTCCTTTCTTTAACTGCTTTAATCCTGCAAATTAGAAAATATATTCCTTTTGCCTGAAAAGTGAAATGAAACTCTTCTGTGAATCACGGAATTCAGTTAACTGTAAATACTACATTAGTTTTAAGAGAGCAAACATCTGAATGCAGACTTGTAATGGAGTAGTTTCTAAGTTGGTATTGCTGCTTTTACTATAAAATAGTTGAGTTCTCATTCTTCCACTAGTGTGGAAGAGTAAAAACACATCAATTCAGAAATATAGAACTTACTGGGAGCTTATTCAGGGATTAACTCTGGAAATGTCAGGGTTCTCCTGTCCCCCTCTCCCTTGTGACTCTCCTCTCGCTCTCTCTTTACCTCCACCCTCTTTATTAAAAAGTTTGAATAGTTCAACTTCAAAGAGAGAGAGAGACAGAGAGAGTTCTGTTTTAATGAAGACAACAAAGCTCTATGCATCATTAAGTCGCACATATTAAAGAAAGAAGAAACTCAAGTGTTTGATTAAAAGAGCTTTTGTCTGAAAAACACCCTCAAATGCATCAACACACACATGCACGGACACACGTACACAAACAGACCGACACACGGACCATGACAATAAATAGCACAAACACACAGAGTATGAAGAAAAACACGGCCCTCTCTTTTTTTTGAGGTAATGATGCCAAAAGCAACGGATGAGGGCGGTTCACTTGATCAGAAAGCACACACACTCTCACTCACACACACACACACACACAACACACACACACACACACACACACACACACCGGCCTGTGTCCTGGTGGGGGGTTATGTCATCTCCGTTTGGTTGATTGTAGTGGCTTTTCGCCCCTGGAGACTTTTCCACTAGTCTGCACAGTTACACTCTTTATCTGCTCTTCATCTCCACATGCAGACAGAATCAAACACGCTGACAAACACAGAGTGGGACAATCCAGACAAAAACACTCGAAGCCTCTCCGATTGTCAAATGCCTTCAAGGCGCTGAACCGAAGAAAAAAAAAAAAACCATAGGTGTCATAGTTGCAGATATTTGGGGAAATGACATTCTCTTTGAGCGTAAATGTACACCTTGAGGTCCACACTGTTAGATGTGTAACATTGAGTACCAGCTCCGGGCTGTGTTCCATTGACTCGCGTGCAATTATTTAAGACTTTCTTCATTTTGAGGCTTCATGCTAGTCATGGTTAAACGTTGCGATGTCATACTCATCATCTGGGGAGGTTGGAAGGACAGATACATTTGTGAAAAACGTCACATTTCTACGTAAAAAAACCTGCGAGCGAACACCAGCAGAGCACGTAAGCACATCATATAGTGTTAGCACTTCTACGCTCCGCTACGCGAGAGGAGAGAACAGAATGCTATTCAGAAAGACATGGATAATGAAGCGGTTTGAGGGTTTACAAGGGAAGTTTAAAGCATGACAATTACCTGTGTGTGTGTGTGTTAAATCTACTGATCATTAAGTCCATCCGCTGCCCCTGTCTTGGTTATTCTAAGAGAGACGGTCTGAAGCTTCTGTCTATCACCTGTTTCTCTCTCCACTGCACAACCCTAATTACCTTCTCAGGCAATCAAAGAGAAACATGTAGACTCCCACGGCCTGAAGAAACCCTCTGTTCCAACCAAGGCTGCCCTAGAGTCTAAAGTACATTATTTTACTTTACATGACTTCTGCTCATCTACATCACCTGACTGATGATTTTCACACCACACTCGTAAAAACTAAACTATAATGGACTAAGGAGGACTCTCTGAGGGCAAGAACAGAGTGTTAATCAAATCCTAAATGCCAGACACAGATTGAAAGAGTAACTACCTTGTATGTTTCAAATTGCCTCAATACACAACTCAAGCTACTGATAGATTTGGTGTTTTTGACCAGCTTATGGACATCAAAGAGGATCACAAATTATCCTTTAAAGTTTGAAAAAACCAAAAGAGATGAAGTGCACAGTAATGTAAGTTGGAAAGTGTTTGGTGAGAAAACATCCACATCACAAATATTTGTCGTTTTGGTTTAAATAAGACTCCGAAGTCTCTCTGCTCTCTTTCACAGCCCTCGGTGGAGTCTTTTTCCGCCATATTAAACCAATCACACATGTTCGATTAAGAGCCATTAATTTGCCAAACTGCAATCCCACTTAAGCCATCAGAGGGTTTTTAAATCACGGCCAATTACCCTGCCACCACAGCACTCTGCCTACATTACTGAGCAAATCGCTCAGTCGGAGAGAGGCCCCGTCCCATTACAGTCGAGCGGGAGAAGAATTGAAAACTGTACCTCTGTCAGACTTGTCCAAGAGGTGAGCAAGGGGGACAAAAGAGAGCAATACTTTCTGTGAACTTTGTTTCAGTAAAATGTTATAGCATCGGCCGGCATGGTGGCTCGTTGGACACAATGTCAGTAGTTCTGTCTCACACAGGCTTTGTCCACTCTTTTACTTGAGCGAACTGAAGTTTGCACCGACATGCCCGGACAATTTCTACTTATAAATAAAGGTGTTTGTATACCAAAGTACATTTTTGTTGTCCACATATGTCAGATGTACACATGGAGTGTAGTTCTGATCTTTAATTAAACTACAGCTCCAATGCAATACCATTGATCTGTAACTGAGCACAGTGGCATGAGCCTCTGCTCATTGGTTGGAATGACCACAGAGGCCCAAAAGCAAGGAAGTCCTGGGTTTGGACCTTCTGGGCATGTCTATGTGATCACATGTTTTTATTCCAAGTGCTAATTTCATCCCTCAGTTCAAACGCATGGACGTTGAATGAGCTACCTACTGACTCAAAATGAGTGTGTCTTTCTATGTTTATGATTCCTGTGATTGACATGTGACCTATCAAGGTTCCTCCCCACATTTAGCCCAGAATGTCTAGAATATATGTCCTTATTTGATGATTCTGCACTTCCCGTTGGCACAGAAAAGAGGGTGCTCTATGTGTTTGTAGCTACTGTAGAAAGTAAGGGTGTGGGGGTCAGGGTGAAGGAGGGTTATGAACCCTGTCTGACTTTCTTGCAGGACCCTGGAGCTCTAACATGTTCCCAATACAAGATTGTCACATAACCAATAGAAGGTGAAAAGGTACCCTTTTGAATTTGTGAGAAATCACTTTTGCAAAGCCAAAGGTTCAATAAGAAGCTAATCAAAGCTGGGTTAACAGAAGCTTATAGCAGTTGTTTCCACACCTCTGCTGGTGTCATCACCAATATTTCACACACACGCTACTGAAGGATGATTAAAGTTGAATTTACTGTTAATTAGCCATGTTTTCAAGTTCAACATCTGTCTCATTACAACTCAACAAGTCCTTACAACTAAAAAACTTCATGGATGAAAAAAATGTGTGTGTCAAATGCATATTTGAAAATGTGCAATACAGACAAAGTGATGCGCTACAATGGAAATACATTGCAAAAAAAGAGGGAACAATGGGGTTTATTTTAGTCAGCAAAATGACTGTAGAGGTTTGTATTTATGATCTGCATTATGTAGATTATTGTGGCATTTGAATAAAATGCTTCAAAGTGGTAACATTTAAAAAGCTTTGCCTTTGATTCTCACATGTAATGTTGTATGTAGGTGCTGGTGTGTGCTCTTGCATGTTCATGTTCTTTTCTGCCTGTTGTCTAGGTGAAGTTAGAAATGAACTGATACATTAGCAGATTGTTAACAGGAACAAGAGAGAGAAGAGGCTGAGAGAGAGAGAAGGTGGAGACGCTGCGCTCCGCTCAGAGATTCTCTCATTAGAGACATTAATTGTTTTTCTGGCAGTGGAGTCACTCAGGACGTTTGATGTGGAGTGAGTGAGCAGTAATGTGTATCTATCCGCCTGCAGGTCTATGCAGTCAGGTGCTTGTTGCCAGGCTGCTGGTTGCCATAGAAGCTGTTTGTGTATTGAAGCTGATGGAGAGAGAGAGAGAGTACGATGTGTTGACTCTTCGACCTCAATGCTCTCCTGTTCTTCAACTTTAAACTAAATACACTTTTAGTTAGTTACAGTTAATCAATTATCGAATTTTGTCATACTGAACTATCAATGAACAACACGTCTAATACCTCTAATACCTGAACAACAGATCACGTGATACTAAAACAAGATGACGAATAGAGTTCTGTTACCGGTTTTGTCCTGGCAGGTTTTTCTTTCCATGAAGAGCAGTTAGGTTTCAGTCTGACTCCTGTTTATGTTTGTTTGTGCATCATGAAGGTTTTCTTTCCAGCCACAGACTCCAGCAGGTTTGGTTTGACTCATTAATTCCTCCTCTCATGTTGATGTTGTGTTAATCAGTTAAATCAATGCCTGACTCTAGACTGAATCATTACTGCTGCCTGTCTATCGTGTGAATGCATACATGTGAAGTAGACGCAAACATTTTGATATTCATAGGAATTTCTGATTTTCATGCTTGTTTACACACACACACACACACACACAGTTGGGTTTTCATGACTTTTGGGGACATTACATTGACTTATATTCATTTCCTGGAGACTTAGCCTAACCGCTACCAGCCTCATCCTAACCCTGATCATAACTTAAACCTAACCTTACCATAACCTTAAACCAAGTCTTTACCCTGAAATGTAATGATTTACGTTATGAGGACATGCATTGTGTCCCCATAAGGAAGGCGAGTCCCCACAATGTGAATGTGTAGACAGTTTGGTGTCCTGACAAGATAGGTTAAACGCACACACACACACACACACAGGGAAGGGAAGATGAGGACAGGAGGATTTTTGAAAGGATACAGAAGGTGAACATGCAGAGGATCAAATGTGTCTTTTGTTTGCTATTGTGTTTTACACACAGATATACACACACACACACACACACACACACACACACACACACACACACACACACACACACACACACACACACACACACACACACACACACACACACACACACACACACACACACACACACACACACACACACACACACACACACAGATGATGGGCCAAATGCCCTGGGGACTAAGCTTTGGTTCAGATGTTAAACTTTTAATAAGTACCAGGTCTCAGAGTCGTATCACAGTCGTAGTGGAGGACGTATGCCTGTGTTTGCTTCGGACTACAAAGTGCTTTTCGTCACAAAGGACGACTCGGTCGAGTGCAAAAATGCAAATTTCTCTTCACTTCCTGCAGACGGCCTCAGGAGGAACCCTCGTGAACACAGACGGTGGACCGAGTGCAACAATAGAAAGAAATGATCTCTCATTCAGCGGCTCTCTGACCGGCTCACACAGCATTGAATACAATGTTTAGTCTAACAGCCTCGGAGAGGAAAGTGAATATCATGATACGGTTGTAATGCTTCTTAATGAACACAAAGTGAGATCATTTGAGTTTTAAGTATAGAAACATGCAGGCACACTAGAATATTCTACACTTTTTTCAGCGACCATAAATTATGTGAATGTTGTGCTAAAAAACAATTGCTTAGTAAGCAGAAACATTACATTACAATTAAAAGGGGAGTCAGCGCTCCGGGAGAAAGATTGTTGATATTTGAACTCAACTCCAACAAAACAAAATACCCCCCCCCCCCCCCCCCCTCCAGATTTGAGTCTCTCTCGCTCCCGCTGCCCTTCTCTTTATATATCCGTGGCCTTTCAAATGTCCTGAGCACGAGCACAAACGCCCCCTGAAGCTGATTGAACTAGCGCTGTGTGGCTCGGTCCGGGGCGCTTTGCTTGTTTAGCATTTACAGAGCCTGGGCTGTGTATGAACACACAGGTCGGAAAGCTAGCAGACCGTGAGGAGGATATTCGCTGAATTCGACAAGAAGTGTATTGGATTAGAATCTCTTTAAATGATCATTTTGACAGAGTGAAACCTGTTAGGGTACTGGGAATATTCACGTTAACCTCATTTAGACAAGACGTGCATGGCACTCTTCACCCACAGAAGTTTAAAAGGGATTATAAATGATTTTAAGACAGCGGGATCTGTCCTGTTGTCATGGATGGGTGACCAAGATGCATTTCATTCCCTCTTTATGATGCTTTTATTGCATTTCTGTATGCGTTTTTCAGTGAGATATCTGTGTAAAGGTCTCTGGACGGACATTAGCTTAGGTTATAAATGCTGGGGATCAATAGGTTGCACTGGTGCGTGCTATGCAGTTATGTACAAAAGCTCTTCACTAAAGGTCAACTTACTAGCCTTTTTCCAGACACACAAAATATAGTGCCGTTGCTGATGTGAAGAACTGAAGTACTGTACATCTTTGTACAACATGTTTCTGACAACTGGGTTGCCAATTTCAGTCAAAGAAATGCCAAAAGCCAAATGCAAAGGTCCTTATCAGCGGATGGTGTTTGCTCAGTTCTCAGCTCATATTTGATGAAGACCTTGAGATGCGGTTGAAAGCTCAAGAAAAAGTAAATGGACCCTAAGATAGGATACATTTGTCAAAATACAATTTCATGGTCAAAAATGACACTCAGATTATTTTTAATTTCAATCCATGTTAATTTATCCCTCATTCCACATAGAAGTCATATTTTGAAAGACTAAACTTGAGATGTGATTAGTCTAATTGCAGATCCTTGATACAACAAACAGTTTAAACTCACACCAGTGAAACAATTTTGCACTCAAGAGTTCACCGTGTTGTGCAAACTGCTCTCTCCGCGGACAAACCTCATTATTGTTTTGTGTGTGTACAGCGTCTCATTTAATCCCCACAAGCTATTCGGCTTCCACTCGTTCTAAAGCCAAAGGGTTCCCTGATATCCACCCCGATATTTGTTAAGGTATCTGAAATGAAGTTTGGTTCACTTGAGATTCAGTTTAATCTGCTTCCTAAACAAATCAAAATCACTGCAACCAGCAGTGGTTCCACTTCTGGATGAATCTTTTTTGTGCGAGCAGCTCATTGGACTGAGATTGTTCTACACTCAAGGAATTAGCTGCATGTTCGGTTTGCTACATTTTAAACTAAAGTGATTTACAGTTTAGAGGGAGGCTGTTTTGGGTAATGAGAGTAGATATGTTAATTTGTGCTCGACATGAAAATAATATTTCCTTATAAAAAGGTAAAGGAATGCTTCTTTATGCTTCTTTATTGCCATTTTTGTAACTCTGCACTAAATAGTGTCACGAGAGTTTGAACATTGAATTTCTACTGCGGTAAACATCTGAAATACACACTAAGCTAACATCAAAGTGATGCGGAACTTTATTGAGAATGCTTTGAATGTGGAATTAAACAAATATACTATTTGACCGTTTTCCCCCCCCAAAAAAATTCAGGCACTTGAAAGCATGCTTACAGTATTTTGATGAGATAACACACACCTGCAGGAAGTCTACAACCACTTTAAAACCCAGATCTAAAATGCAGTAAGGTATATATAGCTCTCATCCACAGTGTGCATTCAAAGTTCTGCAGAAGCACCCCCGTGTGTGTGTGTGTGTGTGTGCCTCCAGTTTATGAAAAGCTTCTTAGTGCAGGATTAGGATCATCATTGTCCACTGGTTTGTGACAGGACCAGGATTACGTGAGTACAAAGATATGTTTAGCAACACATACCAGAACTCACACACCCACACCGGCCCTGTACGCAGGGAGGGAGCTTACAGACCACTGCAACCACTTTATCTGCACAATTTAAATTCAAAACATCCTTCCGGGGTTCGGCTTTGATCTGTGCAAGGTTGTTTTTTTTTAACATGCAGGACACACATAGTCAGCTATGATGGTACAGTTGCATGATGAAGTTTGGATACGAGATGATCCATAGCGAGACAGGTACTGGTCTACTTTGTTCAGGCAACTCCAAAGCACTTAAGAATGCCGACACGAGCACCAAAACCGCCATTGTTCCCTACTCGTAACGAGTGCTTTATTAGCCTAAACCTGCCAACATGTCCTGTGCTTTGTACTCCCACAACTGTCAGTTAAATGAATCCATCCAATAATGATGTTTCTGTCTTTTGTTTCTGTATGTGAGGAATGAGCACAATATGAACATATTTTATAGAAGAGAGGGTTGCTTATAATCAGGGACAGATTATATTTGGGCCCAAATGGTAAGACTATGCGTTGGGTTAAAGCGTCAGTAAACATCAAACAAACACACACGGTGATTTTTATTTCAGTTGTCTGTCCATATGGACACGCAGAAGACAAATAGCCAGTTGAGTAAAGGTCTCGGAGTCTCGGATTCAAGCGTGAAGATAGTAATAAAGCCCAGACCACCCATTCCCACCTTGAGTCAGCACGTCAGTCACAATGACAACCGCGAGCAGATTTCTCGGATAGCGGCAGAAAAAACCCAGAGAAACAAAACGAGACGGTTGAGTGGAGTGAAAACGGAGGGGAGGGAAGGGAGATATATTAACACAGACGGACGGCCTACGGCGCTTTCCGGTAAAAAAAATCCTAAACGGAGCCGACAGACAAACACAACCAAAAAAATAAATAAAAAATATCTCAACCACCATATGGCTCCGGGGAGATGTCCTTGCTGTGTCCCTCACAAACACTCCCCCCCCTCTCTTCGTTCCTCTCTCCACAACCCCCCCTCCTGTCTCTCTCATTCCGGCGCTTTTTGAAGTTTGCTGGTTTGTGGTGCTGCTGAATTCCTCTCTGAACGCCGGCACCTTCAAGCTAATCTGGATCTGCGATGGTGACGGCGGTCACCTGGGCCGCGCTGATAGCAGCGAAGCATCATTAACATTTACCGCATCTCGTGTTTTTCAAATTCCTTATTCTCAACGAGAGGATAAACAGAACTTGGAAAGTCCACTGAGAGTTTCCATCGCTGTCACTGTAGACGTTAGCATGTCGGAAATACTTTGCAACACATACATGTACATACAGAGATAGACATGAAGAGAGACCTGCATACAAGTTTAGGAAGACGTTTAAGGCAAAATCTGTGTGTGTGTGTGTGTGTGTGTGTGTGTGTGTGTGTAATGCATAATCTAGCAAGAGCTGGAGTCTGCAGCCATGCTCTCTGCTCCGTGAGGCTGTATTTTGAGCTAAATGCTAACATCATGCTAATGTGCTCCCAATCGCAATATTAACATGCGTATGCATGTTTAGCAGGAAACATGCACGACAGGATGCCACACTGATAATAGATCTAAGGCCTTTAATAGTTTCCAGTTCATCTAATCTGCATGTCTTGTTGGATAAAACCATCGACTGTACTGTGTGTAAGCAGTGGACGTAGTAACCATGACGTCACCCATTTGTTTGCGGACTTTCTTTTTATAGCCACGCAAAGTGGACACAGTGCATGCGTCAGTTCTTTGCAGTGTTATCTCAAATTACAGTACCGGTAACTCCGCTTGACTCATCATTGGCACACTTTCATTTTCAAACAAGACTCAGAATGAACCACCATTACAGCCCCACCTGAGCCCAGCCTCAGCCCAACAGCTAACCAAAGCTTTATGCCCAAACCTCAATATTTTAACATCAAAACTACATCTCTCTCCTGTATGGAAGCCCATTCCCGACAGCAAAAAAAAAAAAAAAGATCACTAAAAAAAAAAAATAGTAACTTAAAAAAATAAATAAAAAATCCACCCACAAAATAAATAATAATAATTCTAATAATTGTTTTGTTTTTTATTTAACTTTTTTCCACCAGCAAAAAAAAAAAAAAACTTTTGGTGCATCCATCTGTAACCATAACACTGACCAGATTTTTCCAGTTGCTATAAGAAAGTCGAAATTATGAGATACTTTAACACAACAGTCATAGAAGCAGCTATGACATATGAATGGATTGTGAGTACATTGAAGACTTCTTTAAAAAGTGGCTTTACAACACATGAAATACAGATGATGTTTCACATGGATTGTACTGAGCAAACGCACCCTTGAATAGAATGTTAAGCAAGAAGCAGCTCTGGAGTATAAAGAATGAAACCAATGTGGCTGAGGTGGCGACCAATAAACAGCAACTGGAAACATCATTTTTTTTTGCTGACAGAGAAAAAGTAAAAAAAAAAATATATATATATATATATTTTTTTTTTGTGAATTCATTTATTTTTTTCATTTTTTTGTGAATTCATTAATTTTTTTTTTATTTTTTTGTGAATTAATTTTTTTTTTTTTGGTGATCTTATTATTTATTTTTTTGCTGGTGGAAATGGGCTTCCATACTTCCATACTCCTGCACTTATGGATACAACATTTCAATATAGTTTTCAATATAGTCAACCATCACGTCAAAGCATTTTCAAGCCTCTCCTGATGAAGCACACTACAATAAGCTTAACAGTGAAACGGAGGAATTGATTCATAACTCAAAACCATTTTGAGGAAGATACGGGAATTCAAAGATGTTCTGAACAAACCGGCAGAATTGCTAGAACTTGACAAGTTGATGACTGTCGAAAGGACTCGCGTACATATTTTAGTTGTGCATAAACATTAGCTAATGCTAGTCGGTAGCTAGCATGTAACCTGTTCTCTGCTGATCTGTGCCCAGGTTCTGCACTGGTTACAGGCAAACAGCAGCATTTTCTCACATTAACTCAAGCCGGCATGCTGTCTTGCTGAGTGTGTGTAGTTTTAGTTAAATTACATGTTGGCTTGTTGAATCAAGTTTCTGCTCGAAGATTTGGAAAATGTGTTAACTCTTTTTTTAAGTTGATGTGATTTGCTTAATTGGTCAAGGCCTCGGACTTTATGTAAAACTACTTTTTTAGCTATATACTGTATGTTTGTGCAGTGGTAAGTTGGCACGCTTGTTAATGCGACTGTAGAGTCTGTGTGGTCGGATGTGAACGCAAATGCAGCATGGTGGCTTGTTGTTGTTGTGTGTGTGTGTGTGTGTGTGTGTGTGTGTGTGTGTGTGTGTGTTCCTGTCTAGTCCCTTTGATTTGTTTACACAGCGGCCATCCACAGACACCCAGCTATGCTTGGCCACATTAAACCTCTTCTCCTAATCTGTCACCTCGATTAATGCCAGCTAAAAAACTAAAACACACATGTGTGCTTGTACAGCACCAACACACACACACACACACACACACACACACACACACACACACACACACACACACAAACACACACACACACACACACACACACACACAGAAACACAAAAACACACAAGTGCTTTGGCATTCACTGGTCCAGACATGCTAATCTCTCCAGCTGCAGATTGTGAGTGTGTTGTTGCCAAGGACTGAGCAATCAGAGCACAACATCGTCTCTGCAGAACTCGGGGAGACCTAACAGTAACAGTTACAGAAAAGAAAAGCCTTTATTTGGAAAACAAACAGCCACTGAAGCAGTCAGTAATCACATTGTAAGCTTCTTTGTATAACATTGAGTTTGCTTTGTGTATCTATGTCCAATATTGCCTACTTACTGTCTTAATAAATGCCCTTTGGCTCAATAACTCCATAATTTTGACACAATCTTTCATTTTAAATTAACTTAAGCACCTTTACTCATCACCCAGCAGTTGGTATTACACTGTAAGAGACCTCAGGAAACCATTTACAGCAGCATAATTAGTTCCACAGGCCAGCTTATTGGATGCATTGCAGCGCTGACAAGTCTTAAACAAACAAAACAGCCTTACAACTTAAACTTTAATCAAGCTCTCTTCATTATGCCGTGAATTCTCATCCCCCTGTAATTCAGAGTGGAATATCTCGGAGTGCAATTCCGTAATGAGTGCAGAGGGTAAAGAAATGACACAATATGTTAATTGCCTCGTGCGAGAGGAGCACAAACAGCTAATTTAATAAAATGAATGTGGGAGAAGGGGCTGCTGTGTATGTGGGGATGACAGCAGACGCCGTCGGCTAACGGCAAACTCTTCACAAATCAGTGCGATGCGCTCAGAGTGAGGCCTGTCTGGGTCTTCAGGAGGCCGAAAAAGTCTCCAGGACGACGTATCGATGGCGAACTGTGGCGACATCTGTCTCTGATGTGAATTCAGAGAAAATGCTGCAGCAAAGAGATTAATAAACAAACGTTTTAGAGAGAGAGACAGATGGACGGGAGGTGCAGAGAAGTGTTAGTGTTCGTCATCTGTTAGGCAGTGAAAAGGACGAACACGGAAGCTATTTAGTGCAGTGGAATTCAAATGATTCATTATCAAATATCGGACATATTTAATTTTTACAATTCAGTGCTTCTCTGTCCAATATTCCTGTTGTATTCGTATATGTTTATTATTTTTATGTACCTGGTTTTATTTTCCACCTTTAATGGACTTTGGTCTGCAGTTTCTGTGCTTGTATTTAAATGTGCTCTATAAAAAGGCTCGACGTTGTATGGCTTGTGTTGTTTTGTTGGATCCTATTTATTTGAGCTGAATTGACATATATTTTGATCATATTTCAAAACTACATTACTGCTGCATCTATAAACATAACAAATAAATGCAAATTAGAGTTTAACAGCGTCAGAAAACATCGCATTTTTGCTGACCTCCGGTGTTTTTACTTCGGAGCTTGCTTTGCAGCGATGTAGAAGTGCACTGAAGCTTGCGTCAGTACACCGTGACATCACTGCTGGGGGTGTGGTTTCATGTGAAACTATTTAAACTACTGACCACACCACAACCACGGTGTCTGAAACACATGATGTTCAGTCTTCAGTCAGTGTTTTAAAGGAACTATTCACCCACAAAATGACCATTTATCAATTACTCCCCTTGTGTTACCAGAACGTCTTCAAGAAAAATGTGTTTATCTCACGTTCCTCCACGGCGAACGGAAAGATCCCAAAACCGGAGGCACATATAAAAATGTGTTGTGATCTCAAATGTGTTTGTCCTTAGGGGCCACTGTAGTGTTTATATCCAACTGACAGACTGTAACTTTAAGGTTTCGTATTGTAGGCGCTGTGGGGCTAATACACAAATATTGAGATGTATATAAACTAAGCTCAGCTTTTGCTGACAATGCCATGAAAACGTTCTCTTAAAACTAGTGATTTGACACGAAGGATTCGAGAAGAGAATGATGAAAAGTGTATCTGAAAAAGTCCACAATCTTGTCCTTCTGGTTGGCCGTCTTTCTAGCCTTTCACACGTCTTTTGACTTATTTATCTAGTCGAGAGGCGTGGATTAGCTGTGGTGGATTTCAAAATGCAACCCCACAACAAACACACACACACACACACACACACACACACACAGTCTTCAGAGGGTTAACCCTATTACAGAAAACCAGAGAAGACTTGCGCAATCTGTCTCTGCGCATCAGCATTAGAATTTCAAAGTAGCTTTTGATTGTTTGATCTCATAACCAAAAAACGATTGTTGGGTATAAAAAAAGAGCTATGAGGGGAAAAAAAAGCAATTAACATAAAGCTGTGGTTCTATTAATACCCACTTTTCCTCTGTAGTCTTGTGGCTGGTTGTGATTCATAATTAACAGTGAAGGAATCCCATTTTCACCTTCTGCTGTCGTCCCCCAGTAGACCGGCTCTCTGGAGGGCAGAGGGGGGCGAGTCAGACGATTCTTCACGCTGCAGGAAAAACTAGAAAGAGCTACTCTAGTTCCTAATATCACAATCTGACAGAACGGCTGTCGACACTTAAGAGTGTGTCAGCACAAATATCCTTTTAATTTGGATTCAAAAGGAAGCTGCACTGTTGAACGAGTCGATCGTGTTATTAAGCTGTGCTGCAGATCTGCATTGATGTTGTAGTCTCAGAACTGTTTTACCTGTTGAGGAAGCTGCAGTCACATCTGCTGTGCAAAACATTTATATCTACGTATTAAACGTAACTATTGGGTGATTCTGCAAAACCTGGGATACGTTCCCATAAAACTAGACTCATTAACTTTTGGAGGAAAGCATATTTTCTCCCAGTTTACAGTGGCAGTTTTAAAACAGTGTGAAGCACAAAATAAAATGAAACGTGCTACAAAACTACCTGGATGTTAAGTGAAAAAGATCATGGTTAGGGTTAGGCAACAACGTCACTCAAAGCACATTGTACCTGTATTTGAATTTAAAAATATTAGATCTATACTAGAACACTAGATCTGATATCGCAGCACTTTGCAGTTAGGTTGATGTGAGATCTAGAAAGAGAAGAAGCTGCACACAATCCCTATTTTATAACACCAGCTGATCCAGTGATAACCGCTCTTGCATATCACAATAACTATATCTATATATTAGGTCAATCTGGCTGTATTGACCATCTCTCTTCCGAGCCCCCCGGGGCCCCTGACAACTGCAGTTTGTCTCCATAATAATCAGGCCAGCGCTAAATACATCAACACAAGGAGGTGATAATAACACAGCATTCGGCTCCATTGATTAGCATTGTTAATTTCTCGCTCGGTGGTGCAGAGTAAGTGAGGCTGCGTATAGCTGGCTGGGACCGGATCTTCATCTGTGTTTGTGTCTCTGACTCTCTCTCTCTCTCACTGTGAAGCTTCCATCATATATGATACAGTATAGAGGTCAGAGTAAACTGTTGAACAGCTGATCTGCCGCTCTATGGCTCTATGGTTGTGATCTAGTTTAGTTCAGGCGACTAAAACTAGAGGTTTAAAGTGAGAGAGAAACTTGTTGTTGTGTAAGGTTGTGATGAGGATGCTTTCTCCGTGTTCAGGAGGATTTTTAAGACCAGCATTCTGTTGTGACGCCTACATTTCAGTTCTTCATCTACAACGGTTCATAAAGTTGCCGTGCGCGTTGCATTGTGTATTGCATTGCAGATACAGGTGTTGAGCTCATTAACACAGCTTGCATTGTGGCTCACTTTGCTTACAGCGGTTGGGTTTTCGGTGATGACATTTTTAGGGAAGCTAAAAAGGGACAAATCCAGAAGGAGTTTCCTGTAATGTAACAGCTGAGTGGTGAAGAAAATAAGTACTTTTTTTGGGGGGGGAAATGTCACAGTCTCCCTCTAAGCTTGGCTGAGCACAATTACTCAGTAAAATCTGTGGAAAATGCGTTCTCTCTTTTTCTCCAGTCAGCCACTGCGTGAGCTGCCCTAAAGTGGAGAGATCACGCTTTGAGGGCATTCCATTTGCTTCCTTTGTGCCATTCTAGATGAATTAATTATGTGATGAAAAAAAAAGCAACATAGGACATAAACTGTAGATGATGATGAGAAAAAAGTAAAGTTTAATTAAGAGTTCCTACAGTGATGATGTGTCCCTTAAAGGCAGAGGTTTTCATTTATTAGATCCTCTTGTTATCTAAAAGGAGGGATTGTAAAAAAAAAAGAAGAAGAAAGAAATCTGCCCTCAGGTAGACAGAGGGAGAGGACGAGGATAAATAGCAGGGAATCTGGGTAAATAAACCAACAGTGCAGTAAATGCAGCATTGCGGTTCTGCTGTGATATGAAACTGGCTCTCATAAATAATGTAGCGGAGTGTCGGCCGGCCTGCCAGGAGCCGGAGCAACACAGCAGAAACACGGTGCGAGGTGGCTAAACACACAACACGGTGCAGGTATCAATCGCTGTCAAAACGTGTAACCCATGACATGCACACCGGAGTGCACAAACACAAAGGAGCTCTTATTCCTCACATATTTGACCTTTATATCGGGCTCATTATTTCAGTTTTATTGTTTTGTTTGAACAAGTATTTTCTGACCCTTTAGTATGACATGCTGTAAACACAACCATTATCTTAGTATCATCTTAACACTTTGGGGTCCTGGTAATGTTCTCATGTTTTCTTAAATTCACCTTTTAAGGCACTTTCATATATGATACATACCCCTGTCTTATATCAAAATGTGCAGAACAATCTCAGCTATCTATATAACGAGGCACCAAGTAAAGCGATAATTTGGCCCTAAAGCTGAAAAGTTCGAAGTCCAATTTTTTTAAATTCTTAAAATCTCTACTTCACTCATGTGGATGAATTGTTTTGGTGCTTGAAATTGGTTTACCAAAGTCTTAGGTTCACACAAGTAGTGCAATATATGAATAAAATAGTAGATAAATGTATAATAAATGTCTAAAACCAAATTTTGTAATATTTTTTTTTTGAGTAGAAGTCTCTACTTTCACCACTAGAGGTACTGACGAACAAGCTAACAAGCTAACAAGCTACACGATGTAAACAAGGTTTTTGATATCAAGGATTCGAGGATTTATGTCTCAACAGGATTTGGAAAAACTTGTCCATGCATTTATCTTCAATAGACTCGACTAACGGTGTGTTTACATGTCTCTGCAGCTCGACTCAAACGAGCTAACGAACAAGCTAACAAGCTACACGAGCTAACAAGCTATCATAACACACGAAGCCATGAATCACAGAGCTCGATGAACATGCTCTGTCTCTGTAACTATCATAGCGTACAATCTCGTGAGAATACGGACACGGAAGTGGAGAATCTACAGATTTCTACAGATAATCGACAATATTCTAAACATATTTCTGTGCCGTTTTTTGACGGAGATATTATTAATAGAAACATCGAGTGAGCACCGCATAAACACACCGGCGCGTTCGTTGACTCCACAGAGTTAATAGGCTGAACACGTCAAGTCCAACTATGTTCATCAGCTGTTTTGCTAACTGTGTCTGTCTGCCAAAAAACAAGCCCGATGAGAACGGCGAGACAGAAACACAAAAGTAAAGCGGAGCGCTGTAAAACCAGAGCAACAAGCTGAAAGATGCTGCAATGCATGCGTAGTGCTGAGGGGGCAGTGAAGAGTCAAATTCACTCTCTTTGGGTTTATCACTATGAGGGACACTCTTCCCTCCACACATTGCCATTTGCTTCATTGACAATATAAAAGTTTTTGATGAGAGCAGTTTGTAATTACAATGTTTTGATTAATTATGTACATTTGTATCTGTATTCAAAACAATACAATTTAAAAAGTGAGTATTTTGATTGATTAAAAAACACATGGTTAAAAAAATGAAAAGAAAGAGCGGCGTTAGCAACAACAAAGCAGCGAATCAAGAGAAATACAATTACTTTCTGATTGTTTCGCGGCGGTTTGCGTTCTTAAGGAGAAATAAAAACAACCCTGCGGGGAAATGTGCCGCGTTGCATATTTAGAATGAATGCAGCCGAAGAACGCGCTCCATGTGTGCCGTGGCCTGCCGGCTTTGTCGATCAATACATTGCAAATGCTGCATATTATACCTTTAAGGATATTAGCATCGTAACTGAAGCTGATTCTTTATGAAAGACCATTAAAGTAACTTAACATCTCGGCAACATTCAAATAATGAAACTTAATTTGCACATGAAAGCAACAGTGTTTTCTGCATTATGGCAGAACAGCAGCAGTGGCAGGAGGGGGGGGACCTGAAACCAACAAGTGTATTTAAGCACAATAGCTCCCCGCGGAGCGCCTGTGAATTACACCAATAAAAACAGACTATTATCTTCGCCGCTCATAAACAACACTGATTCCTCCCTGGTGACTCAGACACAAAACACTGGAAATAAAATGCCAAAAAAAAAACATTAAACAAGTGAGAAAGTGACTGCGGGTTATTACTGAGAAGAGAACAGATCCAAAACAAGTCAAACAGCAGAGCTGGCGAATTTAAACAGGGTGTGTGTGTGTGTGTGTGTGTGTGTGTGTGTGTGTGAGGGGTCAGGAGTGAATATGAAATGATGCAGCATCTGTTGAGTCTTTAAGTGATATATCACTCCATTCCACTTCGTTTAGCATCACTTCGTCTGAGTTAATTGGTTCACGAGGAGCACTAATTATAGGGGATGGCCTTGTTTATTGCCACGGCGACACTCGTTAAGCAGATATATCATTTTTTTTTCTTCAAGACTTGTGATATTAACCCACCCTTCACAACTGCGGGTGGCGTGGGAGGGGGGAGGGGGTATAGCAGTGTGTAGCAGAGTGAAGCGCACACACACAGCTTGACACCACTCCACATGTGCTGTAAACAAATGTACGCATATACTGTGTAACGCATTCATACACAGGAAAACACATATTATACATGCAGTACACACACACACACACACACGAGGATGCGTCCTACCTCTCTACGTCGTGAGGCCCAGCAGGTCTGTTTGACTTTCCAAACCACAGCAGCGACCAGTAACAGAGACAGGAAACAGCTGGAGAGGGGAGAGGGACAATTGATCAACCAAAAATCAATAATCTTGCATGAACAAAAAATATGCAAAACAATATTCACATCATGCAAAATGCATTGGTGCAACTAACTGGCACCACTCTGGCTTTTCCAGATAAGTTTCTGTTTCTCTGTTTCTGATTCCATTACAGCACCAGAACATTCATTCAATACTTCGCGAGACAGAAGACGTATCACTCTGTTGCAGTTGCAGGACTATAATAATACATTGTATGCGCACTTATAGAGCTAACAGAGGAAGCTGCTGTTGACAAAAACATGAATGTTAATGAAATGCTCTCATGCATTATTGTGCATATTCTGCACAGACACATATAGTGTCCTTTGTAGTTGTCCCTATGGAAATAGGTTTCGGTACATCACTAAAACATTGTGCTCCACATTATACAACTTAACTCCGGTCCAGTATCTGCGGATAACATAATAATTAAAACAGCATGTATTTCATGCTCGTAGTACTGTGTAATTGGCCTTAAAAAAAAAAACACTTCAAGTGCAAAGAGAAGAAAAAAAAAATGAATCACACCACCACAACACAATCATAGAGCAGTATCTTCACACCCATTTACTGTCCTCCAGCTCCAGTATCCGGAGAGCAAAGACGACAAAGGAGGGAGGAATTCTTTGGAGGTTTTGTGGCGAGATACGAGGCGGCGGTGACCACAGACAGCTGGGGATTTTAGGACAGCAAAGGGGGAGCGAGAGGTCAACTAGCAACATGATGCTCTCTAACAAAGAACAAGGTCTCATGCACACACACACACACACACACACACACACCCAGCCTGAGCGTTCACTGTCTGGAGGGCAAAGCTATCTGGCCAAACACAAAGCTCCTCTCTCAACCAGAACTTCTGACAAGAACTCAAAACAAGCGCACCCAAAGATTTAACAACAGGAAGTCCCTGAGAAACTGCTGAGGACAGCAACTACGGAACAATCCTCCTCTTCATCTATCCATGTGTGTGTGTGTGTGTGTGTGTGTGTGTGTGCGATGAGTCTCTATCTGAAGACGACAGCATTGTAAAGGGTATTAGTGCCGTAATGAGCGTGACATTTTCAGAGCCAGTCTGCTGAAGAGGCTGCAGTCATGACCTCTGCTGTCCACAGCCGTCCCCTCAGCTGCATTCAGACCCGTCACAAGCAGGAAATCCCCTCCGGTGATGAGGACGGGATGCTCAACGCTGCTGCTGCTGCTGCTGCTGGATGAAAACCATCCGGTTTCAAGACTTTTTCAAGATAATGAAAGGTTTTCATGTAATGGACTTGAAAACGCCCCGACAAGGTAAATATGTACTTTACAGATATGATTTAACCACAACTGATAATGTCCCCTCGTACTATTGTAAACAACAAACACATGTTTCAGTTCCAGAGGAGTTTCAGTTTCTGGTAATAGCACTCAAAGCCCATCTTGTGCTCGGGTTTCTGATTAAGCCTGCAGTCCCGCTACCGTACAGCTGATGCTGACAACTAGTATGATTTGATCAGGTTATTACAATTCTATACTCCGCAAGTCATAAAAATAGAGCCAAACTGATGCATCGCCCTATTCAAATGCACTTAACGTGACTAACTACATCTGCAGGAACCTAAACAGACTTCTACAGCATTGTGGTGATCTGCAAAGGTTTTGGAAGGCACAGACGAATGATGTCATCCTTCAAAGCTGGCCTCATCCAGCAAACACTTATTTAGAAGACTTGTTGGGATATAATTGGCAGCCCAACATTGTTAGTGTTTTATTTCTTGTTACCCGTTACCCGGTCTTAATATCACTGTTTACATTTCTTTCTTATTGAATTTGTATATTGTCTTTTTGTACAGCGCTTTGCAATGACTGGTTTTGACAAGTGCAATTTAAATTAGCTCTATTCTGTTGTAAATTATGCAATTTTCAAAATTACTTCCACTTGCTTCTGCTCGTCTTCGTGAGCTCGCCAGATGTGTCGGCCACCCCCCCCACTACACTGAATATTCCCCAAAACGATTAGCGATAACAAATATAGTCAGTAACTCCCCCGCCATGATTTTTTCCATCCTCCAAACACACCTTTGAAAAACCCTCCACTGGCTGAGATTCAAATCCAATCAGGATCCAATCCCAACATTCTCCAATCCGTCCATATTACCTCAGCGCACCATTAATGGGCCACAGGGCACGAGCTTAGCCATCTAACCAATGGAGTGGAGTGGCTAATTGTCGCTATTACCAAGGCATTAGGGAGAGGGATGAAGGGGGGTGGAGGGGAGGGGAGAGGGGAGAGGGCTGGGAGTGTCCTGTGGGTTTGTTAACACTCCACTGAGCCTCTTGATAGGTTTAGGTTTAAGACTGTTCATCCACAGGTAATAAGCAATCGAACTGATTAAGCAGCCAGGGAATGTGGTCCATGTGAGAGTGTGTGTACACGATTGTGCTCCGGCTCTTTTAAGTGGTGCGGTGGCTTGGTTTGAACAAGCAACAACAGACGTCCAAAAGCACAAGACGTACAGTATCTCTCTCACACACACACACACACACACACACACACACACACACACACACAAGCAGGAGAACACAATGAAACATCTGAACCCCAGCGGGCAGAGCGAAAAATCAATAAGCTATTCGTTGAACATGAGCCGCAGATAGCTCACAATCGGAAACAGCTTTCCATCTGCACGAACAGCAAATGAAGTCGGTGTAGAGACGGGACAAACTGTTGCCTCCGGTCCTGAGAGAGAAGCTGCAGGTTCTGGTCCTGTAACATGTTCAACATTTAAACCTTTATCTGTTGCTCACCCCGAGGATCTGTTTTGGACTGTTTTGGACTGTGTACCAGATGGCTACTTTTACACATCTAAACATCCCAACAAACGCATTGCTATCCCGCCCCACAGGGCTGCTGCCTTCAAAAGAAATTGTTTGTGGATTTCCCATCGTCAGTCAAAGTGTCCAACCAGCACGATTGTCCACAGACCAACACAAGAAAACACCGTAGGCCGCCTACAAACTTAGTCTCATCTCAAACAGTACCTGTAAACCTTCCTAACATTCAAAAAGGTCAAGAGTTACTGAAAATCTGAAGGAATGATCGGAGTTCTGACACGTTCTGCAAGCTGCAATTACAACGCACAATACACTTTTTTTTCATTTTCTTTGACGGCGTGAACATCTGTGACATTTTCATGTGGCAGATGTTAATAACGAGGGACACCTCTAAAGGCTCTAAAATGTCAGTCTAACAGGCAGAATGTGAGACTCCGTCCATGGTGGGATTTTAACCCTGGATGACCCGAACCTTTTAATGATTCTGAGTGATAGTTTTTCTTTCTGTTCAGCCACCCATAAGAGAAGAGTTCGTACAAATGGGGACACGATCATCGGAGTTTCTTTCAGTTATTACAGTGCACTCAAAAGCAATTAGCTCGTCTAATACCGACACTTGAACACTGCCTCACTGCCTTTAGACGCACTAGGTAACCATGTCAATATAAATGCATAGTGTCCTTTCAAAATAAACTTCTGTCTTCACAGGAAGTAAGGCTTAGGCATCTAAACTTCACTACGGAGTGACTACCCACTCACGTAACTCTCGTGACTAACGACACTATCGTGACTATCGTGACTATCGTGACTATCGACCCGAAACGTATACGTTTACTTTAAGTTTCACACGGGACGCGAGCACCGCTCTCCTGGTGGTAGCCCTGTGATAGTTTGTGAATGTACCTCATGTCGCTCCTGCTCCTCTGTGTGTGTAAGTGCCCTCGCCTTTTTTTTGTATATTTTGAGACAAATATAATTCAAAGATATTTGAACGAACGGACTAAAATCTCCGCAGAGAATCCTGGTGGGAGTGGACGTTGAGTGGGATGGTCATTTAGAAATTAAGTGGGCGAGCTCCGGGAGCCACTTAGTGCCGAGTAGCTTCTCTGCTGTTTTGGGAGAGAGAGAGAGAGAGAGAGGAAGAGAGGAAGAGCGGGAGAGCGAGAGAGAACTGATTGCTAATCAAGCGAGCGAGAGTTGGGAGTAATTGGACAAAGCTGAACTGCAGTGTCACCAATTAGCATTCGAGACTGTGGAGAGAGCGGAGACGTAAATGCTGTTTAATTACGGCCATTTTCCTTATTTCTCCCCTTCATTTAGAGACGAGATAGAATACATGAGGAGGATGGAGTCAGAGACAGGGAGGGGAGGGGAGGAAAGTTTTAAACTTTTCTAAATCTTTGTGGAAGGCGATTTCACAGCTAATCAGAGAGACACATGAGGTGGAAACTTTATGCAGTTCATTTACTGACAAAACTAATAGTCAATATTTAATAAAACACATAATTTAGACAAAGAGTGTCCTCTTGGCCATGACAGCATTGTATTGAAGGTTAACACTACGGTAAAAAAAGGCAGCGCTGACTTGTTTTCACACAGGACATGAAGAGCGGTCTCCTAAGTGAAAGTCGTTTTACCCATCCATCCTTTCATCGTGAAATGAAAGCCTGTTGCGTCTTGTACAGAAATATAAAAGGGTGCCATGGTGCGTGGAGAGTGAGACCGGGTTAGACACACGCATCGATTGATAGACAATAGAGACGGATCTCCAATCTCTCCTTTTAATCACTTTACTTCTTCCTATACTTGCTGCCTAATATTCCTCTTCTCTTCCGTCCCAGTGCCAGACTGCATCTCATAACCATCTCTGCCTACAGGCTACCCCTCTCACACACACACACACACGGAGCCATGACTCAGGCTCTTTGGCATCGTGACTCGTGATCGCATCAGCACAGGGGAGCCAACAGAAGTACAGATACCCACACACATCCATGTAACGTCGAGTTATACATGCATATAACATCATAAGCCTGCATCTGTGACACGCACACATCCTGAGGCACACAGGAGGAAGAAAAAGTACCAGTACAGTCGTGTGTTTATCTAAGAGCTGCCGTTACTTCATATTAGCAGTCTGTAATAGTAAGGAGTGTAACAATAATTACATTTAGGTGCACCTTGCCTGTTTAGCGGCTCACAGTTCCACTTTCCTCACCAAGCTAGTCGCTAACTTTTGTTCGTCTGCCATGTGGTGCAGGGCAAACAGTGTACGGTGGGTTTATCGGAGCTCACTGAAAACAGCTGCCTGCGGCTGGAGATGGAGTTTTTACAGAAAGTTGAGACTGAACTACGCAGTGAATGTGCTTTGAGAAACTTTGAGCTAAAAGACGCTGAACAGCTTAGTAGAGCTGCGGAGTTAGTGTTCATTTGTGTGGGTGTGTCACTACATAGACTACAGATTTGTTTGATTGTGTGCGATTAATGCAAGTTTAAGTATTATATTATTGTATTATAATGTTACTGAGCATTTTCCCACTGTGGTAATGCTACTAGTATACAAGTAAAGGACCTGAATACCTTTTCCAGATCAGAAAGAATCATGCACATTGCATTATATAACCATGGCAGTAAAAACAACAACAACAGATAGAAAGAAAGTCCTGTAGTTGTAGCACATAACCTTTTCTCACTGAGAATCTGGTGCAGTGCAGAAGAGAGAAACTCATAAACAGAGCAGTGACTAACACACACACACACACACACACACACACACACACACAGGCAGAAACACTACACCGAACTCTCCCGGCTAAACTTGACACTGTCCCCTACTGATGACATCATCCCTGTGTGCTGGCCTAAAGGTCGCTGATGTCCGGAAGCCGGCCCTGGGCACTAAAATGGCTCACTTCCTCACACGGCTGCACAGTGACACACACACACACACACACACACACACACACACACACACACAAGCATGGACACACAGTGAGCCGGGTTACAGACCCACATATATATATACAGGAAACACATACACACTCACACAGCTGAACACACACACACACACTTGTCCGGTGTCGTAGTTGAGTGGCAGAATCTCGCCTGAAGACACCAGACTTCTTCCCCAAAACACGATCTCATTAGATCCCCTTCCTGTCTGCAACACACACGTCTCTCACCCAGTCCCAAAAAAATGGACTGCTTTCAGTGTTAAGCAGGACATAAGGACCTTGAAATATAGTAAGTCAAATGTGATTAAAATAAAGTTTATTCAGAAAATCACCTACACATTTCTTTACCTGCATCAAAATAAACCTTCCTGCAAGATTGTCACTTTGGTTTGCTTATTTTCGAGAGCGTAAAACAAGGCCCTTAAATAAATCGAGGATCGTTGCTCATTCTCGGGCAAACCCAGCTGGCACCTATAGGAGTTGCCCCACACTTGTGTTTTGTTGCTGTTGAGCAGATGTAGCAAGAGAGCCGAGGGTCACCTGTCTCACCTGGGGCTGCTGCCACATACTGTAACTCAGTCCATTCAGGTTATGGCCCCGGTTATGTGCAAAGAGTCTCTGGGAGCAGCGAGCAGCAAAGCCCCCGTGAGGAGCGGCTGGATGCTGCGAATAAGATAATAAGTCAGGAAAAAAAAAAACTCACCTGAAGAAGGTGACAAAGAACTGCACGAGGTCCATGATGCTGTTGTGCTGAGAGAAAGCAATCTAAAGATGGAGAGAGAGAAAGAGAGAGAGTTAAGTACATAGTGCAAAGTTTAATGTCTAAAGTCAAAGTTTAATGTCCAAATATAAAAAAGAACATAAATTGCACTCGATACACTTTAATTGAGGTGTGGATATGTCCTTATGCTGCAAAGGATTACTTTACACCAGAACAAACACAATATTTAAAAAACAAAATGTTTGTATACCATGCTCCAAGTATCGTAATGATCGTCTTGTGTGTGTGTGTGTGTGTGTGTGTGTGCGTGTGTGTGCGTGCTCTATATTCCATCTTCTTTCTGTAGACGGGGGGAACCTCCACTTCAGTCTGACCTAAATTACTGATTCTTTATTTCTTTTTTTCTTTGAACATTTTCTGTCTCACAAATAGAATAATGAGTAACTGTGTCAGCAGTAATTCTCAGTTCATGAACTCTTATTATGTAACTCCAATACAGCAGAAAAGGCAAAAGGTTACACCGGTGAAGACGACTGAACTAGATCAGGCCCGAGGTTACTCAAAGTTTTGAAATGAACAATCGCGTGTATTAAACTGATAGAGGCGGGACAACGGGTATTCTATATCTGTGGTGTAGTTCTCTCACTCACTCACGATACATTCCACAACATTCAGCGGGTCCTTATTGTTTTCCCAAACGTGTGGTTGAGCAGCGTGTGAAGCTGATCCCGTAACTGTGGAGTAACATCTTTCTTACCTTAAGCCAATGTTCAGCCCTCTTACATAAGGGACAACATTGTTATTTCTGCCAAATGCATTCTCACATGTTCTCTATCTCCTTCACACACACACACACACACACACACACACACACACACACACACACACACACACACACACACTAAGAACACAATGCGAGCCACTGGCCATATGGTTTGTAGGTTTTTATAAGATGCTCTCCAGTATTCTGCAGCACTTTGTTCAATTGAACCCCGACAAACCTCTCGGATGCCACAGCACCACTAAACCCCACTGACTGCACCATCCATCATCATCATCATCATCATCTTCTTCTCTGTGCTGGGATGCTGGTGCAGTGTGTGGCCCTCTGCCGTCCTGAGCCACTCATCTGATACATGTTGACTCAGACATCCTGCAGGGTTTATGTTTAAAGGGTCAATTCACCCAAATGAAAAAGAAATAAACATCTTTTTTTTGCGATTTAGTCCCGGTGGTGTTTAGTCACGCAGATAGTTTCTGGTTGCAAGCGCAGATATTTTAAGATATCCCTCTGTGAATCATCTGCCTCCACCCAAATATAATGGAGGGGAATGGGATGTTGTTTGTGCTCCCCAAAAACACTCAACAAATGGTTGTAAAATCTTAATAAAAACTTGACTTTCCAGAAACTGTATCCGTTTATAACGTTTATAATACAATCTATCAACATTACTCTGTGTGTGTGTGTGTGTGTGTGTGTGTGTGTGTGTGTGTGTGTGTGTGTGTGTGTGTGTGTGTGTGTGTGTGTGTGTGTGTGTGTGTGTGTGTGTGTGAGAGAGACACACACCGCACTGCTTCAGACCCTCAGCTATGAAAACTCCTGAAAAGCCATTGTTGTCAACGTTCAAACTGCCTCATGTTAAGAGGATTATTTATTTCAGACATAATTGATTTTCCATCCACTTTTCTGCCCTGAAGGAAGAAAACGGAGCGAAACGTTTTCTGTTGGAAGAATTACAGCCTCCTGACGACTTGTTTATGGATGCTAGATAGAATCCAGTATTGACTGTTGACTGGACCACACCGAGGTTTATTCGGGTCAAAGTCGCACACACACACACACACACACACACACTCAATGTCACGCCTCCTCCACTTTTGCTACATCGATGGTTCATTTAAGTGTTTTATGCCTGTAAGAAAAACCACAAATGTAACAATGTATTCAAAGCTCGGTAAAAAAAAAGATGCATCAAAAAGGTATGCACATTAATATTCATAATGGAAAATACTGCAATCAGCTTCCAGGTTGCTGTGGATGAGGACATCAGCTGTAACACTTTGTTGTTTGCTCGGCTGTCAAAGTCAAGTCTTTGTCTTTATGGTAAAAATAAGTTCAGTTCATTCCTAAAACCAAGGCTGCTATTTAACTTTAGACACGTCAGTGAGCTGTTTCATAAGAACTCCGGCCTGTCAGGCAGACCTGCACTCTTTTATTCAGTTTTTCATGTTTTACTTTAAGGTGAAGTGTTCCATTATAATTGGCTTTAAAAAAAAAAAAGACTCTTTTAAGACGACGAAGAAAGTTGTAGCGCTGAGGCCACCGATGTGCAAATTAGCAAGTGACATCATCTGATCCTCATGACAGGTGGACTGTCGAAAGTCAAAATCAGTAACACGCCTGAGCGGCGCTGCAGCTAACGCGGACTATGAAGTAAGAACACACAGATCACAGGCATGACAACGCATTTGACGGCAATATATATTCAAGCCTGTTTCGACACGGGGATAGCTTTAAATGGCCCTTATAGCCGGAAAGGCTGTGTCTTTGTCTTCGGGTGAATCCTCTGAGACGAGCCTGGGAGGGGAAGGGAGAAAGAAATGGGGCAGAATGGGCTTAAGAGGTTTACTGGCATTTGTGCAGCAGGTAAAATGGCCTGACAGTGAAAAACCTGCAGAAAAGCTGATTTGGGTCCAGAGGGACGCAGCATTAATACAGGCATCAGGGAGAAAAGAGCCTGGCTTTGCATTCAGGCTTCCAATGCAGCAATTTACATCATTACCCCCTGAGAATATGAGAACACACACACACACACACACACACACACAGGCATACAGAGAGAAGAGAAACACGTACAAGATGTAAGAAAATAGACGAGCATCTTTCAAAAGTGAATGCAACAAATAAATATCCATAACACACAATCACAAGCTTCCACAGTGGACAGATCGTGGACATTACAAACAGTAAATTCCTCCTAATCTATCTCTCCCACACACACACACACACACACAGATGCAGACACACACTTTTCAGTGCCACCCCAACGTCAGCCAACAGCCATCATTTCAATTTACAACAACTGCAGTCGTTAAACAACTATATCAATAAGCTGTTTAGACCACACCCTTTGCTCCCTGATCCACACCACTGCAGAGCCACAAACACACACACACACACACACACACACACACACACACACACGACTTTTGTTTTGTCAAAACAAACTATATTCCGTCTCTTAACACAATTCATTCTTTAGAGTTAGGAAAAAGCAGCGCGTGATTTAACCGTTTACAGCCAAACAGAATGTCACGATGAGGAGCTTCAAAAAGTCGGATCACGGTTGTGATCGCACCCTTACAGTGTCAGGTCAGGAGGCACATGTGAATCTATTTAAAACAAATAAAGTTGTATGTTCGAACGTTTTTTAGGAATGCTTCTAAGAATGAGAAGGTTTTAGGCTCATGTTAGACAGGAAGGATCCACGCACTGAAGAAGTGTGTACATGCATCAATCAGGATATTAACCTCTTTTGATTTGAATGGCTGCCGTGTTGGACGGATACATGCTGCTAATGCAATAAACCAAGTGGTTAATGTGGTTAATTGGAGCTTCCACAGCACAACGTGATGACAGAGAGCTGGTTCTGATACAAAAGGCATCTAGAAGAAATACCGCAGAGAGGAAGGGCTCAGAGAAAATATTATTATGGTCAAAACACAAAGAAATGTTTATTTTCCATAGAATATAATTGTTTTGATAGCAGGGGTCAGCGGACTGTTCGGGGGGGAATAGTTGTGTAATCTTGAAGGTAAAACTGCAATTACCACAAGAGAGAGTGTGAGAATAACAGAACGGGACTGAGGGGAGGGGGGGGGGGGGCAGAGGCAAGAGAAGAAGAGGAATGACGACGTGAAGAAAACACCGGGGTTCTATCTACAGTCCAGTCATTACTGAGGGCCCCACGGTGGCCCTCTGGGTACGAGCCCAGCAGCTGTGACAGCAGTGGGCTGCCTTTCATTTCCCTAACCCTGAACCAAGGGCTTGTTAAAACCTGGAATGAGAGAAAGTGTTTGGCTAATCAATAAGTGAAGGGAGAGGGGGGGAGAGCAACAAAGAGAAAGAGCAGGGGAAGTATGACGCAGGTGAAATAGATAAAGCAGAAGGAGGAGAGAAAGCTGAAGCACAAGATCAATGGAGGACCGTGAGCAGGAGCGAGGACGACGGTGGGTAAAATAATCAGTTCATTTACTCGTCGAGCTTAATCCTCGTCAGAGCTGCAGGCTGCTCGGGTAGGTGGTAGTTCCATCAAGTCAGTGATTTGTGTTTCCATTCCAAATCACCCATTGTTATGCTGAATATACGATACATTTCATTCCCTCACTTTAGTCGTTAGTTATCTCAAATAACTAACTCTCAAGACACTAAATTATGCAATCACACAGGGTAATGTTCCTCCTCACTTCATCGTCGCAGTGGGCCTTCAACTAGGAAGTTCAAAGACAGCAAACACAGAATTGTGCTTAAGAGTCAAAACCTGGAGAACTAAATGTGTCCAGATGACTTAACATGCTTCGTGTTGTGTGACTTTGTGTGGATTGTGTGGAACGTAACATTCACATCGACTTGTTTTATTCCCACAATAAGCGATAATGTTTAGGACACACCAGCATGTTAACACATTTACATGAATGTCCCAGTGACTGAAATGCATTTACCACATACTCTTTCCTCAGTATTTTGCATATTCATGAGGACCTAATGACCAAACCGAGGCAGTTGCCAAGTGCCGCCTCCACCTACATGGTATGCAAATGAGCTCAGCTCTGCCATATGTGTGCACTTGTTAGGCGAGCTCAGCGATGCAGCTCCTTTTAACAGGTGCTTAAGACCCACTTCTGCATCAATCTGCAGCTCAAACGGCAGCGACAAACCGCGCTGTGTGCAACACAACATGATACAACCCCGGAGCAGTCGTAGTGCCTTTCCACTTCTCACTTATTAGGCAGATTTTCACTGTGGAGAGTCATGTGGAGGGCAAGTTGACGAGCTACTATGGCTGTGGGGGGGGGCTGCATGCTAACATGCTAGTGCTAGCCACCGACAAATGCCCATCGGCAGTCTCTAACTGGACAGTAAGCGTTTACTTTCGGGCGCTTTCACAAGCCAACATCTGGCCACTTCAAACACAATCCTGTGCATTTCCTTTGGGCAGTTGTGAGCGCATGCAATCGTCCTCTGGTGCGGCCAAAAACAACAGCGGTCCCAGACCGCTTGTGAGAGGTGGTCTCCAGATGTTTCCAAACACACCCTCGTGCAGTTCGATTGCAGAGAGAACCTAATCCGACCCATCGGCAGGAAGTAAACCAAAACACAGGCTTCCCTTGCCTGCCGCGGGGATTTAACATGATGAGCGGGAGAGGACTGACTCGGACTTCTGCAGAAGTCCGATGTTTGTTTGTGATCTGGGCCCGAAGAGAACATGCAGAAGATGCTCAACAAAGTCCAAAGACATGGCGACGGTCATGAAGTCATTTGAGACAAACTGGAGAAGGGAGTGGTGTGACATATTTGCACCATCAACTCTTGTTTTAAGACAGGCTTTAAGATTGGGCCACATCTCTTTTGTCGAAGGTCAGCGTTGTCAGTGTGCCTGTGAATGCACTGATCGTGGAGATTCCGTTGAAACACATTCATTTAGTCCCGGATTGTTTTACCCTAAAACAAAACCCTGCATGCATCCACACACGTCCTATACCTAATTTGTACTGATGTAGCTGATGACTGCTGATGACTTCCTGTCTGGTTAAATGGGGAAGCACTCAGCCTTTCCCTCTTCTCGTCCACCGTATGGAACATAATACTGCCTCGATGAGATGCATCAGATAGAGCCTGCTGCTCCTCTGTGTGTGTGTGTGTGTGCTGGTCGTACAGTTAACTGTTTCAACTTGTTTTTAAATCCAATAAAGGACTCTTTATCACTGACATGATCTGAGAGGGTGTTTGTGTGTGTGTGTGTAAGATATCTGATTAGGAGAGGCATCCTATTTAATGATGGCAGGCACAGAGGATAATAAGTGACTGAGCGGCAAATCAAATCAGCCGACCAATCACGCCAGCCCTGACTGAGTTCGCCTGCCACAGAATGGGCGCTCACCTCTGACAGAAGGCTTTTAATCAGCTGGCCTGTAGGCCGTGATGCACGCAGGGCTGCAGAGAGAGAGAGAGAGAGAGAAGCAGGCGGATGATGGAAGCGGACGCGAGAAATAAAAACCCAGTGTTGTTCGGCAAAAAAACGTGTTTTTTGTTTCCTGCTGTCGATTCTAATTTAGCTCCTCAGAAACATAAGGAGTGGAAACAAAGGGCTGTTGTTACAGTCCTCTCTTGCTGAGATAACATTACAAACAGAGATGTTGCAAATTAGAAACAGTCACGGGCTGAAGTTATACATTCGCTGGCTAAGTTATCAGTTAGTTCTTTCACAACAGAGAGATGAAGAGACAAACTGGGTTATGTTCCCATAACGTCTGTGGCCTCAATCAATAAAACATGATTTTTGGATTAGAAGTGAATCCAGGCGAGTCCTAGTTTGTGGAAAAACTGTGTCAAAATGAACATTTCTACTTCAACAGTTCACAATATACATTTAGATTTGTGTTGATGTTAGACTTCTATAATTAAACTTCCTTTAAAAAATGAGATGTTCAACATTTGCTCAATGTTTTGATATAATAAAAGTAAAGTTTTTACAATTATCACGATTCATAATCCTACAAAACATCTTCTTTTTTTGTTTGAGGAGTGGGAAGGATTACACACATGCATCCTTGAAAATCGTCTGAACTAAGAACTCGGTCCTCGGTAGAATTCGAAGGATCCTTGAATTTCGAAACAATCCTTCGGCGGGATTCGATGACGCAGCATCCTTGAAATTCAGCCAATGAAGGATTCCTTCCTTCACCTTGAGAAACACCCATCGCCTAATAATAGGTCCCAACCATCTTCCTGTTTCGTTAAAGCACCGAGTGTGGAACAGAAACTAGAGACATATGTGTCTTAAGAGTCAATACACCCCCACCCCCCCCACATACATCGCAACCAGCAACGTTCTGGTAAATGTCGTGTCATGATGGTGAGTGCAGGAGAGCGAGGACGGAGGTGCAAGGTCAGCGTGACAGAACCAATCAACATCTGTTCCAGCAGAACGACCGATTCCAACACCTCCCCCTGCCTCACAACCAGCCCGAAGACTCCCGGCTGACGTCAGGCCGCCGCCAGGGAAACACTCACGTACTCATCCATTAGTGTGTGTGTGTGTGTGTGTGTGTGCGTATATACTGTATGTCAGTGTTTTCATGGATTGCTACCTTTCTAAGGACAAATGTCAGTTTTCGACCTGCCGGGTGAGGCTATTTGTCCATGTGACTATCTACAGCACAGAGAAGATAAGAGGCGGGATCTCGAGTAGCTTAGTATGTCCAAACATTCATCCTCTGGGGAACATGAATATTCACCAGCCAATTCCACAGACCTCCAGACATTGTTGTGTGTATTGGTCAAGGAGAAGGTTTGACCTGACTGTGAAAGGTCAGATGGGCTTTAAAATGATTTCAAATCATCGCCCGTCACGGAGTAATGAATAACTATTCCACATGCCTGAACAACAGGAGTGGAGCTCTGTCTCTTCCTCTCTCTGTCCTTCATGTTCGTACGCGAGTGTTTGCGTGTTATTTCTTGTGCACCTGTGTGTGTGTGTGTGTGTGTGTGTGTGTGTGTGTGTGTGTGCAGGTCTATTATATCAAATAAATCAGGACGGGTCATTACCAATTCTCAGGACAATTTCTCATCCTCGGCCCGCTCTGGCGTCGGAAGCCACCAAGGTCACAGGACCGGACGCCGAGTGCTTCTCCCGTTACACGCGAGCACGTCTGACATGGCGGCGAGATGTGGGCCTTCGTCTACGTGATTATCATATCACCTTTCAACCAAGCAGATATGTGGACCTCTGATAATGCAGCATTAATGGGAAATGCATATTAGGGGAGCGATCGAAGGACAAATGACCCGTAACGAGGTGCAGGACACTCTGCAGTTAAACGCTGACATCCATGTGGACCGAACGGACTGTGATAATACAAGCGGACTGGTGTCACGTTTCCACAAAAAAAACATATTAATTACAAAAAATCACATGTTTTGGTAACATTTTACCAAGTGAATGGTAGCATACAAGCTAACCTTTTAGCAACAATGGACTGAACGGGACAAATCTGTATCTGTCCTTTACCTTTTACCTGAATGCTTACGTAACCGAGCAGCTACTGTACACCTTCCCATTCATCCCCCCCCCCCCCCCCCATCATCACTCCATTCATCAGTCCATCCACCCATCCGTGTATCCAGACCCGCTGTCCTTCTCCCCTCAATCTGTCAATTAGGCAGCCTCCATCTCCTCAACATTTTACCTGTATAATAATCTCAACATCAGTTAACCAGCGGAACTAATTCCTCCATTCTGCCACTTCTTGACTCCATCCGTCAGCAGCACGCCCCGCACCTGCATGACAGTCGTCCTAAAATATCACCGCTAAAGTCGACTTCAATTTAATGGATCATAAGGCTGCGGCGTGAATATTTAGTGTGTGTGCGGCTTCGCCGCCTGGAGATTCAATCCGGTGCTGCATAATTGATGGGAGAGACACTGGGAAACTCACAGATCATTAAATGTGATAGCAGATTTGCCAAACACTTTTCAGAATAGTTTATGCTCAATGTCCTGTCAGGGCTATATGTTTTGCAGAGAGACAGCTCCTGAAACCTGCAGATGATGAAGATCGTGATGATGATGATGCTTTATCTTTTTTCCATCCACCGAACCTGACTTACTAAGGCAGGGGATTCAACATGGCTGTACGTCCCTTGCAGAATATTTCTTTTTTTAGTTTCTGCAGATCACAACATGTCAGACATTTAATAAAAAATAGTTATATATTTTTTTTTTTATAATTTTAACACCAAATTATTTTGAAACCTTTGAATTTACATAATTAGGGGCAAAAAATGTACATCTAAAACAATTTAGATTTTTTTATCAATCTATTTTAACCAGACATTAAGTTTTAACAGTGTACATTATTGTTCAACAAGCACCAAATGTCACAATAAAGATAATAATCATCTTTACTACACTAAAATACAGAAAATATTTATTTCACAAACATCTGTTTACTGAAAAATGAATATCAAAAGCCAAGTTTAAGTAACGTATATAGAGTTTAAGTCTGTGTGTTAGTCTAACCATTGTGTCCCAGTGGGTGCCAGTTCATTGGAAATAAAAAATGCTCTTGCATTATTGTTGAATGCCGTCTGTGGCCTGCACAAAGCCAGACGCAGCAGTTATTGTAATCTACTATTGTAATGAACAGACGTGCATCTTGTACTGTGTAATTCACTGATTACTTGGATAACTTTGTCGTTTGTGGGCACAGAAATACTACACATACAAATTAAAAACAAATTCAAGACACATTAAAATCTATTAGGGAGCACTTGCACAATGCACTGAACTGCAGTGCGTGTTCAAACATTGTTGTGTAAGATGTAATAAAAAAACTAAATATATAATTAATATTGTAAATCATCATCGTGTCCCGTATCGGCAGCAGACTTCTCTTTCCGAGGCCACATACTGAAGCCATTAAGCAGAACAAGAACAAAAACACATTTTTAAGCCATTAAGTCTGAATTTGTATCTGTCAGAGCGACTCAACGTCTCCATTTTTGTTTTGTTCTGTTTAAGTATCCGTCTGTATCCTTTCTGGGTTGACATATACATCAACTCGGCCGCCATCACCCTTCATCCTCCTCGCAACCACACCCCCCCGTATCCTCCCCTCCCCCGAGCCTCTAACCTGGATCTTGATTGGCCAGCTGAAGTTGGACACGTAGACGTAGAAGGTGATGTTGTGGTGAAGTCTGAAGTTGAACTTTTCACACGAGAAGCTGTCACGGTGCTCCTTGATGTTGGTCCTCGCTATGATGGGCATCTCCTCCCCCGAGATGGTGCCGGCTGTGAAGAGACCGAGAGTAGTTTAAGTCAAACAAAGTGTAGAGAATAAGGATCCTTTAAAAGGGAACAGCAACACAAAGGACTATTTTGCCATCCGTCAAACGATGTTCAGTTACCACCAGCCACTGCTTTTATAAAAGGTAAAGTAACAAACAGTTTGTTGTCTTTCTGCTCCAGAGCCTTCATTTATCGAAGAAAACCCCAAAAAGACAACAGATCAACATCACAGCAGCTTGTGGCTGGCAGCGTTCCCTCGTTTTCAATGAGAAATGTCACCGGAGGTCCTCTCAGAGGTGACGGATGTGAGAGCAGACAAGAATTTAAAAACCTCCACCGAGGAAACGCACCGTCAGTTGTTTTTGAACCCAAACATTTTATACTTATCGCTGTATCTCTCCGGTTCTATTCAACCATGTGGACAATTTTACAAATCAATGAACAGGAGTGTTAAAAGGGAATACTGGATTTACAGGAATCAATTTTACATTAATAAAAGAAAGTACCTTGATTTTTTTTTTAGGTAGTTAATTCACTGTGATGTCTCTCTGGGTTCATAGTATTAATGTTTTTTGAGATGGTCTTTTCAATAACTGATGTACTGTAACTCACACATGTCCCACTAAATCAATTAGTATGAACCAGGAAGTACAAAGTGCAACAAACTCCTCGTAGGGAGGAGGTGTGTGTGTGGACGGGTGGGTCCAAAAACACCAGACTTTCACACAGGAGACCGCCGTTTGTGTCCCGTGTGAAACCAGAAGTCAATATTGATTTATTTGTCACGTAACTTCCGTAGTTATTCTAACCCAACCGTGATCTTTCCTTAAACCTAACCAAGTATTTAGATTTTTTTTTAAATTGCATTCATCGTCTTCCACGGGAAATGTTACTATACTGCAAAGAAAAAAAAAAAACGCCGTGTTTTTTGATAGACACATATTTAGTAATAACACTGAACATGTGGCGTAATTACTGAGACTGAATTGCGAGTAAAAGTGACAGATTTAGGATTGGTTAAGGATGGCATTATCAAAAGGCAACACAGCTTGTCAAACGGAGACTGTGAGACTGTGAACGCCATTGTAAAGATATCTTTACGCAGAAAAGTGGTATAAGAGGAGGTTGAGTGAAAAAAAGTCAATGTTGTGCCAGTCATCTCACGCAGGCAAATTGGTTGCGATGACACCTCACAGTGACTCAGAGCGAGCTTGACAAATTCCTCTCTGCGCTGGCTGAGGTGGTCCGATTCCAGTATCCCTAGGAGCACTATCAGCAGTTCTGTGTTAATGGCCGTGTTTTTCAGTCATTGTGGATAACATTTTCCCACCCCCTGCTTTTATCAGGGCTATTAAACACTCTGTAATAGTCTGCACACACACACACACAAGGCCCACAGTCCCAAACTGGAGAGGCTCTGGGCCCCAAGACACCGAGTGGTGAAAGCAGAGTGCTTTTATCTTAATTTAAATCAGGAGGGAAAATGTATAAAACAGCCTAATGCCAAAATTCTAAAATAGCTTCAGATGTGTTCCGTCAGGAGAGGGAATCCCCGGGAGGCGAGCAGGAAGTGGATCCGACCATTTTGGCCACCAATGAAAGATACCGACTGTGGGATATTCTCTGCAGGAAGACAGCTAAATGACGGAGCTTCAGACACCAAACAGATAACCACTGTATCTAATTCAAAGCAAATTACATTTGATATTACGGCTCACTTTCAGTGTCATTAGACAGAAAAAAATGATGGACGATGACTAAAGACTTTTTTTTTCAAAGAGAATATTGCTGTTTTTGTAACGCTATGTTCTTTATGAACTTACCTGAGACAGAATTCTAGATATAACGAGTCTTCACTCTACTTAGAGTGATATAAACTAATTAATGCTAACAGAAGAGTTACGAACAACATGTGTCAAAATGTGTATTGCTGTCAACGTATCCTCAAACAACAGTTTGTTTGATATCTTAAGAAAAGTTACCCCTCATCTTACATGCGTTTTACTATGAAAGTCATGCAGAACGTGTCTTTTCAAAATAAAGCTCTATAAATCTGCATATCACAACTACTGTTGACGACTTGGTCTGTGGCTCGTCCGCTATATACGCTACAGGAATGAGATGTGTGTTGCACTTCAGGGAATGTTATTAAGAGCTAAAAGAATTCCAGTGTGTTAGGCTCTCACTCTCAGGGCCAGCGTACTTCTGAGACAAAGCACAAATATGTGAACATGTTCTCTACCTGTTGAGCTTAAGGACCACGTGATGTTGAGGTTGAAGTTGTTCGAGGCATTGATGGACATGTCCAGGTTCTTGTTGGCCTGCACAAAAAGACAAAAGAAACACACGCACACATGGGTTCCTGAGCTGGACGTTAAAGGCAGCACTAGTGGATCAACTGATTTCGGTTTGTTTTCTTGGGTTATTTATAGACTGCTGGGGGGTTTTTGCAGTTCATGTTGTTGTTGGACATCTTCCTCCGAGTATATACACTTTTACTTATTTCCCCCTCCGGCTTGCCGACCTTTTGCACTTCCGTGTGTACATTCACTAAGTCCAACAGGAGAATTACTTTCAAAAACATTTTTAACTTGAGCCTCTCTCCGCCTCAGCCTGTGTCACCTTGGGCATATTTGAATCTATTGGCCTATGTTTGTGTCGTTCTACTGATTTCGTCTGCAATGCTGCCCCGATGTTCAACTTTGAGTCGTATCTGAACACACCTTCAGGCACTGAACAGCTCAGATAAAACTCAGGAATGTAGAAGTCTCTCACTGTAAACAGCAGATTCCTACATTGGTAGAATAAATGCTTCTTTTAGAAGAGAGCAACCTGGTGATTAAATAGTCTCTGTCGCACATCGGGTTTACGACGGCATGTCCTGTTCATGTCCTGTTTATTGTTGTTGGTGTGCCTTTGAGTGCATGCGTTACCTGTTCAGGTGTGGCCATGAAGTTGATGCTGGTGTAGTGGCGATCATCTTCTTGAAGAAGACTGAAGGTGAACTGGTAATCGATCAACAGGTTGTCTAGGCATTGGCAAGAGAGACAAAGACAGATTAAAAACACGTCGTATTCAGTCTGTTAGCGGTGGTTCATTACAGCTTTATTTGCATGTGTTTCAGTAATAATAAATACAGTCTTTCTGGGGATTTCTTTCAATTTTTGCCAAATAAAACTTCCACTCCGTCTCGTTTTATTGACGAAGCCATGAAGCACGGACAGATTTATGGAAAACATGGCCCACGCTGACCGTGAGTCGATAGTCAATTAGATGAATGAGACTACAGTGGTGGAGTTCAGTTCAGAGATCTCAAGCAGTGACAAAATAAACAAGTGCAGCATGTGTGTGCACGATCACACGATCACACACACACACACACACACGTGTGTTTTATAAATATGAACGCCAACGCTTCACAATGAAGTCGCCGTTTTCTTAGACAGGCAACCGGTCCGATCAATAGAACATGAGTGAGAGTCTAAATAATCATGTTCTATGAGACGTTTAATCATTTCTGAAAGCGGCCCCCATTGAGAGTCTGGCCAACGTATAGAGGGGGGAATCACAGTGATTCAACATCTGGACAGACAGCAGGAGCCACGCTGGGTCACCTTGTCCACCTGCCTGACAGGGGGGGGGGGGGGGGGGGAATAAGAGATAGAATAGAGAAAGCAGCTATGTGGCCGTGAGAGGATAACGGGGTGAGAGAGGATGTTTTCAAACTTAATCATCGTGACTGCTGAGTGCTAACCCCTCAGGGTAATCCAGGTGTGGATGTGTAGGTGTGTGTGTGTGTGTGTGTGAGAGAGAGAGAGAGAGAGATGCATCCAAGGGCAGCTCAGGCAGGCAACATTTATTCTTTTATTTACATCTCAAAGAAAAATTTGTGTTCTAATCTCGGTCCTATTTCCGTAAAGCTGTGGCCATCAATCAGACCAACTATTGTAGTATTATATTCCACTAATTAGACAATCAATCAAAGTTAAAATGTAGAAAAACCTGCAAAAATGTCCAGACTTGTCTTTCCAATGAGACAATAAAATAAAAAACAAGTGGCGTTCAGCTTTGCCTTTTGAAATACAACCGTGTTTTTCTTATTCTGTGTTTTGTTGCAGTACTGCAACCAGCCAATCACGGCCCAGTCTGACACAAAACATCCTGTTATTTTGTAAATTAAAAGACTGATAATGCAGTCTGTCAAACGTCGGCGCAAATGAAGGAAATTGTGCTAAATCAGTCTTAATGATGGTAACAATGACTTTACAAAACACTGCTGATTGGCATAATTCGTCAGTGTGTCAGTCGTCGTGACTTCACTCATTGGTTTGTGGACTTCGGATTTGTAGTCTCGAGTTCGGCGTTTTGGCCATCGTCATCTAGGATTAAGGCCGTCGCCATCTTGGCCTTTTTGTGCAACCAGTGAACGTAAGTGACCATATTTTGACTGCGGAAGAGTGACGTAGAGATCAGCCTCTGGTAGCGGTAGCAACCTGTCAATCACAAAGTAGCCCGCCCTTAAGAATACCCTGCTTTGGAGGACGTGCTTATGGTCTATTTGACTCTAAATGGACCATCATTTACTAAATGAACATCATGCTGTATTGAAGAAGACTTGAAACTAGAGATTGAGACCATAAACTCATGTTTACAATGTTTACTGAGGTAATGAATCAAGTGAGAAGTAGAGTCATTTTCTCATAGACTTCTATACAACCAGAGGAGTCGCCCCCTGATGGCCATTAGAGAGAATGCGAGTTTGAGACACTTCCACATTAGCTCCACTTTCAGTACCGGAGGTTGCCGCCTGATCCAAACTATCTTTAGCTGTTGAGCAGAGGACTGTGGCTGTGCTGGGCCGACAGTCAGTCTGTATCAATGTTCCTGAGAAAGAACATCAAGTGCTGCTACAGGAAATCTGTTGCTGTCTATCACTGAGTGGCAGCAGTCAGCACCGGAACAGCTTTTTCCAACATACAAGAGCAGAAGAAAGAACAAAAAAAAGAGACACGAGAGATGTTTAGTTATCACTTTTCCTTTCAGCTTCACAATCCCGGGGCGTCACCGAGACGAAAGCAAATTATGTTTGACAAACACCCTTGTTTTGTTCAGCCTTCGTGGCAAGTTAGCCCGAACAGAAGATATCATCAGATCAAAGACAATATTTTTCCCCCCCAACATCTCCCTCCCTCCCTCCCTCCCTCCCTCCCTCCCAGGCAGACGTGCACTGCTACTGCTCAGTTGTTTATCCCATAAGGGTCATAAGCACAACTTCAGAGTATTTGGGGTTTTTAATACTTTGTATAAGGGATAGGATTCATCTGTGTGCATATTTGTGTGTGTGTGCATACATCCACGTCCATGCAGGTGTGTTTGCGTGGTTGTCTGAGTTCATGAGAGTGTTTACAGGTGTGCGCGACTGCATGGTTAACCAAACAAATGACAATACACAGAACAAAAAGGAAACCTCACACCTGTCCCTCTGCGGCTTCCCGATATGTTTGATTTCAAGGCTGTTAGAACAAGAGCACCAGCCAGGTTTAAAAGTTCATCTCAGCTAATTACAAATCCCATCTGAGAAATCTGACAGCAGTTTCACTTAGGCAAACTGAATTACACGCGTGCTTGTGAGAATTCTCCCTCTGGATGAATCGTATCAAGGTATCACTAAAGGCATTAACGATCCCCAGAAGAAGCGAAATAGAAAAGGGTCCACGGCAATTTCTCAGGTTCACAGATGGGTGATCGTATTACCATAATATGTAAGCTGATTCAGCTGATATGAAACAAAACACTGATGATGGGGAATGAGAAGGCAGAAGAGAAAGCCCTCAACCGGAACGTAATCTGATATTCCAGCAGTCTGCTTCAAATAGGAATGACAAAAAAAAAAAAAAAAAAAAGGCGTGAACTCACCGACAATGTCAGTTTGTCAGAATCTCTTGCTGAAGTTTAATTTAATGCTTGTTAACAACTCATTATTTCCCATTTGCAACACCTGCCTGACGGAGCGCAGGCCAGACATTACAGCCTCGCCTCACTGAGGAAACGCAAGGACAACACAGGCCTGAATGGAGGTCAAGGTAACCTGGAGGTAATGTATGCATGAGGTCAGGTGACCCCGGTTTATTAGAAACTCACTGCTCCTTCACAACACAATTATCTACAGGGATGGCATAGTCACAAAGTTCACAATCACCAGTTTCTCAACTGGAGACCATTTACTAATTCTAATTCTAAGCACACACACAACGTGCCAGAATAAACATGGAAATCAATACTTTTTTTAAAGGCGGTGTGGATGGTGTAATAGAGGGAGCATCGTTACACGCACTAATAAAAACGGCACAGATGGAAACACCTGCACACTCATTATTCCAGTCTACAGAGTTATTAATGTTTTGATCCCGGTCGGATCTTCATCCGGTCACAAGGGTTGAAAATGGTTCCCACAGTGTGGTTAAAACATCAAACCTGTCAAGGGTTCTCAAGCAGTAACGCATGCAAATAGATAGTTGTATGAATAGATGAAAGGAAAATATTGAACATATAACTATGAAGCGAGGAATCTCTGTCTGTCTGAGTGTATGTGAGTAGGTCCTTTGCATATCTCGACAACCATTCATCCGATCTCCGTTACACGTCGTAGGAGACGCGAGGGAGTGCTGCATCGAATATGGTGCAATTTGGACATGCGAATTTGAATAAACAAGCGATTTGCGCTCCGTGCAGCAGCAGCGGGGGGGGCGGAGCTTCGGGGCTCTGCGGACTGAGTGTAGCACGTCCTCCGCAGTGAGGCTTTTACAGGCCGCTGCTCATCGACTGCACTTCCGTCTAGTTGCTGGATGTTGGGTATACTAACGATAAAAGCAGTGAGTGGTTCCCGACAACACCGCGCGCATCCAACAACGGACCTGCCCTACGAATGGCCAATGCGCACAAATCATCGTAAAAGATTAAGAAGTAAAGTTCACAAAAAATTGCAATTCTTTTTGTATTTTCCTGCTAAATCAGTTTCATTGGAATCCACGGTTTGGAATTGAGACACATTGATAGGCCTTTTTCACAGCAGCCATTCCGACATATAATTGCAGGGCAAACACAGGCGTAACTGATAAAAACTGATAAAGGTCTCATTCTATTTAGTGTCGCAGCCATTACAGTGAGCCAGCATGCAAAAAGCCAGGGCCCCAGCCCACCTGAATGGAACAGGGCCATACTTCTTTTTTTCCCCAATCACACCTGTGTTTACCCTGCAATTACATGTCAAAATGGCTGTTGTGAAAAGGGCCTATTGTGTACATTTTCATCTTCTTCTTGCGTGTCTTCCCAAACACAAACTCTTACTGAAACTGATTTAAACTTATTTATTATTTAATAGTCTGTCTCAGTAAAGGGTTACTATTGGGTTGCAAAACAAAAAAGGGGTTTTGGCCTAATAGGACCAATTAACCCTCGATGGATGTAGGCTTCCAGAAGGACTGCCTGTCAGCAAATATTGAGGCATCCTGGACTGACGCCAGACCGCGGCCCAATAAACGGCCTTAGGCCACGAACGTTGTTGATTGCTGATCACTGCCACGCAACTACTTTGAGGTTTGAATGGGCCCCCGACATTCACAAGCTTCTATTTCAATTGTCTTTGATATCAGTTTAGCACTGTGAGAATAACATTTAATCATATTTAGTAGAAATTGGGGGAATGACAAATCAGCCCTCTTCATTGTTCTCCAATCTGATTTTGGACAACACGTCATTAATCAGTCCCATTCCGTGCCGTCCATCCCTGATTGTCATTTTAATTGGGATTGTGAGGCTGTCAGTAAATATTGGAGCCACTGCTGTTCGGCCTGACTGAGCTTTCCAAGCACGCCCGAGGGCAGCGAGCGGCACCGACTCTGGACCGACTGGTGTTAAAGCTGGTAATCCAACTGACTGCTGGTCTCTCCAGTGGAAGTGGCGGGACACTCGGTGGCCGTCCCTAATTAGACGTCCCTCGTAGCTGACTGAGATGGAATATGACAGTGGTTCATTAAAGCATTGTCCTGGTGATGCCGCTCATAAAAGGCCAGCCTGACTGGGGGCAAACTCATTAAACGGCAAAGTTGCTTTTCATCAATTGACTGGTGGTTAAATATGACAGCGCTAACTGAACCAAAGCGTTGCTCTCTGCACTTAATCCCCGAGTGAGACGAGGGGCGCGGCCCGCCAATAGCTGGACACTCGCACGCGTCAGTCTGATGAGAACGTTTCATCAGCATGGATTTCTGAGCAAGTGTCATTCTGTGTTTCTGTTCATTTGCAGTATTGTACAATAAAGCCGACTGCAGCCGTCAAGTGGAGAGCTTAAATTATGAAGATTACTTAATGTTTCCCCCCCTTTATTATAATCAACCAATCACAAAACATATGCTTTTTCACTACACATTCTCTGACTACTACAGTAGTTCAGTTAGGACTGACTTTGAAACAGCACCGCTGTAGAAATGGGTAAGAAAAGGAGAGTAGACTACTAAACATGTCTGATTCAGAGCAGATGTCAAGGGGGCCAGACTTGTGATATCCAGTTGTTTGGTTTAGATAATAGTCTTCTATTCAACCTTCTAAGGAGTTTAAAGCAAGTGCTTGACCTCTGTTCCTGGTCTTTTGGTTGCCTGTACGAGTTTTGTGCCACGGCTGCTGCTTTCTAAAGCCGACCACAAGGATGGAAGCAATCCAGCCTGCTGTACTCTCTGGCAGTAGTGAAATATCACTTCACAGAGACTAACAATATACATTGATTATATAGCTGTCACTTAAAGGACGGAGCTCACAAAAGGTTGGCTGAACCTGTGACCTCCTCCCAAATCCAGAGAGTCTACAGAGCATTCATCATAACAAGTTCCACACATGTAGCCACACATCCTTCAGCAGACAGTGCTTTACGAAGGCGTCCCCTTTGGTGGACTACAGGTTAGAAGGCTGAACCTGTACCATCGCAAGTTCCTGCCCTTATAGCGACCTCCTTTTGGCCCGTGACCCTGTAAAGTGAAGCAATATTTGCTCTTCAGCCTGTGCTGCAGGTCGCCCACAGAATCACTTTGCAGTCTCCTTTCACCATCTCCTCACATCAAAAAGAAATCCACAGGTGGTGCAGATTTCTCAAACTTCTGCTCTAAATCCGTCAGAATGCCAGGACGGTGCTGCCACTCGTAAACTCCACGTGTACTTTCACACGACAGCGATAAAGCTTCTTTTATCAGCACCTTCCTTCCAATGACATTTAAGACTAATATTCACCTGGCTGCTTTTCCTTAGAGTCCAAGGGAAATAGATAGCTTTTAAATCTGTGATTTATACACACTATCTCTCTGCGTGTGTGTGTGTGTGTGTGTGTGTGTGAGAGGGTGTTGTGTGCATTCATGTGTGTACGTCTGAGTGTGCTTGCCCTTGTTCAAACAAAACTAACCCCGTTTCATAGACGACAGAAAAGATAATGTCACATTAATGACAGAACATAATGTCTCCAAACGCATCTGGAAACACCGCTTCGGCTGCAGCCATGGAGATATCAAGGAGCCGAGCACCCACAGACTTTGGGAGCCATTACAACCTGTGTTTGAGTGTTTCTATGCATTTAGATTATCTAAAGCCCTTCACAATACTGGGCAACGGCATCGCATTAGTGCCATCTAGTGCCTCCAAACCTCAGTCCTGAATCCAGCAGACAATCACACCATGGCATCGATGAACTTTAGATGACAGCAAAGGTTCAAACTGTCGTTTACAGGAAGCGGTTTACGTTCACAAATCTGGATTATTACAGATTAGAATAGCAAATATCATTTATGTACAGGTGCAATGTGTAGTTTGGAAACATTAACCTTTTGGGCCCTAGACGATTTTTGGACAAATTTTCGAAAATATTGTACACATACTCAAAGGGCCCTACACTCCAACTACAAGGTCTATTTGAACCATTGCAAAGAATTATTAACACTAAGAAGGGTTTGCTCATATGATTTGAGTAAATAGGTTCAGTAAATTACTGGTTAATGGCTGATGAAGATGGAACACAGCCCTATGTCAAATTCGTATGGTGAGAAAGCACTATTATTCATAATACTATATTAAATTAGGCAGAGGAAAGCCTAAAACCCACCCACCATCATAGCAAATGATGGCAGAAAAATGATGGCAAAAGAATTTGAGTGAATAGAGTGAAGTAGGCCAGAGCAAGAGACATAAACGTGTACAAGAGGTCACGAGAGGTCGTCATGTGAGAAACAGCCTCTCCAGCTGTTCCATTGTACTTTTAGAAGCTAAATAACTATATATTTAACTTCCTTTATCCTTCTACATGCACAATCTATCACATACAGCAGTTAGAAATCATTTTGGAGAGCTGGAACCGTCTCCAAAGCTCTCCAGGCCGGCGAGCTACGGGAGGATTGCGCAATAGCTGGTGTGTATTGGGCCGTTTCAGAGCACCTGGTTGGTCGATTTTCGTTTTTTTTCGCTCTGTGCACGTGGCTGGATGTGGCCAATCGAATGGCGTTAACAGATTTACCAGGAAGTCTTTAGAAAAAAAAAAATCCGATCTAAGCCGAAGAGCCGGCGCGTAAACAGCCGAGACTTTTGATAGTCTGTCTATTGGTTTAAGCGGCGCTGGGGTTTGCGCTGGCTGAATTCAAGCTAACTGCTAACTGAAGGTCCGGGACCCAAAGCTGTTACTGCTCTCCTTCTGCCCCGGAGAAGTAGTTTTCTGGCTCCGTGGAGGACCAAACGATACTAGGAGTCGTTTTCTACTACTTTAGATTTAATCCAAAAAACAAACTATTAGACCGTACAGCCCCAGGTTAGTGTGCCCCCTATTCATTTAGAGCAGGTGGCCAGATATTACACATTGCACCTTTAAATGACCGCTGAGCCTCCTTAACGAGCATACTTTTCTGAACTAAATGTCTGATTCTGTGTCTTAAAAGGAAGATAAACGACATTTTAAGATAAAAGCTAGGGCAGCAATGAAGGTGAACCCATGTGCCCGTCTTCAATCACATTCTTGAACAGAAGTTGCTTTTGTGATCAAAGACATATTTGAGGTGACCAGTGCAATCTGTGGCACGACTCCTCTGATTGCAGTATCCTTTTCGAGCCTCCCTCACTGAAACAATGATAGGCCCACTCGGGCTAGAGGGCTATTGACATTGACAGCACTTGAACTTTATTCTACTGTGTTATAATATTAGAACTGATGATGGCAATTCATAGAATGTGTGTGTGTGTGTGTGTGTGTGTGTGTGTGTGTGTGTGTGTGTGTGTGTGTGTGTGTGTGTGAGAGAGAGATGCAGAGTGAGGGAGCATGTGCTTGTGTGCCACAAAACATCTGTTTTGACTCCAGCATACCTCCTCCATCTGCCCTTTAAAAGGAAAACCAGCAATTTGTTGCAAATGAGCTAAGTCACTGTGATCCCTGGGAGCATCTGGAGAGAAAGTGTTTCTGTCCAGGACTTTGTTTTTCTGTTTGCATCCCCCTCCCCCCCCCCCCCCCCCCCTCTCTCGTCGTGCACCTGAATAGGTGATAGTAATGGAAAACCTATTAAAACCCATTTATTTGTACGCTTAAACCTGTTTTGTTCACATTTTACTGATGAATGACCTTTAGTGGTCTTGCAAAGTGTCTCCAAGGTCTACAACACATTTTCAAATCTCTGGTCATGGTTACTACTAGAAGGCTGGCGGGGTTAGCAGCTGCTTTCTGGCTACCTTACTTGTTCGGGTACAAAGATGATAATCGCAGGACACAGAATGACATTGTACACAGAAACGGACTTCAGCTCTAAGCGTGTGTGTGTGTGTGTGTGTGTGTGTGTGTGTGTGTGTGTGTGTGTGTGTGTGCGTGTGTGTGTGTGGCGGGGAGCTGAGGGAGACTCAGGTGTAGTGGCAGCAGGATACTTACAATAGCATGTTCCCCGGAGAGGGTTACCAAGGTAACGGTTCTCTGAGTCACATCTGGAACGACACAGGAAAGGAGAGACAGCCAGAGAAGGAAAGAAGAAGAAGAAGAAGAGAGAGAGAAGAACAAAGGCATTAACATTCGATAAGGGTTTCATTTTTACAAAGACACATTTTTCTGTTACAGTGTGTGTGTGTGTGTGTGTGTGTGTGTGTGTGTGTGTGTGTGTGTGTGTGTGTCAGGTGGGCCCTTGTTGCAGGTAGTGTCTTCCCCCAGCTCTTTGAGCTGCTCTCTTTTTCCCCAGGGTGCCCCCCCCCCCCCCCCCCCTCTTTAAGTGCTCTGCTCAAAACACAGATTCCCTGTTTCATCTGCAGGAGCGTCAGAGGATCTCCTGCTTAAATATCGGGCTAAATAATGTTGATGAATTGTACGCAGTGGAAAACTCCACTGAAAATCCATTTATTGGGGATCAAATAGTCTCTCAACTGTTGGCTTGAACCGTGTCAGTGAAAAGTTTAAAGCTGCTCCTTCATGGAGGACTGTATTGATCTTGGGTTCAGAGCTGAAACAGTGGAGACGCTGTCGTGGCAAAATAAATGTATGAAAAACTGCCGACAGCATAAACTCCTCAAATCACGCCTGAAGCATAATTCAATGTTTATCCATGCTCAGTATGTTCCACAATAACCACTGCTTTGTCAATATATTGCATAATACGACACCAAATTTGTAAAATTAACTTAACTGAGTTTTTTTGCAACCTTTCAAGACTAAAGAGACATAAGTTCAGTGCAGTTTTCCGCTATAGTAGCTTTTTAAAATCAGTTTTGTATTCATCTATTTCATTCAGATGTTTATTTCTCACGTTGGATTGACAATCACTGCCAGTTAGTGGGGAACAAAATGCAAAACAGACTTGACATACTTTAGATAATGGCAAGAGCACAACACCATTAACCACTGTCATGTTGGACAGTTTTTTCCCAGAAAAAAATAATTGTAAAAACAAATAAAACGTTTATCATAAGAATCTATGACATTTCAGCCATTTGTCTGTTAATCGCTGTGACCAGATAGAGGCGGACTGTGTCTTGCTGATGGACAGTAATTGGCTGTTGTTGAAAGTTGTGACCTTTATCTTAAGGGAAAGTCTCTAATGACCAGAAAGCTCCGCCGCAATACAATTAGGTGAAAAGAAAAATGATATATATAGATTTATATAGATCTTTCCAGCAGAAATCTAATGAATTTTTAAAAACACATAATAGGATTTGCATGGGTTTCAAAGGGCCTCGTGGTGCAGAAACACAGGGGCTCTTACAGATAATGTAAATGTTAACAGCAAAAGCAATTAAAGAAAAAATACCAGGGTTAAAGGTATTTTCTTGAGTTATCATGAAGAAATGATGTGCATGCTCTGGAGGCCATTAAAGTGTGAAGATGGACGACATGCACACCTGAAGTACGGATAAGCAAACGATTACCTGGCAACAGAACAAAAGCCAGTTATTATTAAACTTCCACTGCCAAGAAATGTTGGAACCAAATGCAATTGTTATTATAATGTCAATGCTTTTAAAATGTCTTTAAAGAGCGTTTGCATCGCCCCGATGGAGTGGTATACATCTGTTGTTCATTCCTGTGTGTGTGTGTGAGTGACTCTACATGACATTTATCTGGAAGGCTTTAAAAAGAAATACAAAAACAAGTGTTTATAGATATTGCAACCGCTAAAGTTCTGCATCGTGGCCATTTAGAAAAAAGAAATCCCACCGCTTATCAAACCCATATGCAGATATTTGACAAGCTTTACTAAAAAAAAAAAGCAAAGCAACTCATCCAAAGCACCCACTGTGGAACAGAGGAGGGGCTGCAGGATTCAGAGGGAGAGAAAGAGAGAGCATGACAAGATGGACGGGAAAACAGAGGAATAAATGAACAAGAACAAGAAGGGCAGGTGAGGTTTACAGCCTGAGTGTTGTAGCGCTGCAGCAGGTCACAGAGCGGCGCCCCGGACACTGAATATTTCATCCTTCTCTAAACCCCCGGCCAAGGACGAGGCCCTAAACCACGACCGCCTCACTGAGCTTCCATCCTGAATCAGGAGTTTAAGGACGACAATAAAACAAACACACAAGCAGAACCATACTTTTAGTCTAATAGCGGCGCGTGAATCAGTTTAAGAGGCCGCTTGACGTCTCGACCAATACGTTCCAAGTAACTGAGATTTCTGCTGAACTACAGAACGGCCCCTCGCAAGAAGCTGAATGTGCTCATATTTTATTTAATCTTGGCAGCACTCGTTGATTCATTGTCTCGCGGTCTCGACGCAGAATTACTTACAGGGTGTCATCTGCGTGAAAGGAGAGAAGGAAAAGAAAGAAACAAGGAGAGAAGGAAAGAAAAGCAGGACTTTAAGAGGAGGTGAAAGAGGCTGATGAAACAAAACGTTTTGGGATCCAGAGAGGACAGTCGGACGGCGAGCAGCGGCATCTCAAGAACACTCAAAAGCTTCGGAGTCGCCTCCGGCCGAGACTGTTTTAGCGACAACAAGATTTATTGTGATAAATGCGATTGTCATGCATTGCATTGGGCCGTCGTCGGAGCCAAATATGATCTATAAAATACTTCTATCAGATATTTGAATCACTGAACAGATTTTTGTGCAAATAATACACAAACATTTGCTCTCTCTCTCTCCCCCCAGAGGAGGTTTCGACATCAGCTTTGGCTACTGAGAAAGCTAATAGGGATTTAGTGTTGTTTGAGAAGATGTTAGCAGGCTGGAGGCTAGCTGACTCTGCTGATAATAAAACGTACTCTTGTAGGTTTAACAATCACGACTGCGTGATGTGGGCATTGCAACATTTTTACACTCATTTCAAACAAATGCTCTGCAGAACCAGACGCACAGAGACCAATCGCACTTCAACGTTTTTATTTTATGATACTTTTCACAACAGAACGTATCCTTATTTGCCTCCTTATTTATCTCCAACTGTAGCACAGAATTGATAAATACTGTAAATGTCAAATACATGTTACGAACTCTTTTTTTTACAGCCAGGTAACCAAAGTAAGCGACCCTGACTTCTCTGAACTATTGAGGCTTCAATGTTCCTTTAATCGAGTTATGTAGCATTTATTCCATCTATAAAACAATAACACATTCACCAAATGCCAAAAAAACCTAAAAACAAAGCTCCCCAGAGTGATAACAAAGCTAGTCATGTAGCTAAAAAGCTAGTTAGCGTCTGGTGCTGGCTGACTGTGCCCTGATGCCGACACTGGCCAAACATTACATTCATGTATGTGTTCAGAGAAGAAGGATAAGCAGACCTGCAGGCTAAGTAGGGGGGCGAGGACAAGACATTCTCTCTCTTGGGGGACATTAAAGATCTGGACGCAGAGCTTCAACAAAGAGGGGACGCACACTTAAGCTGCTTACAACAGCCTAATGGGGACAAGTTAAGGGCCACAGAGGACTGGGCTGCCTCATCACTTAAAACACACTTTGACTCAGCTACACACACACACGAGTGACACATATTTTTGCTCCGCTTGCTTTTTCCTGTAAACCCTCTGCCTAGATAAACAAAATGGAGATTAAAGGTCACAATGATATTGGTCCTGCTTGCGTATGTGTGTGTGTGTGTGTTTATGTTGTGAACTGTTAAGAGTTTTATAGGCATGAAACATTAATCAGTGCGCAGTTTGTAAATCACAAAACTACACACCGTATCAGGCTCTGTTTAGCAACCCTCAAAATGACAAACATGCACACGCACAAACACACACAAACACTCACACAAACACTCTCTCCAGTCGAGTATACAGTTAAAGATGCAAATTAGCAGGCAATTAGCGGAGTTCTCTACATTTGGAGAGGAGGCCAATTAAAGCTAAATCAACACAATCAAAGTCAGTCAGACAATGCAACAGGAGAGAAAAACGAAGAGAAACAAAGTGCTCAGACTCGCTCAGTAAAAGTAAAAGTCCAGTGTATGTTGGACTTTGAATAGATTGTTCGTACATGTTGTAAAATTGTGACCACACACGAACAGCAGGAGGACATCTGGTGAGCAGCCGAGTCCTGATACCAGCAGCTCAGGTAGAAAAACCATATTACAGCAATCTTGACCTGCCACATTCACGCTCCGAGCTGCCTGTAACAGCTGTTACTGTTCACACTTTCACATCGGCCCCGCAAACACATGGCACACTGACACACATAGACACAGGGTACACTGGCTTTAGCTGTCATATGATTTGATGCAAGAGTCATTTTTAATCTGCTGGTGGCGTGAGGATGCCGTCCAACACTTCGGTCCAGGGAAATACTACTCGTCAACTATACTACTACTATCGTATCGTATCCTATTGTATCCCATCGTGTCCCATCGTGTCCCATCGTGTCCCATCGTGTCCCATCGTGTCCCATCGTACCCCATCGTGTCCCATCGTGTCCCATCGTGTCCCATCGTGTCCCATCGTATCCCATCGTACCCCATCGTGTCCCATCGTGTCCCATCGTGTCCCATCGTGTCCCATCGTACCCCATCGTACCCCATCGTACCCCATCGAACCCCATCGTACCCCATCGTTTCCCATCGTACCCCATCGTACCCCATCGTTTCCCATCGTACCCCATCGTACCCCATCGTTTCCCATCGTGTCCCATCGTATGCTATCGTGTCCTATCGTGTCATATCGTATCCTATCGTACCCCATCATATCCCATCGTATCTTATCGTGTCATATCGTATCCCATCCCAACCCATCCAGTGTTGTGTATCGTACAGAATACCATATATCATGTGATATTTAACCCTAAATAACAATAACAGTGGGTGTCAAAGTGCATATACATTTGTCAATAATATGCATGTTACAATGCAATTATGACTTAAAATATTTTTGAGGCATTGACGGAGCAACAGGTCTGACAAACAGAGAAAGAAACTAATTTTCTGTTTAATATGAATGAAATAAAGTATGAAAGTCAGACACACAAATGCAGAAAAAGAGACAATATATGCATTAACATGGACATGTAAGGACGTAAGCACACAAAAAAGGCTAAAAAAATGCTTCATGGCCTCTTTATTTCTGACTCTAGAACAACACACACTCTCAAATACGCATCCACACACCTGATGTAACCTGGGGACGCTTAGCGTCCGCCTCTGGGGGGAAATTGCTCGTTCATAATCAAAACGGCAAACAAATGGCCCTCGACTTGGCACACCACTTTGGAGTGACTCAAGCAAAACAAACAGCGCTGTGACAGCGAGACATTTAGAGAGAGACAGGGGGGGGGTGATGGGGTGAGGGTGTCGGAGCAAATCAAAGGTGAAAGCGACTGCAGTGGCTTAGGGATGCACAAGTGAACACACATCGACACACCACTGCGGAGTCTCCACCACAATAATGAATTATTGGTGCGTGCTGAAAAGAAACACTACGCTGAAAAAAAAAAAAGATCCTGACACAAATGTCAAGTGACCAGGAGTACTGATGCCGTACGGCCAATTTAACATTCAGTCTCACTCAACTGCACTATTTTATTGTTCCAGATTTGACAATATTCAGTCTGACATATGTTCATGTTAGTTGTTATTTTCCCCCAAACTAATCAGATGTGATCACAAATCCCTCCATCAGACATATTTTTTAACTGACGCAAATGTTTCGGTAACTTCTTAAGCACGTCATGTTGTTTTAATGCATATATATATATATATATATATGGTAGTAGTTTTCTATGTGGCACAATTCTGCTCACGTCATCCGTGTTTAATCAGGGTTAGGGTATACATGAAAATTATGTTCCTGAACTTTAACCAGCATAAAAAGTTGTGATTGACTCAGGAAATGTTTAAACATTGGTTCTTTTTAACAAAACATTTAACATCTATATAAAAAAGAAAGACGTGCGTCTTAAAGGAATACAAAAATACTAATGTAATACGCTGATCCAAGTTGACAGTAAACATGTGGAGGGAGTCTTTTCGTGTGAGGTCATGTTGGTGTCAGGAGCTGGAGGTGAAGTTCAGGATCGCTCAGAGGTTATGTTGAGGTTAGCGTAACGCAGAGAGCCAGAGGTGAAAGTCAGAGTTTAAGTTAAGGGGGTCACAAAACTGACATAATCGGTAGCAGATTCAAGTTGTTTGTGCGTGGGTGTGTGTGTGGCTACAGTATCTTAAATCTGCCAGCTGCTTGTTACTCCCACTAGACACATCAGAATCTGACACTCTCTAGACCATCTGCATTCACGAGCCAGTAAAAAGAAAACAAATGAAAGATATATGCGTATCAATAAATCTATACCAGGCTTACAGATTAAGCAGCACCACTTCTACCATCGATCAACCTTTGTGCAGCTTTTTTCCCTTCAATGTTTGATCGCTCTGTAAATGAAAGAAACTAATCAAACACATTAAGAAATAATTAGCTGTAATAAAGTGAACTCTAACACTGCAGTCTCCACCGAGGTAGAAACCGAGGAACCATATCTGACTCTAAATAAACACATTAGGCAACTGTACTATCATATAATGGGAGCGATTACAATCCCAAAGCAAGTTTATGAAACCTTCACACACACACACACACACACACACACACACACACACTGTGGCATTTACAACCAATAATACAGGAAACATGCAATCACGGTTTAAACAAAGACAAAAAAATGTCTTCTATGTCCCTTTTCCTGGACAGGGTAACCCACCACACACCCACACCACACACACACACACACACACACACACACACACACACACACACACACACACACACACACACACACACACACACACACACACACACGCACACACACACACACACACACACACAGTGTACTCTCTGTCTCTGCTCTCTAGCCTCGCCTGTTAGATTTATCGATGCAGCAATTTTCAGTCTGTCTCTCTGTGGTGTGTTGGTCCGCCAAAGCCATTCAGGACATAAGACATGTAGTGCTGCAGCGGTTAAGTCTGGCACAGTCACAGTCATTTGTAACAATGTTGCCTATACTGATGAAAGTATTGAAATACTTATATATATATTTTTTTTACTATTACAAGCTGGATGTCTGTGTTAAGTTACTGCGAATGCAAAACCCAACATTTCCTGCTGCTGCAGCTTCACATTGAAGCATTTTAACTGGCACAACAGATGTTGATTTGTATTCACAGGAAACACAATGCATTTGTCAGCGGATCAGTTTGAACTATTGTAGGTATTAATGGAGCAGTCGGGAGCAGCCGCAGTGAGCTGTTGAAGAGCTGCAGGCTGCACACTCAGGAACTATTTGAGCTTTTTGCTGTTCCGATCACGGTTGCAAACAGAATAATGAAAAAAAAATAAAAAGGCCAATTATCGCCCAACTTCTTCGTCAAAACGACAGTTTGTTTTGCTGCCCCTGGGACCTGTAATACTGAAGTGCATTTGCAGTCACCACCCATAAACTGGGGCTCGTCAAGTCCACCAGGACTGAAATCTTTAAACAAAAACTTGATCCATAAGGTTTTTTTTATATGTTACTATATAATCCAAAGTGTGATCTCACCTTAGAATTGCAATAAAGCATCCAGCTTTATGTCGTGTATGTTGCTTGTTGTCAAAATATGTCCTGCAGTGATACGTGATCTCTACATATCTTTTGTATTATTTAACTAGATGACCTAATGCTCACAGGCCAGCTAGATGTGACTGGGTTTAGGGTGGGTATTTAACCATACTGCGGGTGTATGACAGTATACTCACAGTTGACACTGGTCTCCCTTGATTCCTTTAGTGGTACAGAAGCACTTCCCCGTGTTGACGTGGCACACGTTGGCATGGCTGTTACACTTGCACCCTGCAGGGAAAAAGAGAGAGAGAGAGAGAGAGAGATGTGTTGAGATTTGATCTCTGGAATTTCATAGAAGAATCTGTGGTGTGGAGACACGATGACATCTTTCTCAAAGACAACTTTGAGAAGCAACTACTGCTTAGGTGCCCTTGAGCTAGGCAGTAATCGACTGCAGCGGCGCTGCTCGGCGTCCGAGCACAACAACCTGCATAATGTATAAAAACACAATAATCCTTTTAACATTGTGTTGGATGTTCGAGTTGAGGGAATAAATGCAGACAAAGAGCGTGGGAGGAGGCACGGGGAAGAAAGATGAGAACGAGGGGGGGGGGGGGAGGGGAGGAGGGGAGGAGGGGGGAGGAGAGAGGGAAGGTACGGAAGAAGGTGAAGAAAGCTGAGATGGAGAGAGGAGAGTGTAATGAGGAGACGAGGGACGGGGGAGATAGAAAAGGACAAATCACTCACTTTCCGAGAAACACTAAAGCATCTCGATGCTCTGAGTCGTTCTGCACTAATAGGTGTCAAGTTCCTGATTGGAATGCTTTCTCTTGTTTCCTCGTTCTGAGGAAAGACTGAACTGCATGCACCTTTACCTAATCCAACCTAAAAAAAAAATCATTACTTTCACAATGTGATGCATTTGCTTACAAAACTGTTTGAAAGGAAAATTGTTTCTGGGAAACATGAGGTCATCAGTGAGCTATTTTACAGCATTTAAAAAAATAAAAAATTCAAGTGCCCATTAGATGGAACACTTAGGGGATAAACTCATGTTTTTTTTTTCAAGTAAATATTGACATGCCCATGTGAGCATTGAAAGAGTTGTTGCTCACTGAAATGGCTCCTTTTGTCCGTGTTAGCCGTGAAGATATCACACTGTAAAAGATGTTCAAATCTAACACGCGGAGCATTTTCTGAGCACATTTACGTTTGATTTTAATGACACCGAGCTCCTCTTCTGAAACTATAATAACGGATTTTCTTTTTTTTTTTGGACCACTTGGGGGCAGCAGAAACCAGCTGTGAACACAACACCGACATATCATTATCTTTTAAATCGATGTGGCAAACAAGCTGCTTAATATTCACATCCAGCTGTTTACGGAGCAACATGATCACCAGGAGTCGTGTTTGTGTTCCAACATAAGTTCCACATTCACTCTCTTCTAGCCTTGGTTTTGGTCTCCACCCACACCTGAGAGAAACATCCGTCTCTTTAAGCTGCTAAATGCTGCGCTACGTTCACCAGCTAGCGTCTTATCGGAGTCTGTCTGAGCAGGAAGTGGCTTTTTACATGTTACATGCTGTTGTTTCTGCTTGCTGGTTATAGACCTTTGGTCCTGATCTTCATCATGACAACTGTCAAAGCCACGATCAAACACGAATAAGACGCAGGAAACACACAGCAGTCTGTGTCAACCTAGGATATAGCTAGTCCACCAGGGAAGGGGAAAAAGGCTGATGTGGAAATAGGTGCAATCAGGCAAAGTAGAAAAACTTCTGAAACTTGAGGTAAAATCCTGGATGGTGAAATGTGTCTTTTGGAAGCTATTGTAGCTAGTCCGCTTCGGATTAGCCACAGAGATGGGGGCCCTTTTTAAAAAAATCGCTTTAATCGTTTTGTTATGCAAAAGCAGAGCATGATGTAGCCGGATGATTCACATGGAGCCGAGCCTGTAATTTAGACACTAAATCACTTCTGCATGGAGTGACTAATGGCAGAGACAAACAAGAACGTTCGCTATACCCTTGTGTTGCGGTGTGTGTGTGTGTGTGTGTGTGTGTGTGTGTGTGTGTGTTCACATCCACACAAGGCCACTCTCTCCTGTGTCCCTCTCCAGCTGAATTGACTTTGTGCTTTGTTCTTATTCCTTCCAATTGGCACAGAGACAGCTCCTGTAATAAAACAGTGGCGCGCTCAGGTCAAGGTAAAGCCAAGGCACCGGCGGATAATGAGAGGAAAACAACCTCTTCTATCCCGTTCTCCTCCTCTGCGAGGGAAGAGAGGCCCTGATCTGATCACTTACGCCGAGCAAAGAACAAGGGAGCAGACCTAAACGCAGCTTTAGATATTTAGATTTTGGAACACACACACACACACACACACACACACACACACACTTGAGGGGCTGAAAAACAAGGTTGCGCAGTGGGGCGTTTAAATGTCAGCTGGGCTGAAAGTCAAATTGTCGTTCTTCAACTTGACGGCGGATGAGGCATCAATAACGAAACACAATTTTGATCCATTACTTGAAATCACTTTGACCCGTCACAAAGAGAGAAAAACTTCTTCAGAGCTGCACACTGAGCCGTGAGGGGTTTTGGGAGATAACGGAGCCGTAACAGAAAGTGGCTTTTAGATTTGAGATAATAGACAAATCACAGGTGTGTTAGCGGCGGGCTCGGGTAACCCTGCTGTTCTTACAATATTGATTCAGGAGGCAGTCAACAAAGGCGTACAAAGGACAAAGCTAGCAGAAATGTGTATTCATGAACTCACACAGATTTCGCCAATGGGCACTGGAGAAAAGCCAATAGAGACAGAAAAAAAGAATGAGCCAGAGATGAAGAATTCGGGTTTTTGAGGCTTATACTGAATACCACAATCATCTAAAAAGGACTTCACACACGAGACACAACAAGGACTCAGCTTTCACTATCGCACCGTCTATCTCAAAGGACAAATTAGAAACCCAACTAAGACACTTGAAGAGACGGACATAACACGAGCTCCGAGGCGCTCAAATATAAAGTCAAAATATTCCAGATCTCGCAGCGAAAACAGAGCGAATTCTGTCACAGAGAAGTGCATTAGCTTCTCTCCCCTCTTCAAACAAACATGAAGCCAGTGTAATCCCCCCAAAAAGCAGCAAACGGCATCCTGCTTCCAGCAGTGCAGTCCTGCCTGCTCTGCAGACTGATGAGACGAGAAGCTATACGCTGACATCTCATCTCCAGTCTTCCACTTGAACATAAGAACTAGAATTAGATACATGACTGAAAAGTACTGAGCGATACGTACTCATACGTCTGGTCTTTGTTGACACGGAGGTTGAACTCATCTCATCAGGGTAAGATGGCAAAGAAGCACATTTCCATTCCCTTAAAGTTCTCATTTAATCACGTGTGTTTAAAAAGGAAAGCTATACTCATATTAAAGTATTGAAGAAGTCAAGTTTCCCTCAAAGTTACACGAGAGGGTGGAGCTAAGTACAACCGAACGCTGAGTAAGACATTTTTAGGCGACCAAAAGGTTTTAATTAACTTCCATGAACTGAAAACACTCCATGAACTGAAAACACACGGTGAACGGATTAAAGTTGTAAAACAGAAACACCAAACGACTCCCAGACCGGACAATTGTCCACGTCATTCCCAAGGTAGCCCCGCCCTAAAGCACACGTCGCTGTATGGTCTATTTGACTCTAAATGGACCATCGTGTACTATATAAACATCATGCTGTATCGAAGAAGACTTGAAACTAGAGATTGAGCCCATGAAGTCATGTTTACAATGTTTACTGAGGCAATAAATCAAGAGAGAAGTAGAGTCTTTTGTTTGCATCAGAGGAGTTGCCTTCTGATGGCCATTAGACATAATGTAACTTTAAGGCACTTCAGCATTGACTTCACTTTTCAGACTCAGAGGTTGATGTCTGGCCGACACAGAAAGGAGAGAGAGAGAGAGAAAGAGAAAGAGAAAGAGAAAGAGAAAGAGAGAGAGAAAGAGAAAGAGAAAGAGAAAGAGAAAGAGAGAGAGAGAGAAGCAGGGGATTCATAAAAGAGCGCGAGCGTGAATGAATGAAATGGACATCAAAGCAACAGACTTGCTGACAACACAGAAATAAGCGGCGATATAAAGAATCCTGATCTCTTAGCAAAAGAATAAAAAAAAAAGAAGGTTGATTTGATATAAATCATTTCTCACATGACTTGTGCGAGCCCCCTGAAGAGAGCACAATTTCTCACCCCACTGCCTCTGCATGCACACGCACAATACAAAAGACGCTGTTGTCGGGTTTGAATGTGTGTGTGTAGGTGGGAACTGGGCTGTGTGTGTGTGTGTGTGTGTGTGTGTGTGTGTGTGTGTGTGTGTGTGTGTGTGTCTCTATGAGTCAGACAGGTAAAGATGAGGAAATAAGAAGACATTAGAGAAGAATCCTCGCTCTGCTCCGTCTTATTCCCATGGGGGCGTGCAGTTATGAAACTCAAAGATAGCTTAATGGGAAAGGAACAAATCAAGGGCTGGCGTGGTGCTTAGCATTACTCCGAAGATGTTTGTGTGAATTCTTGTCTGCTGCTGCTGCTAAATATCGCTCGGTGGATATTTCAACAAATGTACGTATTCTCCAGCTCCTCTGACAGAAAGCGATGAGTTCACACCATGAATACAATGAATGAATTAGAGCCAGCTGTTTTTTTACCCTAACCATGGGCATTATCGCTGGAATTTCATCTTCCAAATGTTGTTTTTTTTTACTATTCTTTACTTGAAAAGAAACAGAGGATAACCAGATGGTGTGAGCGGGAGTAGTGTTGACCAAAATATTTCCATAACTCCTGTTCGACTACTCAAAGACAAAGACTTCGTGCAAACAAATAGGTCCAGCAAACAAGCAGACAAATAGCAATATTTGTTTAGGTTTATAGAAACCTGCAAAAAACAAGACACAAAATACATACAAGCATTCAACTTGTTTTAAATGCTGCATCAGCAAATCAGTTGTACGTCTTCTCGTGTACACAGAGTAGCATCTCATTTACAATAAACGTTCAGCGTCTTCTTGCAGCAGGAAACAACAATAAACAATAAAATACATTGTATACAAAAGGTATATATATATAAAACCATCAAACATGCCTCAAACCAGGTCCCCTGTGCAGACCACATTAGTGAGAATGACGATTTAAGTAGAGGTCACGAACCTCAAACAATCAAGTACGCTGTAGTTCATAGTAGATTTCCAAAACATTAGTCACTTTGCGACGCGTTCACACCTACCAGAGGTGTTGATTGGGTCTATAAGGAAATCATCTGTGGAATAGTATACAGCTGGAACATGTGTGTGTGTGCGTGTCAATGTGCTTGTGATGGTGATTGTGTTATCTCTGTGTAAGAGTGACACCTTTAATTGCCGTCTTAATATTAGCCGTACATCACAGTGGCTCGTATAGAGAAGAGGACGACTTCCAAACAAGCAGCATGCAGCTAATTAACAGGAGTCTCTGATTCTTAGCTTGTTTTCTTTCATGACGTAGGACAGATTCATCACTGTTTCCTCTAACAGCCTGCTGTACGCTCACAATGAAAGCTGAACATCAGACCCGCTCACCAAACACATTGGCGACGTTTGATGATTCCGTGAAAAAAACTTAATTATGTTAAATGTTGACGTCTCTTACACGACGTTCAGAGCATTAACGTGGCAGCATCAACCGTCAGCTCTGTAGCGCTGTATACCTCCGCCGTCGCTCTGCAGCGCTCTCATCCAGCGGTTACAGCTGATGACGCCACAATGCTCTCAAAATTCAATATTCCCCTTTTCTCCACTGTGCCACTAAAACCCTACTTTGCCGTTTCCCCCCCCCAAGATTATGATCAAACACATGCTCATCTCCATGAATATTTTTTTTCATCATCTTCATCATCAATGTCACCTTCCACCTACTGCTGACTCGTGCTTTTTCCTTTGTCCAGTTCCACAGACGGGGCAGTTTGGCTTCGATAAGAGCGGAGACAGGGCTTTATATTCCGATGTTTAATGAAGGGATAATGGGGAAGGGTCGAGGGCAAAGGGGGCAAACATCACAGAAGAGAGAGGTGGGAAGTCTGTCAAATATGTGGAACCACACACACACGCATATATATATATATATATTCGCATACGAAGAGAAAAATGATTTCCATACCAGTGATATCAAAGAGCCCTTCAATATAGAGTGCTTCTCTCAGCTGTCTTTACTCTCCTCTAATCCGTGAACCTGGTTAAAGTTATAATCATGTTAGCGTCAGTTATTTTAGGACTTTTTAATACAATAATGCCTCATAATAACATACTTGTATGATTTAAAGCAGATTTCAACAGGAATAAACCTTTGTTTTCATAGATACATTTGAAAATAGATGTATCTAAAAAGATTCCTTTTGAAAACCCCGGGAAAACAATGCAGACGAACCCGCCCTTTAATTAATGTAGTCCAAACGTATTATGAAACTGTTCCGACATCTAATAAGTTCTGTGGCTACACTTCGATTTCACGCCTCTCGTTCTATTTCTAAATCGTTCTGTGTGTGAGGCGGCGTGGTTGCATTTTTGTTGTCATGTTGGTCTAAATACGGCGTTTTTAATTCAACGCTACTGCTTGTCAGACATGATAGCATGGGAGCCAGTTCTATTTGATTGATCCTGGTTAATGTTTGCGTTGAGCTGGAAGCCAAGAATGAAAAGCATGAAGCGTCTCAAAGAAAGCAGCTAATTCTAGACAAAACATGAGTCACAGCAGCAGCTGACTGGAGATCAAAAAGGATTCAAATCATGAAATCATATTTAAAGAATCATTTGTACGTGTGTGGATATGTGTGTGTGTGTGTGTGTGTGTGTGTGTGTGTGTGTGTGTGTGTGTGTGTGTGTGTGTACTTTTGATTTTGCTACGCGCTCGTTTGTTGACCAGGCTGAAGCCAGGAATAGAGCTGCCAGAGGGAAGATGACTGGATACCGCTGAGAATGCTGGGTACTTCCGCCACAAGGCTCCACAGGTACATAAACATATATAGCACACATCCCACACATGCGCACACCCACACACACACACACACACACACACCGACAGACACACTTAAGACAGCAGGTGAGAGTGGATTTGGCAGCTTCTCCACAGAGAAGACTGAATGGAGTGACTCTGCAGGCAGCATCCTTTTGTCTGCTGCTCTACTGCTGCTGAAGCTCAAAAACAGCTGGCTGTCTGATCCATATCACACACACACACACACACACACACACACCTACACTACGCTGCTGTCCTGTCTGTCCTAGTCTCTCGCTGAGGCTGCCGGGTTGCCAGTTTCTTGCAGAGACATCGCTCAACATCTCTATGGCTCCTGCACTGAACACAAATTTACAAAGAACTCCCGCTATTGCACCCTGCTTAGTGACTGTGCATCAAAACCTCAGAATTAGGGACAGAGAGAGAGAGGGAAGAAGGTAGGTGAGAGGGGGACAAAACATGGTCGGTGGAGACAGGAGAGACCAAGCCTCACAAGAAAACAACATTTAAATCTATTTTCAGGTTTTTCCTGACAAGCGACCTCTTGTGATGGTAAACAGAGGCTCTTTCTTCAGCTGCCTGTGTAGTGACGGCAGGAAAACAATGTCATGTTGCTTCCATTTGGAAAACAGGTCTTGATACATTTACAACAGAACCGGCAATTTGTCCACTTAAATGGAAAACACACATTTGATGTCACTGGAGACGTTTTTTGTGAACGACTGAATGCTAAAAGTCGGCTCATTCACCTTAATTGAACTCTAAAGCTTCGGTTACACTCTCGGCATCGTATATAGCGGGAGCCTCCGCAGATGTGCGTAGTAAGCTCCGAGCATGCACAAAGGCGCTTATGCTAAAAATGCGCTGCATTATTCTCAGAAACGCCAGAGGGCATACAAACAAAATGAACTGCGAAGAATCAAAAAGACAATTAGTGGAACCCGTCAACGCGCCATAAACCAACTTCCACTATGCCGAGGAGGGATTGTAATTAACTGTAAACTCATATCTCATATGCATGGACTACTTTATTGACTTTGTACAAGCCCTGTAAAGAAAGAAGTTAAGTATGACATGCATTATAAAGAAATTTGATTTGGCTGCAAAATATATAGATGAAGATTCTTCAGACCTCCTGTTTCTCAAGCATTTAAATGCGCCTTGACCTTCTTCGTATAACCCCTAGACGTGTAAACGGTGCTTTTATCAGTGGACTATTTCACGTCTAAAAGGCTCCGATTGCTCCGCGCCATGTTACAAACATTCAGAAGTGCACTGGACACGCAGACCGTGATTACATCTTCTTCTGGCGCTTCACTACAGCGAGTATAAACTAAGCTTAAGTGCTTCAGACTGTGGCCCTTCGAGCAAAAGTATATAACCACACAAATTATCCACCAACTGCATGGTCTTAAGTGCACTGTAAAAAAAAAAAGAAAGAAAAGAATCGCTCTACTAGAAAAAGAATACCTGTCCTGAAACAGGCACTGAACTGAGCTGGACACGTAGAAGACGAGCCAACAGCAACCTTTTAACTTGTGTAGCGTCTTCTGTGTAAGACAGCAAGTGAGGTCGTGCAGAGAGAGAGATCTTTGTATCAGAGCGAGATGGACACGGGGAGCCGCTGATGTGAATCATGCTAAAATTTATGGAAGCAATAAAACTGTTCGGCATGAGCCGCTGATGGCAGAGGAGAATTGCTCGCTTTAAGCGCTGGGTAGCAAAAGATAACAAGCACAGGGAAAAACAACACAAGCCGGAGTCTTGCCTGGGAGACAATTCAGAAGGAGGCATGGGAGCACCGTGGTCTGCCTGCTGCTGGTGATACCTCACTGAACCTGAGCCACCAGCACCAAAACAACACAAGAAACTATATGAAACACATCAAGTGAAGGCAGGAGATGAGGGCCCTGTTCACATTCAGTTGCTAAGACATCAGATTACTCACCAAGACCTCCACTATACAGACGCAGAGAGCAAACTCTGGGTCTGAAAAGTGAGGCTAATGCAGAAGGGCCTTGAACTTGCAGTCTTGCTAATGACCAGCAGGGGGCGACTCCTCTGGTTGTATAGAAGTCTATGAGAGAAATGACTCTACTTCTCTCTTGATTTATTACCTCAGTAAACATTGTAAACATGAGTTCATGGTCTCAATCTCTAGTCTCAAGTCTTCTTTAACACAGCATGATGTTCATTTAGTAAATGATGGTCCATTTAGAGTCAAACAGACCATAAAACATGGTATGCTTCAGGGTGTTCCGTTGTACTAAGCTCCACCCTCTCGCGTCTCTTTTGGTTCCAAAAAAACAAGATGGCGAAGCACCCAAAATGCCAAACCCGATCGAGGCTTAAAAAACGCATTCCGCAAGCCAATGGGTGACGTCATGGTGCCCAAGTCTACTTTATATATATACAGTCTATGTACAGACAAACAAATATCCACTTTAAAAATGTTCCTATTAAATGTTTGGTGAATGAAATGCAGACCCCATATTCCAGTCTCCAAATTGCTTCTCAGGTGTGTTTGTGTCCCAAAGTGTTGTCGAGTTATTTTAAGTGATGAGAACGTGTGCGGTGTGTCTCCCCTGCACCATGACTTGACGTCGCGTCTCTGAGGAGGCAGAGCTTCTGTAACACCCCGACAGAGATGTATGAATCCACTTTATCTCTCTCCGTATCCTCGCTACTGTTTATGTGCCATTAAGCAAACCACAAACCCCACACAACCATTCAGTGACACAAGTGTGGTTGCACTACTTCCATGTGCGGATGTTTAACGGCACAACCCTTCCACTGATACATGTGATGGGAAAACAGTGTTTGTCTGTCTCTCCGCTGTGATAAAAACTATGAAAGTTTTATATGAAAGACTCTCAGTATGGGCATAAAAACACGCAGGCTTCCCGTCAGCCTCTAAAATGCATGTTCTCCTCTGAGGGAGTAAAAGAAGTCTAAACCGGCATCCGACACGTTGTCCGCTGCAGCTGAAGGTTGGCACGAGTGCGTTTGATTTGGTACAAGGTGAACGGTCCATTCAGAGAAAAGGGACACTAATGCCCTGCACACACACACACTTCATCCAGATTTGACAAGGTTAGTTAATCATCTGTCAGAGGGACAGGGGGAACGGACAGACTCCCCTCTCCTCTCCTCTGTCCGTCCTCCATCTCCTCCTCTTTTTATCCCTCCATCTCCTCCTCTATTCCTTCATCGTCTCTCCATCCAAGGGCAACTGTCCTTTTCCTCCGATATTAACCTTGTGTATCTCACCGCATGGTTTCATCTGTTTTTCTGTCTCTGCCTTCGTCCCTGTTGCCTCCTCTCTCTCTCTCTCACTCCGTCTCCCCCTTTCCCTCCCCCCCCCCACTGCCTCGCTGACCCGTCCATCCTTTTTACAACACCTATGAGCCGAGGCCTTCTCCCCCTCCTCCCTGGTAGCCGCGAAAGCCATCTCTCTATCATTCAGTCCTCTAATCGGCCACACGTCATTGCCTCCCGGCCATTTAACTCAAGGTAAATCTAGTGGTCCTTTTTATGAAGAGAGATGGAGATAGAACGGATGAATGGATTGATGGACAGATGGACTATTTAAGACGGAGACTTATTGTGATCTGTAAGAGGGAATGACAGGAGTGTAGAGGAAGTAAAAGAGGGAAAAATGAAGGTGGACGGAAGTAACGGTAGATGGGTTGAAGCCGGATGGAGGTGGACGGATGAGTCTGGTCAGTGCAATCAGTGGAGACAAGAAAAGAAGCTCCAGGGAGGTGAGAACCAATGACACAAGCCTCTCTACAAATCCAGTTTAACCACCTGTTTACTGGGGAGGGGATGAGATGAAGAGAGAAGAGAAGATGAAGAGAGGAAAGTAAAAGAAAGAAGATGAGGAGAGAAGAAGAAAGGGGGAAGGAGGACAGAAAAGGAGGAAAGAAGAGAATAGGTGGGAAAAGGAAAGGAGATATGAGAAGGGAGAAGAGAAAAGAGGAGAGAAGACGCTAGGAAAAAAAGAAAAGATGAAAGAGGGGAAAGGGCTCGATTAATAGAACAAATACGGCCTGAACAATAAAAGGAAAGGAGGCATGAAAGAGGTGTGGAGAACGGACCGGAGAGCGTTAAAGAGAGCGGAGGAAAATGCCCAAAAAGACAGAGAGAAAGGGGAGGTGAGCGAAACGGGAAAATATGGCAAAGAAAGCCAAAGTAGAGGAGAAAAGTGCATCAGAGTCTGTCCTGTACGGAGGCGGAGAGAGGCGTGCATCTATCAGCGCTGCGCTCGCTGTGAGGAGCCGCCAGGGACGGAGACACCAGTCAACTCAGGAAATAAGAAAATGATTAAGAGCGATTTAATGTCACGCCGCCACCGAGCCAAAAAGCACATCTGTCACAGCGAGAGTGATGTTACTGCACCTCCCGCTCACTCTCCTCCCCCCCCCCTCCCACCCTCCTCCTCACTCACACTCCAGCAGTCACTCACTCATTCATTCATTACATCTCCCATCCAGGCCCGTACTGCATCATACACCTTCCAAAAACCCCAGCCCCCCGGATTTTCCTGTGGCTTCTGCTTTCTATTATCTAACTCACACACACACACACACACACACACACACACACACACACACACACACACACACACACACACACACACACACACACACACACACACACACACACACACACACACACACACACACACACACACACACACACACACACACACACACACACACACACACACACACACACACACACACACACACACACAAGCTAACAAACCCTGCTTGCTGTGATTAATTGAATGTGAAGCAAAACAAAGCTGCTGACAGGCGGATTCCAAGCAGAAAAATATGGATGCCCATGAACCGTGCGTGCACCTCTGCGAGAGCCTTCATCTGCACCATCTTTCCAAGTCTCTCCCTCTCTCTCCCTCTCTCTCTCTCTCTCTGTCTCTCTCTCTCTCTCTCTGTCTCTCTCTCTCTCTCTCTCTCTCTCCGCTGTTCACCAGAAGTGGAAGCAGAGACTCGGCTAAGCTGCTGCTCCCTCACTGTCTGCAGACCTCGATCCCGGCTCCGCTGGTCGCCACGAGCTCAACGGAAAACAAAGCCTGCAGAGCTTTTAGGCACTGCCCCCGTCAGGATGTTTGTGTCTATTACAGCGTTGTAGGCTGCCTTCAGGGGATTATATATATATATATATATATATATATATATATATACGTCTATGAAAGCAATTCAGAGCGAGAGGTGAAGGAGACAGAGAGCTCAAATAGGGGGTTTCATCCAAAACACGCAAGGAGAAACCTTTTACTTTAGTTACTTCGGTCTATAATTGAACTCTGCAAAGCAAAACTTTCTCACAGCAAACTTCTGTCTCAGAGCGATCAACTTGTTTCAAGCAATTTTGAAATTGATGGATTCTATCTTCAGAGACGGCCGATTGTTGCAGGAGAGGAGAAAAACAAAACATTCAGACGGCGGATTCTTTTTTTTCCTCCCCTCCCCCCGTTTCAAGGACTTTCAGGACTTAAAATCAAAGACAGAAATGATGAGAAAGACAATGTGGTACGGCCCCCCGTGACCTTTTGCACTCACCGTTGCACTTCCCTCCGTTGGTGGGGTCGCCATAGTAACCGGGCATGCAGCTCTGGCAGTGCATCCCCGCCGTCAGGTTCCCACAGAGCTCGCAAACGCTGCCGTTCACACACCTGCTGTGACCGTTACACTGGCACGCTGGGAGGACATCACACACACACACACACACAAAAACACAGGTTATTAGGGAAAACCTAGAGCTACAACCCCCCCCCATGATGAAGATTATGTTCAGTGTATTGATGAAAGAGGTGTCGAAGGTCCACAGAGAGCAGCGATGTTACTCATTGTTATTCAGCAGAATGTGACCAGTAGATGAGCACTGTGCTCCAGCTGTTCACTCACCGGGACATTGGATGAAGGCCCAGTTGTAGCCTCTGTCGGACGAACAGAGACTCTGATCCAGCACCATGTCCCTGTCTCGTAGTCTGTCCGGGGGCCCGGCCCTGGCGCCGGCAGGCTTCATGGGGCCTCGGTAGGACCCCTCCATGCAAACGCCCCTGCCGGTGTTACTGGGATCGCCGCACCAACCGCACTCCGTCCGCTCCAAACACTCGACGCATGTCCTCAGACCGGAACAGTTCTGGGCTGTGGAGGGGATGCGAGGCGGGGGAGGGAGAGGGGGAGGGGGGGGGGGGGGGAGAAGAGGCGATCAGGAATCAAAAGATTAGAGAGACGTGAGGAAGAGTCTGTTAGGGTTCTGGTCGTCAGTGCCAATAGATACCACCATGATCCTTCCTTAATTGATTGTTTAATTGAAGCATTGTTTTATTAAATATGTGATGATTTTGCATGGATTTAGAGATGTGGAGATTTACATGACATTACAGTCATTTAGCAGACGCTTTTATCCAAAGCGACTTACAACTCAGATCCTATCACACCGTAGGCACAGCTACGGGAGCAATTGTTTGGGGTTAAGTGTCTTGCTCAAGGACACATCGACATGCGACTAGCGGAGCCGGGGATCAAACCGCCGATCCTCTGATTGAAGGACGGCCCCTGCCCTCCACTGAGCCACCGTCGCCTATTTTTGCCATGTTCTCAGGAATAAAATAAAAATATTGTTGAGAAAACGGCCTTGAAAGAGATGTATTGTAGAATGACGTACATTGTGGAGACACGACAGGAGAATGGGGTAAACATGTACCTAATAGATATCACCAGGAAACATCTCCAGTTACTAACATTTAGACAAATCCTTTGTGTGTGTGTGTGTTACAATTTCTTCTGAAATTGTTTGTGTAAATATGCAAATAAGGGAATTATATAAGTGAGTTTAGACACAATAAACACCGTAATGTATATTTTGGATGTTTTCTTTGCACTACAAAGAACGACTGAAGCAAAACAGACCGGTGCATATAAAACAATTCACCATCAATCAGACAGTTTTCCATTTTCATCTCATTGTGTCTGTAGTTCTTTCACAGAACTTCTCTGACGAATACCAACCATTGAAGTCGTCGCTCAGACTTATTTTAGTGCTGCTGTATCTGTGCAGACGCATTTAAGGTAAAGCGTCTTTAAGGCGTGTTCGGACCACAGTCTGTCCATCACACTGTACTAAAGCTTAATCCTAAGTAACAGCTTCACGCTCCGAGCACGAACACAACGAACACCTCCAGTGATCTGCCTCCTCTAACGTACTTAGCGTCTTTTGTTCTCACCCTTTGTCTTTGACCCTCAACATTCAGAAAGAAATGGACTTTTCTTCCCCCACATGTTGAGAAACACATTCGTATTCATAAAGTGGATGTGACATTTCAAAAACACATCACTGGTGCAAATTAAAAAAACGACACTTTCTTTATGGTATGGCATTCAACGCTTTGTAATAGAAAACAACATCTCCATACTGAAGCCCTTTATGTTCACCGAATGTGGCGATAAGTGAGAAGAATAAGAAATCACGCTTCTCTTTGTTTGCCGGGCCTTTCCCAGGTTAACTCTACAGCTCGTTTTCGAGTCCGTCACTCTTGTTTTGCCGCCGTTCTCGACATCGTGTCTTCCCCCGTCATAGTAACTTTGAGGCTACAAAGCGAGGGTGGGAATATAAACTCGGTGGGTATCTCGGCGTGTACACAACAAAACCCCCCAAAAAAGCTTGAGAGCAGTTATCCGAGGTGCGGCTTTCTTCTAGGCCCCGGCGAAGGTGATTCAAAATGCAGCGTCGAGTAAAATTTGCATTTTTCCTCCAGAAAGTTGTTTCTCTTTTGAACACGAGCCATTTCCATAAGCCACAGATGTTCTAGCTGAACATGGATCTCTTTCTCTCTCTGTGTCCCTGCTAGCTGGCTCTGCTTGAAATACTCCCTCTGTGTGTGTGTGTGTTTGCTTGCTCCCCCCCCCCCCCCCCACGTTGCATTATTGAACCGCAGCAATGCTGATTCATTTGTTCTCTCGGCCCCCTTTTATAATTACTAACTTCTTCTCTCGGATTCGCTCTTTATCTCCGCTCTGCCACCTTTTTATCCTCCTCTTTTGCATCTTTTTTCGGCGGTCTCTATTCACTGAGCCGTCTTCCCCTCTCGCCGTCTTTAAGAGCTGCCACTGTACCCTCTTCTCCCTCATTTCCTGTCATTTTTATTTAATTAGATTCTGCGTTTTTTTTTTCTGGATGACACTAATACACTTTAGGCATAAATGAAATCCCAAAGAAAAGAAACTCTTCATGTGCTCTTCTATCGTTCCTCCCTCCGGTTTTTACTTTCAAACACTTCAAAGAGAGGCAGTTCAACAGAATATCCCAAAATCCACCACACAGCGGGGTTTCGTCTGCTAGAAAAGTACATATTTAATTATACCCGAGGCTTTAATACCCAATAAATATATCAGGCCTATTCATCAATTTCTCAAATATGACTCAAATTGCAGGGGATTGGTAGCCGCTCTTTGTAAGCCAAGTGTGCCAAACCTTTGTATTTTCACAAAAGTCTTCAGTTATCTTTGATATAAATTATCCAATTTGCACCCCACTACGTGGCAGCCACGTCTCGCCCCTGCTTTGTATCACTCCATTAATCGGAAAATACTGTCAACCAATGAATTTTTCTCAGGTTGTTATATGAACTAAAACTCTGTAAAGCCGTCAGAATATAAATAGGAATGAAAAGTGTAAAGTTCGGCGTATTTAATTGCTACTGAAGAGGAGATTTCTGTCTCAGAGTCTGAGAAAAAAGCTGTAAACATTATTCTGTTGTTTCACATCTTCAGTGACCCCGTTTAAACAGTTCATCTCTACACACACACACACACACACAAACACACACACACACACACACACACACACACACACACACACACTCGCCACATTGAAAGGTGCATTTGCAGCTCTTGACTGCAATTCATTTTGTGAAAGATGTCAAAATCCGTGACAGCAAAATGCATCAAATATTTCAGGCATCTGCCTGCATGCCACAAATATGATGGAAGGGGGGGCCCAGAAGACACCACGTGACACGAGTAAAAGCCGCTTACAGATGTGAGAGACGACTCCTGCATTGATAGAAGTCCTTAGACGCTCACACACTAAACTGTGGTTGCTGTGTCGATAATATCATTGACCTGCTATGTTGCTCTATGCATGAGCTGATTTTTAATAGCATTTCCAACTATCTGGCCAAATCTGCGTTCCACATGGAGAGAATTAAGAGAGGTTCTTGCCTTGTATAGTCTTGTGGACTCGGGGTAGATGAGGATGAGAGAGCGCGTGTGCACCTGCAGGGTTTAACAAGGCCAGCTTTAGCTAACAGCGCCAAAGATTTAGCTGCACCTTGTGCTATTACGTGACATTCGCTCCAGGCTACTTCCAGATTAACCGTCCTTTTTTTGGATGGTGCCTGTATTTCCCATGAGGGAGGGAAACATATTTCATGAAGCAAAAATGCAAACATGTGATCTAATCACGGTCCAAAGACAAAAAAACTGTGACCAACGGCTACTTCCTTTAATTTCTTGGGTGATTATTTTCTCCTTCCTCAGCAGCAAAGCGAACAGAGGCAGAAGAGTCATTTACATCTAAAGCAATTACTGCCATTGGATTATGAGGTAAGGCTGCTGAATTTAGCACATTGCAAAAGGAGAACTCTGCTTCATTTGTGAGGCATTTTAGGACTGACGACCTGAAGATAACACAGGGAAAAACTATGTTTTCATGCTCTGGTGAATTGAGAGATTTTAGTAAATGTTGCTTCTTTCAGATTGGTGGAGAGAAAACATCCAAAATTCACATTTAGGTGTTTATTTTACATTTTCATAATATTTTTTGGTCTCAGCCAGGAAAAGCCACATCTGTAGGGTCTAAGAGCAGGAAGAGAAATGGAGTAACTAGGTCAAATCCAGACAGACAGCGTGTTTTGCATCTCAGCCGGCGCCACGAAACATCACTCGCTCAAAAACTTTCAACAAGTTGCCGTCGTCACTTGGAGACCGGGAGCACTAATGCCTTTAAAGTTCTGTCAACGAGAAACACGTCGGCTGCTATAGAAGCAAACATCCACCACGTGCTTCATGTGATAGGAACAGAAATAAAGTCCACGTTTCTACTCTGCATTGTGTTCCTTCCCAACATATAGAACAATATTAGTCGTCGTCGTTGACAGAAATAACCGGGTAGGATGCCTAAACACAACACACGTCATATGTTCTGAGGGAACTTTAGGTTATCTTGTTGAAGCAAAGAAGGATTTGCTTGTTCCCGCTGGGGGGCATATTCATCTTATCAGAAATTCTCTCAGCACAATCATCTCGGTGGCACATTCCGTTCATCACACCGGAGTTTGATGCTCGTCGTCCCTGGATGGCATCGTCTGGCTTCATCTTGTGTAATCCATTTTCTCCTACAGTACTTGACGGTTAGCATCGCTGAAGCCGGCGGGCGTACAGATCTGTGTGAGCCCCCCCCCCGCCATACATAATACATCAAGTATAGATGCCATAAGCTGCCTTCTCCTCCGCTCCTCTCGTACCATGAGAAGCCACAGACCGGCAGACCGGCAGCGTGTGTCGGGAGAAAAGCAAACACACACTGTTTTGTGAGGATTGCCTCAGAGAAAATAAACCTATTTCTCTGCGCAGCAAAAACCAATATCGGCTACAACATAACAATCATCTAGCCTGGGAAGGGGGGGGGGGGGGGCTGTATTCACCTGTCTAAAAAATACACACAGTGAGTGACTGAAGGAATAAAAAGCTCCTGGAAACTGTAATCCAAGACACTTGTGCTTAACCCCACCTTTTAGTTTTATTGTTTTAAAACAGGGCAGAGAGGTGTTGAATTATCTTCATAATATATTTTGATGCTGCGGTTGTAACATTGAAAGGTGTTTCTAATATGTGTACGTTTTGTTTAATGTCTGTCCTGCAGCATATCTTCAATGAGTAAATGTACGTTTAATGTCCTGAGCGTAAGCTTTGAATAATGTTTGCGGGTCGTTTACAGACTGCAACTTTAGGACGATGCAGGAGAACAATGGGCCTAAACACATAGTACCTTCAGTACTGTAGCGCAAACTACTAAATAACATAGTATTGTGTTTGCAGTTGATATGTATTAACATAAACATACTTTACTGTTTTGTATGGAAGCCCATTCCCGCCAGCAAAAAAAAGAAAAAATAAGATCACCAAAAAAAAAGAAAAAAAAATTAATTCACAAAAAAATATATATATATTTATATATATATATATTTTTTTTTGTGATCTTATTTTTATTTTATTTTTTTTTGTGATCTTTTTTTTGCTGGCGGGAATGGGCTTCCATAGTTTTGTACTAAAAGGAAATAAAAAAAAAAAAAACTGTATTTCGCTTATTAAACTGCAACTTTCAACTGACACTGCACATTTGCTGCTATTTTAATGGTGCTGTTTCACAACCATCCATTATTGCTTTACAATTACTTATAATTGGTGAACTGAGAGTAAACAAGGCCACATTGCTTACACCGTCAATCAGTCGAGGATGTTTGCACCTTCAAATCAAAACGGCAGCACTTTAACCACTCATCGTTTCATTAAAAAAATGAATGTGTTGGAGTACAGAGCATTAAACGCAGTAAACAATATGGACAGCAGCTTAGTACAGGTCTGTGAATGAAATCAGTTCTGCGCTGTGGTTAAGACCAGAGCTAGAGTTTCCTGTTGTTGCTGTGGTAGCATGGAGCTCCTCGGTGCCTGTAGATGGACTAGTTTCTGCTCTTATGCTCCTGATATCTACTTTATAACTGCATTGGAGTTGATTCATCGGCTGTGCCTCGGTATGTGAGAGTTGTTCTCCGTCTCTAAAGCCGTTGTTTGTTAAAGTCGGCTCATTCTGTATCTTCACTGAACAACAATGAACAATCGGCTGCCAGCAGTACCAACAGGACAGATGCAGGATAAACATCTGCACGTGGCTACACTGCTGGAACACAACCAGAAGCAAACGTCGACCTTTACAAGCTATATACGTAAAGAGGAGCGTGTTACCTGACGACATCTGGGATGAAAGGGTTATTTTTTTGCAGACTCATTTACAGTTACCATATAGCTGCATGTGCAAGACCTTCAGGGACCAGATGCTGAAGGCAGAGAGATGAGAGATGAACAAAAAAAAAAAAAAGAACACAGTGTGAAGCCTAAAACTGTCACACAAGCCAAAGAAAGTCCATTCTATAAAGAGAGAACGCATGCTACAGCACAATTAGGCTGGGATTGAAAAAAAATCAGCTTGCTTTCGAAGGAGCTCTAAAAAGTAAAAAATCTGACTGCTGGGGCAACACTGGAGCTAATTATTTCAAGAGTGGAGAAGAGAGAGTGGAGTGAGCCTCCAGCCGACATGAAAAATGGGAATGATACACAAAAGCCTCGGGCCACATTTATCTGATAAAGAAATGACCCAGTTCAAATTGGATTCTCAGACAAGCAACGGTTGTTGTGTGTTTTTTTGTGAAGCAGCTTCCAAAGCCGAGGTCGTGAATCCTTCAGCTGTGGCCTGCAGACATGGTCTCCCAAACAAGACACCATTAATCCATTAGTGAAGCAGAGACTTGAGTATGAAACACAAAGCGAACAGTTGACGGACTGTAGAGGAGCAACAATGCTGTACTTTGGGAATTTGAAATGTAAAATATGTCGTGTTTTATGTGCCATAGTTTGAGCAACAGAGGTGAACAGTGGCAGAACAAAAGGCCTCCTACACACCTTCTGCCACCAAACCGAGACATGAATAATAAAAAGAGGAAAGGAGGGGCGTTTATGTAAGAGCTGAATCTAACAACGAAAGAAGGGAAAACAACCGCGGCTCGCTAACAGTATAGGCTGAAGAGCTGTCTGGCACCGGCAAGCGATAATAATCACCAGTCACCAGATAAGAACATCTCTAACTTTTTGAAGCTGTTTTCTTAACTCCTCAGAAACACGAACACTGGCTACAAATTGACTATTTGTCTAACAAAAGGCAGAAAACACCAAAACAAAAGTTTTGCCACAGGGGAATACTTTGACAGTTTGATTCTCCATGTTCCTATCCTGATAAGAGACTTTGTTAACACAAACATGTGAACGCAGAAGCATCTTTTATAAGATAAATGACTGCAGCCACCACAGAAACCTTATTCAGACAGGAAACTACTCAGCATCTCTCCATGTCGACTCATGAAACTATGTAAATCATCATAAGCTCCAAATGCAGCAGGGCCTGCTAGATTTGCCACTTTCTGTCTGTTTTCATGGTTGATGATCTTCTTGTTTCTCACACATACACACACACATTCCTGCACATCTACTGTACGTACTTGTGTGGAGGAGCAGCGGTGGAACTGAAGAACCTCCAGCATCCCCCAGGGAGGGTGTTGATATGAGAGGAATGTTAAGAGACAGCAGCCGGGACTTCATATTGAGCTCGTCATGTGTCGCTGTAGATGATCGATTTTCTGCCCTGCAGCTACAGGAGAGGTGGCGCCGCCTCAGTGTTTGTGTCAGTGTGTGTGTGTGTGTGTGTGCGCGAGGTGGAGACCTGACTGCTGATAAGAAAGGGATCGATAGGAAAGGAGTCTATAATGACTCCATGTTCACACAGCGTCGCATCATCAGAGGTGTGAGTGGAGCCCTATACACCACCTCAATCATCTATATCTGTAGCCCCTTTCCCACTGGACAACAATCCCACTAACACCCACTAACATCTGGCCTTTGGCTTCATTGGGAAAAGTTACAATCGTATTTATCGGCGAAGGCCCAGAATGCATTCTGCTTCATCTGTTCCCTACACAACCCACCTGAAGAAAAACACACGTTAAGGGAATCAGAGACTGTTTCGGGCTGTTAAATGTATATCTGAGTTGACATTTACTGATCCAAAAAAGGAGAAGATCCAAAAGGACAGTTATTAAAAAAAAGACAGAGTGCAACGATAAACTGTATGCAAGAAATGGACGTGAAGAAATGATCAACGCCAAGTATCCAGAAGGCATTTAAAAGACTAAATGACTCTACTGTGTCCAAACAATGGCAGCCATACCTTTCACAATACACCTCCTCCTCCCTAACTCTGCAGAGCACAGTAGGGATGGAGTCAGAGACACCTCAGCATGCCCCGCGGTGGGAGATGCAAGTCGAACACCCGCCACGAAGGTCTCCTACACGCCCCATGTGGCTAATAACACCAACAGCAAGACCAAAAGTCAGAGTGTAGAGATCGAAAAAAAAGTTCAATAAAAGTTCAGTAAAAGTTGAAATATCGTGACAGAGAAGAACTTATTGTAAAGTTCAGAGTATTTAACGTCTGTGGGTCCCTGTAGCCCGTCTAGAGAGGGTGTGACTACTTTGCATAGACCTATAGTTTAAACTGCAACAGTACATCATATTACAGTAAATTCATGTTTTGAAGGTACTACGGTACCCGTCTCACCTGCACAGTCCTGGGTCTGCCACTCCAGACACTGTCCGTAGGGGAAGGAGATGACGTACGCCGAGGAGTCGACACAGCGCTGCGTACTGCTGCACCACATGCACTCCATGGCCTGGCTGGTGCAGTTGGCGCAGCTGGCGCGCAGGGAGCAAGGCGTCCGGCAGGGACGAGCACTTTGACTCTGCGGACTCCCTGAGCGACGGGGGACAAAACGGAGACACAGACGACAAGCTTTTAGAAGTTTCGATTGTGAGATTAAGTTCATCAAACAACAAAGGATGCATTGAACACAGCTCCTACTAAACGTCAGTGAGCCAAATCACTGTAATTCTTCTTAACGGTTTACCGTCTCTTTCATTCGTTGATACTTTTTGCCTTTGCCCGGGAGTTTTGTTTTATCACCTGTTCATTTGTCTGAACAGAAAATAAACTGTAGCCTCCAGTCTGAGTTTTATCCTGTGCTCTGTCACCTCACCCCCTCTCCTCCCTCCCCCTCCCCCCTCTTCACTCATTCCATCTCACCGGCAGGTTTTTCACAGATCAGGCCGTCGGTGGTGGCCGTGCAGGGGTTGGCTTTAAGACCAGCCACCTGCGCGCGCTCCAGGTAGGCACAGAAGCCCGAGTCGCTGGGCTCTCCGGGCAACCAACGCAGGCTGGTGTTGGTGAAGGGCGACGCGTCCTCCCAGCCCCAGTAAGACACGTTGATCTTCCTCAAGCCAACCCAGGGAGACAAAGTCTGCAGAGACACAGTGGTGAGAGAAAGAAGCAGATATGTTAGACGAATAATACATTGGTGTACATTGGCATTTTAGAAGTGAGGTCAATCTGAGAAAGAAAAATAAATAAATCACAGAAATACAGAAAGCAATCAATTTGTAGGCCAAACTGGGGGAAAATGCAACGATTTGAGCTGCAGATCAGCCAGAGTCGCTGAAAGAACATTAAAAACAGCAACGAACAAAAGGAATCCGACTTCTCGTGTTCTTAGTTTTGTCGTTAAAGAAACAAAAAAGGAAAATAACGAACCCTAAGTGTATGCAGTTCACATGTACACAGGGACGGTGTCCTAGAATTGTTGATATGTTTGAATGTGTGAGCAAAAGAAACAGCCTTCATAATAATGAGAAGATAAACGGCTGAGCTGAGTCCACAGAGTGAAGCAACGAACAAGAACGTCTCCCCTTCGCCAAGAGGAGAAGTCACACGGGCCGGCAACTCTTGAACAACAAACATGATGTTTCACATTAAAGCGGATCCCAAAATCAACCCTTCTTGCAAATGACTGTAATTGTTGTAAAAGCAGAAACTGTTCAGATTCACCACGTACTAATTGGGGGAGAAGATGTTCAAAAGGGGGACGGTAATTATAGCAGCTGAGTGAAGTGGAGCTCAGTGAACATCGGAGTTATTTGCTGAGAAAACAAGTGAGAGTTGTTTAGTAAAAGGCGCGGAATGATTATGAAAAGAGTTTCATCTGATAGGAATCCAAAGTATTTTCCCACAGCGGATTCATTTCATAAAGAAAACAGGCTAAACACTTACGCAGTGTTTGTATTTATGCCCACACATTCACCTTCTCACTCAGCAGCTCCGTTTTGCAATCCTTTGCGATCTGGATCGTATCTGGTAATTGAATTTGCAGAGATAGTAAATTCAATTTGTGATCGCCCAAAAAAAAAAAGTGGAATGACAAAACAAGAGATTTAGAATCCTCATGACCTAAAAGCATCAGAAGGCAGATGAAACACAACCGGTTTATCTGAGAAAGTCTGCTTCACTTTCTTCCTCCGACAGCGTTCAAATAGTTGCTCACATATCTCCCGACGCTGCACATTAATCAAAAAAAAGTTAAAAGTGAAATCTGTTTTAATAGGCGTTTGATCTGGTGACCGGCTCATTGAAGAGCAGGTAAAGAAGCACACATGACTGAAAAACATGAAACATTCACGTCCTGTCACTCTTCTTCTTTTGTAGACATCTGGGTTTGTTATGATGAAAAGTGAAGCTGATTTGTGTGCTTCACGGTGGGCTAAGAATGTTTTAGTGAATTTAGTAATCAGCAACACATTACAGTACTTCATTCTCTACAGGAGATATAGCTGAAAGTCACATGCAGCTATTTGACTATATGGTGCAGTACTGTAAATCATTTACATGTATTTCCTTCCTAACTTGAACTATAAACCAGTAAGATACAAGTATTTTTCAACACTTTTCCTGCACTTTTCTTTTTTTATTACCTCCACTCCATACCGACCCCGAGGCCATCCCTTACTAATGCGAGTCAAAGGAGTTTGACAAATCAAGCGGCTACCCTCCGACGTTAGTATTTCGAGTCTGACTTCCCTCTACATGTTTCCACAGACTGCTGTACAGGGAAACACTCAGCTCTGAGCTCGCAGAGGAGAGCACAAGCACAAAGAGGGAGTTTCAAACTAAAAAGGGATCAATAGACTGCCGGTGTGAAGAGGAAGAAGGTTATGGCGACCCATAACTTTCAGAGTATTTTATCAAAACAGCCTTAAAATGATCTTAACCATGCGTGGTGTTAGTATTTGAGTAGGAGGGTTTAATAATGTTTACAAACTCAAGTTTGCACAATGGTGTGTAAATAGCCACAGCAGTTGTATAGCACATAACAGGCTATACAGTAGCTTTCACCAACACTGTTAGCATGCATTTCCTTTATAGGCGTATTAACTTCTTTCTTTTTTTCACACCCACCCACCTTGTCTTGCAGTTGGTATTTTTGTAGCTCCTCCAGAACGAAATTGACTTGTTTGTCTGTGAGCAAAGAGGCAATATTTCCTCCCAGGTTTTTGCAGTAGTGCTGGGCATTGTCATAGCTGTCACTGCTGGAGTTGATCCTCAGGCAGGCCTCCCCGACATGGTGCCAGCCCTCCCCACACAGCTGGCCTGCACACACACACACACACACACACAGTATTTACATTAATACTTATCAGATAGCTTACAGTGAGAGTCTATAGTCTGCTAGTATGTGTTTTCCTTCAATGTCCATTCAACATCGGAAAACATAGTTGTACAAAGAGACAACTTCTCCGGATGTAACTTTTTTGGGGGATAAAATAACTGTTTGGCTGATAGCATTCCCGTGTGCTAAAGGTTAGCATTGAACACAAGTACAGTAAATATTGGAATGCTACAACACTAATGTTAGCATCTTGACATACATGTTGTATTAGGCTACATGACAAGCTAACGATTAGCAATTTAATGTGCCAATAATTAGCAAAACAAATCATGCTCGTGTTTAGCTTAAGCTTGTCATTTTGAGTATGCTAACGTGCATATTTGTTACTTGTGTTTAGCATTTTTATTAGATTAAGAAGCCTACAGTTAGCTTTCTAACTGCCTGGAAAATAAACTGTGCCGCCAAAATCAACAGAAAATTGAAGAGCTTTAAGAGAAATACTTGATAAATAACATATCGGGCTGATGTTAGAGGCTGATGTCATTGTTGATTTATGCTGTTTATTTTAAACCAGATCCCCACATTCTTGCTTCGTAGTAAACTGGCTCATCAGTGAAGCAAAGAGTTGTAGATGTAGGCCTATGTGTCACACATGGGATAAAGAAAAGTGAATATCTGTGGTGATTGAAGAGTCTTAACACAGGCTGAGAAACTCTCCCATTAAAAAAAACACGCATATGTGAACTAATTGTTCTCATCACGGTCACTTGGTAGCATCTCGTGGGAGTTTGAGGAGGGAGTTCAATTAGCCGGGATGAAAGGGAAGAAAAAGTCACTCTGCCTCCACTGAGCACGGCTGTTTATTTTGGACTCCAGGACTGATTACAATCACAGGCCCATAATGGCTTCCATCGCCAACCTTTTCATGCTACAGCAAAGAAAATACCTGCTTTCTTTATTTATTCATTCATTTTCCCCCCCAAAAGCAACAGCAATGGGCAACAATCTACCAAACACGAGAGGAGAACAGGAGACAGATGACGGGGTACGAGAGGAGGGGAACAAACATAAATAGATTAGGTTACGGTCTTTGTGTAAAAAGCAGAGATAAACATGTCAGGCCATTTAGCATAATTAATCATAGCACAGTGTCTAAAGAAAAGGCCACGGCTGCCATGGTGGTAGGGCTAGTTTCCATTATCCCAGCTCATTTTAGCCACACTATTAATGCAAATTCATCTTCAGAGAAAATCATGAAAAATACAGAAGCTTTGTTTCTCGCCTTGTCACACTAATGGACTCAGACACGCACACAAAGACGTCGCAATTTCATTTATGTGGCCAATGACCTTTTGAAAAGCCGTGTCCAAAATTGCGCCGTTACTTCCTGTTCACACGTACGAAGACTAGACAAGAGACGAGGCCCCCGGTCGACTAAACACAAAAAGTCTGAGACACAATGGAGCTCAGTAGCTGCATGTATTTTATACATTATATCGACACTAAACAGCAATATAATGGATGTCAAACTTAAAGCTGTTTCACCATTTGTTTCGATGCAAACTGGTGTCCCTGATATGTGGATACTTAACTAATACTGTAGGTCTGTAAAGAGGTGCAGAGATGCTGCAGATGCTGCAGAGCTGCAAGGGTGGAAGCTGGACCTGGAACAAACACTGTAAGAAGGCCCTCAGCGTCGAAAAAGCCAAACAATGCATCAGGTAGGATGACTGCGGTTTGACCTGAACTCATTGGACGACCACAGAATACAGTGATTACATCATCATAGGATTTCTAAAATCCCAGTGAGCATCAATTTAAGGATTTGCTGCTCAAACGTTTTTAGTTACATGTAACCATTTTATTTAACATTGATTAAAATCCTTTGTCCTTTGTGCAGGCTAACAGTTCATAAGATGTGTACCAGGCTACGGGGGCCTTGATGTGGACAGAAGACGGGGAGCAAACGCAATACCAACCTCTGCTTAGAGCAGTTACTGCGAACGCCCAACTCACAGCAGAGCAGGACAGCTAGCGCGCCCCGAGCACAATAAGACACCGCACACAACAGGACCATTCGTGGACTCAAATAGCACGAGTATTTCCTTTGCCCTTAGTCGCGCGAGCGCCAAAGTCAAAGTGAGAGCAGCTCTCGCTTGAAGGCTCCTCAGCGGGTGTGGAGCGAAGCGTGGAGGACTTTGTGGACTTGAGTTTGTTGCAGCCAAGGATCCCACATTCAGAACATCCAGTAAACACGTGTAATTGGCCTACTTTCCTTTGCATCTGAATGGAGAGCATGTTTCTGAAGTTATGCTAATCCTCTCTGTGAACATGCCCCGCATGGATGCAGCAGAGTGTTGATTTGTGAAGACCACCAATAATATGCAGCCGTGGGAACATGCAAACGCTCTGAAGCTGTGTGTGTGTCTGATGTACCCCGTGTTTAAGACGAGCAGGGGGCGACTCCTCTGGTTGCAAAAATATCTCAAGATTGTACAGAAGTCTATGAGAAAATGAAATAATGAAGTAATGTCTCATGCAACTGCTGCGTGTGCATTCATGATGGTGTTATGTGGCACGCTGCGAGCATGTTCACTCTCTGTGTGTGTGTGTGTGTGTGTGTGTGTGTGTGTGTGTGTGTGTCTCCTCACCAGGAAGTGCTTGACACTCCTGCTGCTGCAGCTCCCACTGACAGTTGACGTTGAGGGAGCAGCTCCTGCAGTTGGCCAGTCTGAAACACTCCTGCTCCTCCCTGCGCTTACAGCCGGACGAGTCCCTCACCGCCTTCAAAACGCACGCAGAGGAAACAAATATCAGTCCGGTTGAAACCTCAAAAATCTGTGTTTCTCTCTTTTTACAGTAAATGCAATGAGCGTGAAGGAATCGACACGGTGTGCAACGAAAGCGGGAGATGAATAAAGTTCGATGGTTAAGGGAATCAAAGAGCCACAATGCAGAGTGAGAAGAGAAATCGATGTGAGGGACACGATATACGGAGATGGACTTTGCATTGAAGCTGTGCGCGCGTCTCGATTACCCGGCAGCAAATGTTCAATTCTAGGAAACGTGATATCCATGCTGGTTCTCCTCAACAGAAAATATAACTTTATTCAAGTAAGACACGTTCTTGTTCTTCTCCTCGGAGAAGCTGACTGTAAATACAATGTCAACCTCCACTGTTTCAGTGTATGTACATGATTTGACTTTGTTTTGTTCTCTTTCATTACATTAGACTGAACCCGAAGTGCTCTTTCTCTAACATCATTTATAATCCCCGTCAAGGAAAGGTTGTTAGAAAAAGGATGAAAATGAAACGTAAATTTGTGATTTAGATTCACCCTGATTTCCATTTAACCTAAAGGCACTGCTCTGACCTCATGATCGCAACCTGATGCAACACGACCTGCAGCCTAACAAGCAAGTGTCAAGTGTCAAATAATACACACATGTCCCCTCCTTCTGGCTCCGTGCTTCCACAAGCTCAGCTGATGTTCAGACAACATGGCCGGTGGACGAGACAGAGACAGAGCGCCGCCATGCTGCTGTGCCAGCTCCAGAGTCAGCTAAACACACACACACACACACACACGCACACACACACACACACACACACACACACACACACACACACACACACACACACACACACACACACACACACACACACACACACACACACACACACACACACACACACACACACACACACACACACACAGATCCGTTCACAGATTCATATTGAAACACAGCCAAGTAGACAAAAAGCAGCATGCAGACACACGTACGAAGAAAGACAGAGAAGGCAGGTTGGGAGTAGAAATAGAGAAAGAGACAGAGAAAAAACAAAATGAGCTACAGAAGAAGTACAAAAAGCTCATTGATCCAAAAGTTATTTAAATAAAATAATACACAATCCTAAAATGTGTACATTATTAACATTCATGAGAGGATAAAATATCATAAACTATGAATCGTCTTGACCTTATGACCCCTTTCTTCTGGCACCACCCTTGGGACAAACCTTTCACTTTATCCTTCTACAGGCTTGATGCTAGATGACCAGAATCACCGGGATGTTATTTGTTCCATCAAACACTCTGGCATTGTGAGGTCTAATGAACACCGCAAGCCTCAAGGGGCCACTAAACGAGCTTCTGCTCTACAGACGGCCACTGAGGACTCACCACAGTGCAGTTACTGGATGCAGACAGACACTTCCTGTCCTCGCACCACTGACAGCCCCGCGTGTTGGCGGTGCAGCTGGCACAGTCGGAGAACCGGAAACACCGCTCGTCTGTACTGTCTGGAGGAGGAGGAGGGCACAGCACACACACACATATGAACAACATGCTAAAACCACTTCACACGTATCAATGTAGCTGCAACCTCCGATCATGCCGATAGATTAGATGAGTCAGCCCTAGAACCTGCACTGTTTTTGGTGAAAGTGCTTTTAAAGTGAAGGACCCTCATCTTGGTGTGAGCTACAGAGACATTCTAAGAGTCTTTAAACGTAGGACTGAGGATCACTGGTGCACTGAACGTGCTTATCCTGACACTGAATGACTCGTTGAATGGTGCATTTTGCCGGTTTGTTTAAAGTCTGTGGTCTCTTTTAAGTGAAAGTTTTTATGTTGTTTTGAACTTTTTGCTGGTCGGTTCTTTAAGTATCATTGTGTGTTTTTTTTATTGTGGTGCTTGTGTGAAACAGCTATCTTGGCCAGGATCCCCTAGAAGAGATTGAAAATCTCTGGCCAATAAACGTTAAATAAAAAACAACAGTAAAACAGATAAAAATAGCAGATAGAGTTAGTTTGTTTTTGCCACAGCCTGTGTGGTTGTGTGGTTGTATCGTAACGTGGCGATACTTCACTTTGTCAGAGTTGAGTGAGCAGGTGCACGAGGAGGTTTCAGGCAAAACTACATGTGAAATTGAACCTGTCAGTAACAGACGTTATGTGATTATTCACAGAAGCATAAAATGCGTGATCCCTCCAGCTTGTTCACATTTAGTTTGCAGCTGACATGGTAAACATGGTAAATGTCTACGGCACCTTTGAAGAGAGTTTAGATCTTACTTCTTGTTGTATTGAAAAAACATGAATTAATCTGCTGGGAATTCTGCTCTAATTAAAAGTGCGCTGATCAATGGCCACTGATCATAATCGAGTATGAAAAAAAAACAGCTTTGTAATGATCTAACAAGTGTTGAGCAAAGGAGTAACAAGTCTGAGTCGGTGGGCATCAGTCTGAGAAGCGTGGTTGGAATGTCCATCTGGTGTATGTGAGGAAGTCGCACTAAAGACTCATGTGGTGGGCCATGTGCAAGCATGTGATGCCTTCATGAAACTAGCATGTAATTATCATGTGTGGATGTGATGAAAATCATATCATGCTGTTATCATATCATGCTGTTTACTTTCACTCTGGTCATGTACACATGCTGTGCTGTTGTTTTCATATTGAATATGCATGTGAGATTAAAGCAGAGCTCCGGCAAAAAACACGGATCTGGGACATGTTTAATCAGTCAGACTCCCATCATGCATCTGAAGGTCCATGCACGTGTTGTTTTTGTTTTGTTTGTTTTGCTCCTTAACTACAAATCTCTATTTCACATTGCCGGCCATTTATCCCCCATTTTCTGACAATTTTAGATTTTTATAATTCTTTACTGTTCCATTTCCATTAAGCATTAAAATCAACCAGCCAGAGTTGTTTCTAGGCAAATTGTGTTGGTAATGTTGATCACGTGACCACAAAAAAAAAAGGCAGACTTGATGTCGACTGTGACGGTTTACGACATCAAATGTATATTAAGTATATAAGGTTTGTAGTAAATGGACTTAAACATGAAAAAAATCACTGGTATGTTCCTTTAAAACAGTCGATCCATGCCGTTCTATTTAAATATTACAGTACAACCATTAGCATGATTGCTTTTTGTTAAAACCAAATCCTCAAACTAAATCTGGCTGAGAGAGACGAGGGGGAGGAGGAGGGTTTGGACCCAACCTAATTACTTCCAAATCAGGTAATTGTTGCAGCATTGACCTTCTGTTCCCATTATTATGGTATGCAAACAAACTTCAGAAGCCGAATAATTATTACTCCCATGAAATAATTGGTCTTTTGGGAGCAACGTTTAGGTGGGATTGTGCTGTACATTTAAGGAAAAGTATGTTGACATGACAGAAAGTAACAAATGGCTCAGGATCAGCTGGGCAGACAGGACCCCCGGTGTTACCTACCAGGTCTCACGGGGCAAAAAGGAGCAGGAAAACTGTGCTCGGGTGCTTTTGGCTCCCAGGGGACACATCTGCTTTTGACCCATTGGCAGCGAAGGCCCGGCCCAGCGGCAGCACACAAAGCCGGGTTAGAAAAAGCCTGGCAGGACGGAGGGGTGTAGGCCAGCACATCGTTCAGAAGGAGGCCCGAAAAACCTCCAAAGATGAACATGGAGCTGAAGACGAGACGGAAAAGAATCACACAGAATCACGAGAGCAACGGAAACCTGGACGCACGTAGAAGGAGGCAGCATAGCGAACGTTAACAGCGAGGTAGCATTCGTCTTAAAGAGACAAGAAATGCCTGCAGAGATGAAGAAATGTTAAGACAGCAGCAGGATAACCTTTCAAAGATAAAGCTGAACTTTGCTTTTCGGGGGGGAAAAAATGCTTCAGTTTGAAGCTGGCTTTTTTTTAAGTTCAAAGCTGACATTTTTGCGCTCAAAGCTGACTTTCTGGCGGATAAATGGTGTTAAAGGGTCAGACCATTATTTCTGAGTTCAGCAAAAAGTCACTCCGCATCGTGATGGAGCTCTTTGAGCAAATGCTTTAAATTCAACTCAGAGTTTGAATCAATTATTGTTTTATTATTGGTATTTCACCTGCCTATAAGAAGCCCTGTACAGTCTTATTCTAAGGACCTTCATGAGCACAAGACATTGACTGTAGAGTGCAGAGTTGCATCAACAACAGCTAATGCAGGTTTACTATCAATGCAGCAATTCAGATTCTCATAGAAACCACAGCACGAGGATGGAGGAACTGGAGTGAATGAAGATCGGGAAATAAAGTGATACAGACTCAAAAACGGGATCGGTATGCAAAGAATACTCCATTTACCGAAGCGAAATACAGAGTGTACATTGTGTCTATACACAAATAATACAAAGAAAGTGTTACTGAGACAGTGAAGCGGGAGAAACATCCACATATAGGAGGTGCTGCTGGCAGAGACGCAGCCCAAGTTTCTGAACAGTGAGCTTCAGAGAAGTCACGAGAAGTGTAAACTGAAGACTAAATTTAGCATTGAGATGAGGAGATCAATCCATACAACAATTGACACAACAAAACCGCAACCGTGCAAAGAGAAGAAAGTCAACCGAGACGCTCAGCGCTTCCAAAACTCAGAGGACACTGCAAGGAAGACTTCAAGGAAATGTAAAACTGTGCAGGAATAATGCATCGCGAGTAGATGCGTTTTAATTTGCATCTATATAATTGAGAGGTTTAGCGGATTATTTAACAGATTTTACCCATGATTTGAGCGTCAGCGTCGGCGAGTACACTGCTAAAGTGTCCTTCATACGTGCTGCTGCTGTACTCCGGTATTCTATAGTGGGGGAGCAAGTGTTTTCCACATGGGAGTTTGGCAAGTGGTGAACTACTGGAAGGGTTAGTAGTGGAAGGACGGAGCTCACCCGTTGCTAACCACGGCGGAGTGTCCAAATCGGTTGGCGTCCCGGTGCAGCCCTGGTCTGGGGAGGACGGTCCACTCATCGCAAGCTGAAGAGAGAGAAGCACACACATGAACACACAAGTGTCTAAATACAAGAAACAAGTATGCTCAATATTGTCATCTTTTGGCTACTGTGGTTAAACTGCTAGTTAATAATACACTAATCCGGAGTGAACTCTTGATAAGAACCACTGGATATGTGCCGTGTCCTGACACTTTAGAGTTGGAAGCGCACTTTTGTATAAAACAGCACTGGATACTGTAGCATTACAATTGAAAACAATGAACCCTAGATGTATGATGACGAGACACATCAGTCCCCCCCCCCCCCCCCCCATCTCCATTGCAATTAGGAGCATTTAAGTTATTGCTTGCGAGAACAAAAGAACAGAGGAGGGTGACCCACAATTCAACCCCCTCCTTTAATTCCATCCCGAGGAACAAGCGCTCATTATCTTAACCTTTCCACGTTAAATGATGGTGATGTGGAGACGATAGGGGGGCGATAATCTGGGAGATGACTTCATAAAAACACTTCACACCTCCAAATATCATCATGAAGTACCTCTCTCTCTCTCTCTCTCTCGAGTCATAATTGAAGCTATAAGCTTTGTGTATTTTACTATTTGGATTTTACAACTCTCTGATGTTTTAAAGACCCCTACGTGCTGCCATTACATCCATATGGAAATGACTGTGTGTCTGCGGTGCGTACACACAGCCCTCCCCTGAATGCAGAGCCGGTAGAGTTGGGGACTCGGGGGGACGCCAGGTTGCTAATGACCTCGTTCAGCGGTGTGCTAATTGGGAGCGCTTGTTTGAGAGCGAGGGATGCGGCAGAGGACACAGCGAGAGCGTAAATGGTGGCGGTAAAAGTTTAACAGTTGACACCTGTAGCGCACGCGAGGAAGTGATGCCTGAAAGACTCAGCGCAGGGAAAACAGAAATCTTCAAAACTAACTGTCAAACGTGTACTCGTAGATATAGTAATTCAAAACAGAACCAGGCTTCAAAGGTTGATTGCTTCAACCATAACAGATGTCGGATAATACGGCTGTGAAGAAGCTATCGGATGGTTAATATCCTGCTTCACAACTTGCAATTAAAAGTTGACTTTTTTTTCAAGTCAGTCTGGAGATTTGAATCTGTGATGCCCTGGTGGAATCTATTCCTAGATCTTTCGCTAACGCTGATGTTTCGTCAGCTAATATAACCTGCGAGGCCCCGAATCCAATTCTCACCTGTGCTTAGGTGTGCCGCTGTGTGACAGCTAAAACCCCTCTGGAGTACATGGTGCTAAAATACTTTAAAGACTTCTCCCCTCCTGGCACTCGGCACAGTTTTTAAATAAGTTTCAATACTGTTGATAAGTGTGGAGGCATGGGGACTATTTTGTGATAAACCAGAGTTTCCATCCTGTCACATTCCGACAGTCAATATCGTCTTTTCTGAAATTGTAACATGATCTTTTCCTTTAACCATTTATTCACCACAACATCCCCTCAGCCTGAACCTGTTGTTTTCATGAGCAGACATCATAGAAGTGAATCATTTTCAGTGATTTCCAACATTGAATGTTACATTTTTGTCTTTTTTTTTTATTTTTATGTTTATCACTAATGGCCCATGACAGAATACATTCATCAACATCTGTAAAGGAAGCGTGGGGGATTGGATTAAGTGCGACAGACTTTCGAGACGATCAGCGCCCACGAACGACCGACCAGCCAGAGTCACAGGAAAGTAAGATGGATGAAAGCAGCGGGAGGCCGGTGACTGTTGAGCCGACATCTTCACAGAGACCTGGCTCCATCGCTGACCGCAGGACCGAGCGTAGGACTCCGGTGTGACGAGAGGAGGTGGACTCTGTGTTTACATCTTGATGCTTCGTGGTTACTTGTGACGCAAATTTAAAAAAATGCACTAGAGGAATGCACTACTTGAAGTTCATTGTGCATCCCGGTGTTACATAATGACAATAAATGATCCTTCAATCCTTGAAATAATGGTTTCATTGAGCATAATGCAGGGTTTGCAGAGTCATCAAGTATTAACAATATGTCTGGCAATCGTGCACGGGCTGATTATGAGACAATGGGCCCCTATAGGCACAGGATAGAAGCGTCTGCTAAATGACTGTAATGTAATGTAATATACAAAAGGCCTCTACACTTATTCTACATAGAACACTCAGGCTTTACAGTTATTAAGCCTCTTTTTGTTGTTGTTTTGGGTCTTTCTGCTTGTAACGTGTTGCATGTTACGATTCAAACTGCCAAATTGTTCACCAAAAGAACTGCAGGCTCAACAGATACCTATCAGCAACACACACACGCACACACACACACACACACACACACACACACACACACACACACACACACACACACACACACACACACACACACACACACACACACACACACACACACACACACACACACACACACACACACACACACACATAGCATTCACACGAACACACACATCAACACAGACTTTAATTTCCTCTCAGGATATGAGAAAATCTGTGTTAATAATGCATGGTGGGACTGAGAGACAAATCATGAGAGCAGATCGAAGCAGGCAGGCAGGCTGGGCTGATTGGCAGTTTGATCTGATCGGCGCTGATGGAGGAGCTGATGGAGAAGGGCGGGAGGAGGAGGAGGAGGAGGAGGAGGAGGAGGCTTGAACGGCAGCCACTGTTTGCTCATCCTTTCTATCACGGCTCCCAACACATCTTCCAAACAAACTCCCAGCCTCCTCTTCAGCGGGCTGTGCCATGTGTGTGTGTGTGTGTGTGTGCGTGTGTGTGTGCGCGTGTGTGTGTCAGGTGTGCGATTGTGTGCAGCAGACAGTGTGTGGGTGTGTGCCTGTGGTGTGTCAAGTTGGAGAGGACCACGTTTTTAATCAGAGTTCATTTTCCCCCCCAAATCTAATTAGACGTGTGAGGGTGGATGGGAGAGAGGGGGGGGGGGGGGGGGGGGGAGAGCTGGGGGATGAGAGGGAGAATTAAATCCAAATGAAAAGTGCCTTCCGTGTCGACCTGAGTCTAATGTGCGGCAGCAGACGAGCAGGAGAAGCTAATAACGTTGCGTCACCCCCCCCCCCCCCTCCAAGGTTAGCGCGGCAAAACAAAAACAAATTAGTGCTGAAAACCTCTCCGCTCGCAGTGAGCGCGGAGGAGCAAATGAAGACGAAACAAGGGGATGGGAAGAAGTGACTTCCACAGGTGGAACTAATTAATTATCTCGTGGAGAGACAAGGGCAGAGGGGGAGAGGAGAGGAGACGAGGAGAGGAGACGAGGGGAGGAGAAAAGGTGGACAATAAGCAAAAAGAAGATAAATCAGATTGTTCATTAAGATATTGTGTGTTTTTTACAGGAGGAATGAGCTCAAAATATTGAGGAACAGTCTATTTCCTGGACAGGGATAGGGATATGTGCATATACTGCTGGCTAGTACTTTAATATCCTAAAAATCTATTGCACCTTAAAACAAGGTTAACACTCTAATGGTCTTAAATTGTCCTTTTTCGGTGCAGTTGAAAGTTGGCTGAGAGAAAAGCAGCCGGCGAGGAAGCAGAGCAAACAGGGGAGCGGGTCGACATGTGTTGTTATTGGCTCAGGTTTAAACTCTTTCTTAAGCTCATCATAACCCTCGGTGTGTTAAACAGTCACCACACTGGCTCACCAGATGAGTTTAATTCTATAATCCCCCTCTGGGTCACAGGAGACTGTTTAGCAGCACCGCGGTAAGAGAAGTCCTTTCTGACGCACTGCAGACTGCTGTGGTACTCGTGCTACCAACGCACCGCGTCAGTTGCCACAGTCAGTTGCCCGTTACAGTCCAGACTTTGTTTTGCCCTAAATTGCTTAAACACACCACTTCTCACTTCTCACTTCCTCCAACTCATGCTCCCCTCGTCTCCTTTCCTTTCCTCTTTTCCTTCTTTCATTCATCACTACGCTCCCCGCTCTCCTGTGTCTCTGCGGTGAAGTAAAGAGGTGGATAGTGGACAATAAAGTGCAGGTCTGCAGCTATGAGCAGTAATGAATAAATTATATGTATGAAGTCAGGGGTGTGTTTACGCAGAGTTGAGGGACATGTGAATACACACATATGGGGTGAAAAGTTGTCAAGACTCTGTAAACAAGCGCTTTATTGTTCATTACCTTTGATTTAGTCTTCTATTCACATGCTGATTGCCTGGTTTATCCTGTGCCTTTATTGTTTTTAGGTCATTCAGAGTCGGTGCTTCCTTCTCTCTCTCTCCCTGAATCCCTCCTTCATTTGCTCTTTATTTCTCTCCCGCTCTGTGCATATCCCTCTCTCCTTCCTCAACGCTCTGCTCTCTGTTATTTCTTCTTATTGCTTCTTCTCATTCACTGCCTTGTTCCACCAATATCCTCTCTGGCGTTTCCCCTTTATTAGACCGCTTACAGCAGAGGGAGATAAAATAATGAGGGACGGATTGGGACCAGCATGACAATGCCCGACAAACAGAATTAATTATGTAGCTATATGATTGTGTTATTTTAAGAACAAACAACACTTTTGCACTTTCTGAATATAAAAATGTGTAAATCTGCAGCTTTTAATCACATCCCGTGGTTACTTCCCTCACACATACTAACGGAGCCGAGCACATCACCTACGTGTTGAACTTTGGTCACGACTGAAAGCTCTGGGAAAAAAAACAACTAGTTAGTCGCCCGCGAGTTAAGTTCATTATAGAACACAATTAACTGACGTGGCAACTTCACCCGCCGAGCCTCTGCTCGACCTCCTGCTTCCACTCTTGTGCTTCTCTTTGTCCCCCCCCCCCCCCCCCCCGCTTGGCGTCACTCTGCACCACAGCACCTTTCTCCATGCGTACACATCCATCTCTCCTTCATCTCCCCTCGTGTCTTCCCTTCTTGTTAATCTCTATGCTTCCTGTTGTTTCTCTCCTGCGAAGCGTTGGTGTAATCCCTCTTCTCCTCTCCCTGAAGGTCCCTCTCCATTCCTCTGTCCCTGTCGAGGGGTGGAAACATCCTCATGCCATCTGCTCTACGGTGCAACTGGGTAGCCTGTAATGGGATCCTTAATCATCCATACTCTCTACCTATCCCGCAGCCTCTGCATCCTCACACTATCCTGGCTCCCCCCCCCCTTCACAGACTCTTCTGTCTTTTAGATTATCTTGTTTGCTCTTTGGGGTCTGCTTCTGTAGGCCTCTCTCTCTCTCTCTCTCTCTCTCTCTCTCTTCTCCACGACCCTCTCTGCATACAGTATGCACCAGTGGCGGCTGGTGGAAAATGTTCTTGGTAGGGCTGTGCCACATCCAATCAATTTCAGCAAACATCCCAGAATGATTTAATGCAAACAAATTAAGGTATCAAACACGCATTACTACTTTGCAGTTAAATATTTAACATTTATTCCAACACGAAAAAAAGCAGTAAATAACACTTTGACGAACACACAGGACATCTTATTTTAGTCACCCTCACAGGGAATTCAGTATAATATAATATATATATCATATAATAACATTCTGTATAATAATATATATATCATATAATATTCTGTATAATATAATAATATATATATCATATAATAATCCCCGGGGACAACGGGGACATTTATAATAATAAATGTCCCCGTTGTTTTAAAAAGCTAAATAAGTTATTACCATGACTGCATCCAGCGAGCCAAACCTGTCTGGTGTACAGCTACTAGAGAAGCTTCATGTACTGCTTCTCTTTCCTGCTAGTCTGCTGTCTGATTGTGAGGTCAGGCTGATCTGGGATCAGCTCTTTCAGTAGTTTCTCCTCTCAGTTCTCCTCTCAAACGGGTCTTGGAGGAGCAGTGCTCGCGCTGGCGCTCTCCTGTAGAGACTAGTCCCGACGAGAACGCGCAGCTTGGGGCAGAATGAAATCTGCCCCAAGCTGAATCTATTTGAGGACGCTGATTGGCTAAATTGTATGTCACTCATTTATATCTTTAGTCAGCATTAAAGCATCATTGGCTAAACTGCTTTATAGACCCGCCTCTTTGGGGCAGTTTCTCCAGCGCCCCAGCAGCTGAGACGTGCACACGCAGAGAGGACGTGCAGGAAAAGCATATATTTACCGCAGATATCATATTTTACACATATTACTGGGTGATTCCATATTTCAAAAACACAAATATTGTCAATTTGTATAGTTTATTATTATTATTATTTATTTAATTTTTTATTATTTGTGGCTCAAGGGGGGGCGGCGCCCTAGCGCCCTCTATGGACCAGCCGCCACTGGTATGCACCATGAAGGGCCTTTCATCAAACGATGCTGCTGCAAGGTTCTGATCCACACAGTAGAATCAGGAGTAACAACTGTGAATGACTAACAAATCAAATCTATTTTCTCAGAGGGTCATCGTGAGCAGAAGACTGTTTTCATCACAACCAAATACATATTCAGAATAGGGCTGGGCAATATATCAATATTATATCAATACCATGATATGAGATTCGATATCGTCTTAGATTTTGGATATTATTATATGGGAGGTGATGTCTTTTCCTGGTTTTAAAAGGTCGCATAACAGTAAAGTGAAGTAAATGTATTTTTACCTACTTAGTCATTATGTCCACATTATTATTGATTATATAATAAAAGTCACAATATCGAAAGAGATATTTGGTCACAAGCTCAGCTGGGTCACCCAGCGTTGCTACGTCCCAGTAAACAAAGCTCTGGCCCGATTTCCAAACCCCTTCCTCCTCCGTTTGTAGCCACACTCACAGCTGAATGATGCACCCACCCTTTAAGGTATGAATACAACTGCAGGCCTCTCTCTGGCAAAAACACGCATTGTTGTAACATTTTATAACCACGGTTATAACCTAAATCTATGGAGAACATTTCTTTTTTTTGTTTATACCTCCGAGGTTTATGAGCTGCTGGATTTTTGCAACAGTCTCTATAAATACCCGACACTTTACAATCACATAAACACGTCTACCGCTTTCTATAGACACGGGTACGTTTGATCCTAAATACAATGTATTCATTTGAATATGCGTCTACTATGCCGAACACAGAACGGGGTTGCATGTGGTCGAGGGCAGCTGGTTTAAAGTCAGCATTGATGTACACTTGGAGAATAGATGGAGTTGTAGTTATTACCCACTTCTACTTTCCCTCTACTTGGTTTGGGATGGAATTCAATATGGCGGACGCTCCACGCAAGCGTGCAAACGGAGTGGAAGTGGGCCTGTGTATGGTTGGGTGTAACAAAGTGGTTGGGCAGCTCTGTGTGTACAAAAAGGAGGAGTTCAGTACAAGGGGTTTACAGACTGGGACGAGTCCTTGAGAACAGTTTCAATATGAGCACATGGAGCTATATATATATATATGACTGTTAGCCTAAAATGATAGTGTAGATGTGTGTAGACTAAAAATGATTTTAGTACTTGTTCTTACCTATATCGTACGCCAGGAAGTCCGCAGAAAAGCACTTGGCTCCGTTGCTCAGCGACGTGTCATTGTGAGTGTTTCCCCCGAAAACCAGCACTGTGCCGCTCAGAAGCACCGCGGAGTGGAGGTACCGCGCCACACCACTCTCCCCGAGGATCAGCCTGCACACACACACACACACACACACACAGAGAAAAGAGTGCAACTCAGCAGAGTGAGACGTTTTAGGAAAGTGTTAATTTGTCAGTTATGTGTGCGTGTGTGTGTGTGTCCAAGGTGCCATGTTATTGATGGCGTCTGTCTGGATGCGTGACCTGGCCTGTGGTGACTACCCTTCATACCAACTGTTCCTTCATGGGAGCAGCACACACACACACACACACACGCAGACATTGTGGGAGGTCTTAGTCTGCTGCGTGTGACCTTTCTTTCTTTGAGGTCAAAGGTGACATATTGGAGACCAACTGTGGTGGCTTTCTGTGGCTCCTTCAATTACTGCAGCAACTCTGACTTTCCATCGGAGACTTTGATATTTGACAGTTCTTCAAGGGAACACACGGAGCCCATTCACTCATTTTGACACAAGCAACCCGCCGGACCTCAGAGCCACCTTTCACAGATCATCACTAGAGGGATTCAATTCATCAAGAAAGCATACAGAGACGAGTCCCATCCCTCGGACATTGAGCTGTAGCCGTATTGGAATAACTGGAATAACCCACTAATGCTTCGGTCTGGGGAATTTGAAGAGTCAAGTGACACCCGACTCCGGAGACAAATTCCATGTGGAAAGTGAGAGCCGAGCAGGTCGCATGTGTGCGAGCGCACATGCGACTGTGAAGAGAGTGAAGAGGAGAGACTGACAGAGTCCAGCGTCCTCTTTCACCCATCCATCTGCCGGGGGTCACCTGAGGTCAGGCCTCCCTGTGAGGTCCGTCTATTCTCACCCCCCCTCTCCTCTTTCTGACGCAAGCGCGCCCATTTCTTCTACCTTTGTAAGGTGGTAATTCATAACAATATAAAAACGTAATTACTGCTATTATAGCCGTTATTGCACATTTGTTTCCATCGTCCTGCATGCACAAATTGACTTCAGTATAAATTAAAAACCCAGTATTACAGTAACTTAAAAGGTGTCCATGCATTTGTCAAACTATGCGTCAGCGCTGAAAAGACTGGCGACCTGCCCAGAATGCACCCTGCCTCTGACCTAGTGCATCGTGGGATTTGTTCCGGCTCTCTGCAACCCCAGAGAGGATAAGCGGTTCAGATAATGGATGACTGGCTTTTTTTACACAGCGATGCAGGCAGCTGATAAGGTCTCGATGGACGTCAGTGTGTGTCAATAGGTGTCAACATCATTCTTGTGCCCTCACCATGTTTTCGTGTGGACGTGGTAGCGGTACATGTGGTCCACCAGGCCGTATTTGTTGTTGCTGAGTGCCTTGTATCCCCCGTGGACAAACACGCAGCCGCTGGCCTCATCGTACACGCTGCTGTGGCCGTAGCCTCCCTGGACCACGGCGCCTTCAGCGGACACGACCTGCCACGAGTTCGACCCTGAGACACAAGAAGAGGCCCGTTTACTGCAATGGATCAAAGTATACGACTTTAAAGAAAAGTTTCGATGCTTTGGCAGGTTTTTGGCGTTTCACGTTCGTGCCAAAAAGAAACAAAAGCCCATTTAATTCAGCAGGTGAGATAGAGCGAGGGGGAGAGAAGAGCAGAGAGGCGGAGAGACTGAGCCAAACAGTAAGAGAGAGGAAATTAGACTTCATTGAATTTGAAAGTGCCCCTTTATTAGACCAGCGTGATGCATACCGATGAATTCCGGTGCATAGAAAATGTTATTAAAAACAAGCAGGGATTACATCACCCGAGCAGCCCCCAATAAAGAGGAGACACAACACGAGGAACAAAGCCTGAGAAAGAGGAGGAAATCAAAAAGCCTGAGAAAACGAGCCGTCATCTGGAGCGGTAAACCCCCGAGAGCTCGAGCAGTGAGAGCAGGGAGAGAGGAACTAAGACACAAAATGAACTAGAAAGCACAAAATCTTCCATATTAGTTTGTTGTTTTTTTTACTTCAAATGTAATCTGCATGAAGAATCTGCATCTAAATACACCCACTGAGCTATCATTTTAACCTAGAACATTGGGAATACTCATAGGCCTTTGTGCAAGAATTCATTGTGAATACTTTCACGAGTCAGACTCCAGATCACCATCTCATCAGCATCTCATTTAAATGGGTTGTGTTTCTGTGCAGCGACATCTGTAAATCACAAAACACATCGCAGGATCGCTCACAATCGATAGCTGGCCACATGGTCAAAATGAGCGATGTGTTTAACTTAACAGCCAGATAACACATAAAACATGAAAGTTTGTTATGAATGGTCATATGATGGCTTTGACTCTTGGCCGACCTTTTCACCAAACTTTATTGGAATCAACGGAATAGTTTAAAAAAATTCCGTGAAGCAACCAAAGCATAAACTCCTCGGAAAAAGGTCAGTACAAAGATACAACAATACAATGCCGATGTGTTTGAGGTCACTTTAGGAACTGATATTTCAACATTGCTGACAAGGAACAGGAGAACGAAAGAAAGATAGAAAGAGGGGCGACTATGAAGACACAAGGAGAAAGTAGAAGGTCAACTCTTATCTCATCTCTGGCAGCTAATTGCTGTGAACCTGCCTCTCTGATTGGTCATTAAATCCCTTTACCGCATAAGTCACACTCTGCTTCCGTACCCCTCTCTGTTCATTTCCAGGTTGCACTGAATCTTAGCCTCTGAAGCCTAATGATGCTCAGTGCAGACTTAGTCGCCAGAGAGAGAGAGAGGAGGGAGGAGGGAAGAGGTGGAGGTGGAGGTGGGCGAAGATGAAAGTGATAGACACATGAGGGGAGAGGAGGAGGAGGAGAAAAGGTGAGGGAGAGGAGCAGGAGGTGACGGAGGGGAGGTCAGAAACTGAGGCCTGGAGGATGAAAGGAGGGAGAAAAAGGAGAGAGGAGAACAGACAAACAGGGAGGTAGGAGAGTGAGGGAAAGCATTGGATTCATTAATCACTGTCTTCTCCCAGACGCTCCAGCCTGGGTGCCACCTCCTCCTAATGACCGCTCTGTCTGTGTGTGTGTGTGTGTGTGTGTGTGTGTGTGTAGCTGCACACGCGTGATGCATGTCTAATGGATGGTGTGTACATGTGCGTGCATGTGTTTTCTTTTTCCAGATTGTTCCAACTCTAATTTTGGCTGTTGGTTTACTGTGCGACACCGCCACCTACTGGCTAATCAGGGAGGCAATAAACGCATGCAAACGCACAATAAGTATGAGAACAACCAAGCACGACGCCCATCTGTGGGTTGAGCACGTCACTCCAAAGCCAAAAGACGAGTGGAGGCCACTGTGGGAAGCTGAACTACCGGGTGTTGTTAACCTGGCTGCACGGAGTTCAACACTGATGTCGTGTGATCAGCTCTGGCTCACAGTCCATTTCCTTCACGTTCTAAACCAGGAAAGGTTGACTGTAACAGTGTAAATGTGACTGCGTATTCAAGAGAGAACAGTTTGAGGTTTAAATCTGAGATTCACCCGTCTGATCTCTGAAATAAGACAAGAAGAAGCTGAGGCTGAAACTGCAACAGCTGTGCGATCTCTGGTCGATGAGCAGCGATTCTCCAGTCACTTGAACTCTGGAGAAGTGTGTGTTCAAATCATAAATAATGACGATAAGCGTGGGATGAACTGGTTAAATCACACGACTGGAGCTTGTGTGGTGTTGACATGCAGAAATTGACATTCTAAGGATGCCCGATCCATCCTAAAAGTAAGAATATACATGAAATTATTTAAAAAATACCAATTATGACAACGAGTCTGTATTAAAATAACTCAATATGGCCTCTGGGAAATGTCAACGGGTTCCCTTTGCGTTTGACTTCCATCAATAAAAAGCAATTAAACAATCACTAAAGGAGAAAATAAATAAATAAAACACAAATCGATGACAGCGGAGTCAGCAGGTGCACTTACTGATGTTGTACTCCTGAACTTTGTTGACGTAGCTGTAGGTCGGCGAGTAGCCGAAGAAGATCAGCATCACCTGCTCGCCGTCGGCCAGCTCCACCACGTGGGCGCTGTGTCCCTCCAGGGCGTAGGGAGGAGGCGGGGCCGGTTTCCGCAGTGACCAGGTGCGCCGGGGGATGTTGAACGCCCACATCTCGTCCGTCACGTTGGACGACTTGGCCTCCAGCTTCCCGCCGAACATGTAGATGTCGTCCTAGGTGGGGGAGAACATAGGACGTGACGATCTGTCGTTTTTTTGTCTGAGCTTTGGATGCTGCTTCCAGAGAGCCACGGCTCCACTTGTGAAGAACCTCCTCAGAGCTGCTTGTTCATTTATATGGTAATGGAGAATTTGGCCTCTGAGGTAAAAGAATTATGGTTTGAGAAAAGGAGGCCTTGTTTAAAAAAAAATACATTCTACAGTACACCTGAAGCCAAAATGAGGCTTCAGCAGCCTGAGTTCATTTTCTCTCTTCTTCTTTTTTTTTAAACTTATTGATTTTGGGCCACTTGGGTGCAGTGCAATAAGCTGCAAAAAACTACATTGGCATACTTATTAACTATGAGGCGAGGATTCTCTTCTTGGCTTATCTTGAGAAGCGTTCGTCTGATCTACATCACACTTGGTGGGGGTGTTTTTGGAGACCCAAGGGCGTGCTTTGTCGGATGTGATGCAAAAACTTTACTTCTTGGCTTGTAACTTTTGAACCATAAGTCTCATAAGTCTGTTGGTCCAGATTAATCTATCAATATCTATACATTTCACTTTTATCTCTGGATCAAGCCGTGAAATGTAGATTTATCTGATTGGACAGGGTTTATATCACCAAATAAAAGATATAATATCACTTGAGCGCGTTGTGCTATTTGTGCGATCACATTCGGGCGACATTTGAGGACACAATGTCTGGGTGACCATGACATGTTTGGTGCCATTTCGCCCAACAGACGTCGCTGTAGCAGCAGCATCTCACTACAAAGCAAGGAATCTCCTTCTGTTCACGTGTATTGCGTCCTTGGCATTTCTCGAGAACCGCTCATCCGTGCAAGCAGCACTTCCAATAAGCATATCGTTTACCGTTAATGGGATCCCCATTAGCGTCTGCTGGTGTGGTCGCTATGAACAATTTGGCATTTTGTTCTTAGCACAAAGACTGGAAAACGAGAGGAAACCGTTGGCCTGGCTCCAAATAAAACTAAATCCACCAAACCAGCACCTTTTAACATCTCATGCTCAATTATTGACACGGTTTTATCTCGAGTGACACATATAATATTTATAGGTGTGTTTTCATTAGTGTATGATCAGCTGAATCTAAGAATTGTTGAGTTTTCGTTAGCTTAAAATGAGCTCCTCGTATCTACAAAGGGAGCCCTGAACGGACAAAACAAACACTGGCTCTTGCGTTTTTTACGTTACCTGAAGGCCACCGTAGTTCTCTTGACACGCTTTGGAAAGGGTGAGTGGAGCGGTATTTAGTAAGTTACAATCCTCAACCTCCACACTACCAAATCAGACTGCCCCTTTAAGTCTCTAATGACAGACTAACGTGCTCTAATGTGCACTTTACCCCACCATCAGTGCAGCCCATGCGACTGTCGAGTCACCACGTCTCGGTCTGCGGTGCATCAACAACGTGGTTCGAGAAGCCACCTAAAATATCAGCGTGAAACTGCAGGGTGAGAGGTGAAGAGTCGGCAGGTCTGGTTGGAATGTCTCCGTAACTCAAAATAAAACAAGCGTGTCTGCTCGAGTCTCAGAGGTTTCATGAGAGGGCGACACACTGCAGAGATGAAACGAGGTCATTCATTTCATCCTACCCTCTAAAGTTAAAGCTCGTGTTTAAAAAGCAAACAAGCCAAGAGTTACTGCTGCCTACAAATCCTCTCCAGGCTTCAGTGGGACACCCTGACCCTCCTCCGGATCAAATCTCTCACCTTCACCACAGCAGAACAGAGACATTCATCTTCATCCTCCTTCCGTCCTCTTCACTATCAAATTACCTCTTCCAAAACCAAAATAAGCACGTGTCCCAGTATTTTGACACTTCATGTGATGCTCTGCACTGAGAGAGTGATTCATACGGGACACACGGACGACTGTTCTTCACATGTAAGGGTAATAATAACGGGCCGGTCTTCTAAATAAGTGTAAATGCTTCAAAGAGGCAATGATTACTTTTGTTATTAAATCATTTGTGCAAAAAAAAAATGTATTGTCAAAAATAATGTCTTACAAGACCTTATTTTCTTTGACTAAGTCTAAAATATATTCAGTTTAAAATAACTGCAAATTGCAGCAAAAGACTATTTAATTATCATCAACGATAAAACAGTAAAACTCAACTGATGAGCAGTTTAATCCACTCACAGGTTCTTCATGGAGTGAAACACAAAGTGCTTTCAGTCGTCTTGTCTTTTGATCCTAAAGTGCCACTTAAACGCGAGCACATAGACTCGTACACATTGATTTAACACATCCTCAGCTATCACATGCACATTCTGCTCTATAATAACCATGAGGCTTCGACGCTGAGATTAGATTGATGTTTTTTATTGTTCTCTATAAATGAGCTGCAACATAATTTTATGTTAGTAAAGTAAAGCTGTCAGAAGTTGAAGGAGTTCAAACCAAGACAGCGACCGGGTTTTATGTCTGGCTGATGGAAACTTGGCAGGAAGATTGATGCTAATTGGCTACAAGTGTTGTACAAACTGTACAAACTGTACAAACGTGTGCAGGTGTTTCTGTTTGATCCACAGACATTGAAGAAGACGGCACACCAAAGCTCAAAATTGGCAGATTAAGACACCTCAGGCAAAAAACATGTTTTTATGCTCTGGTCAATTCTGAGATTTTGTGCTATTTTCCTTCCATAACATTTCTTCTTTTGGACTATTGGAAAGAAAACATCCAAAAACTGACATGAAGTCACAAAAAGTTAGCATTTGATAATGCCTCATTAGCATATTCAAACATTACATTTCAGACATAAAATTGACTTTTTTTATGTCTGTTGAGAGTATTTTCTGATTTATGAAGTGATACAAAAAGATATTCAAAAAAGTAAAAAAAAAACTTTGACTCCAATATGTCAACAAAATGAAAGAAGAATTTTGAACCTGGCTTCATCAAATGTTTGCACATAAAATATCAGAAAAAACGTGTCATTCAAAATGTTTTGTCTTAATCTAAGTAATCAACTTGGGAGGTTTCATGGTGATATCTATTAGTTACATCGTATTACCCTCAGTGTTTATGCGTCTGTGACTGCATTGTACATCTTCTATCTGATACGAGTGTATCAAGAGCACAGTACTGTATTGCGTTCCTCTATGAGTGAAGTGAAGCAGCCACAGCTGTATTACCTGGTACAGAGCCAACGAGTGACCGTATCTGTAGAGAGGACCGCTGCTGACCGGCACCACGTCCCACGTACTGCTCTCTAGGTTGTAGCTGTACAATCAGAGAATCAACAGAGCGGAAGACTTTAACAGTAAATCACTTTGCGTATAATTTGATATTTCTCTCACGGATACTAAAGACTAATAAAGTGAAGTCCCCTGTAAGTGGTATGACAGAGGTTTAATTTAACTGTGTAAAGAAATGACAAAAGCACGGGTGGAACGAATAACATTAACGATGGCTCCGCTCCATCCAGGTGCTAAAGCCAGCATGCACAACACCAGGGCCCCCCCCGTCACTGGCTCACTCGTCGCTAATGTTATTCATTTCACCTGTTCACGTGCCAAAGTGTCTGCTTGGAGAAGCGCCTGTCGGCTATTTTAGATCGCTGCAGGAATTACATTAGCGTAGCTTTACAACCGAGAACTTCCTGTAAGGAGGCGAAATGAAAAGGTAAACTATTTAAAGACACAGCGGCATCCACGGCTGCTGAGTCAAACTGCTGCTGCTGCTGCTGCTTACTTGAGGACCATGTGGTAGTTGGAGTAGTTGAACGAGTATCCTCCCACCACCCACATCAGCCCAGAGTGCACCAGGGCCCGATGGGACGCCCGGCCCAGAGACTGAGCTGACGGTTTGACGCTCGGCAGCACCCAGAAGGCCTCAGTGGAGGGAACGGACAGAGAGCAGTCTGGACCTGAGTCAAAGAGAGGGAGGAGGGACACACAAACATTCAACATTCTGATGGGGCAGGTGGGTCTGATTTATGTTTCAGCGGGTAACATTAAGCATGCAAACTGCATTTAAAAGAGACCTTTCTTTCCGTGGACAGTGGGATGAGGAGAGTGCAGGAGAAGGACAGAACATGCTCTTTCCATGAGCACAAAAAACATTTCTGTATTTTTGCTCCGAAAAGGCAGTTGCTATGGCGACCAGCCCCTTTATTACACCCCACTGTTTGTGTATTAGACGGCTGCTCTGGGGGGCTCTGAGGCTGTGTGACTGTCCCCACCTGACTCATTTACCCCACAGACACACACACACATCTCTCCGTCTCGCTGACGTCTTCGCTTTTCAGCTTATTTTTTACGAGACTCGTCACTCACGACTTTTACGAGCACAAGTATAAATTCATAACTCTAAGCAGACTTTGTGCTAGAACGATATATGCCGTACGTTAGTGATACAAAAGCTTTGTCGGGATAAAGGGACGGATCCCTTAAAGTGTCACAGTTCAGGCACTATTCCATGTTTTTCATTCAGTGATTTACTAACATGTGTCTGCAGACAAGATGGACCAGAAGACTCTTTCTCAGTGAACTTGTGTTAACACTATTTCTCCAGAAGGGGGCAGCACTTCATCATCTGATCTGACTTCACTGGACCGTAATGTGGGTTATATGATAATACAAACAATAACAACAATACTACTACTACTAGTACTAATAATAATAATAATAATAATACTGGTTCTGAATTATTTTGAGAGTAGAAACAGGTTTTTGTCAGGTAAACCAGGCACAGGACAATTTGTATTTGAATGTTGTTGTGTTGTGTTGATGACTTAAAAATAATAAAATACCAATTTGTGTGTTTGGCATTGAGTCTCGAAATTGATGCTTCGGAAACGATCATCAGTATAAGCCTGGAATCGGTTGCATTATATAGATATGGCCGTTCCTTTTCAGATTTGCAAGAAACACCCAGCTTTTTAAACAAGTACACAACAGTGTAAAGTTTTCAGTCAGATGCCCGATGTATCATAAAGCTGCTCTGTGTGCTGCTGAGCAACAGCAAAGTGTTCACAAATGAAACATAAACAACTAAAATAATGAAGCCAGGTAATGGATTTCCCATAAAATCTTTTGTTTTTACGACACAAAACAATATTGAATCAGGCAACATTATGTTGAGCGTAAACAGGAAAACAGCTGCCGTTGTGCTTTTTGTTTTTATCTCCTTTTGTCCGTTGCCTTTAGCTCCATTTTCTCACTGAATAATGAACAAAACTGAAACATCAAAACAATCCTCTTCATCACGGGCATCGTGGAATAATTATATGGAGGTGCAACAATGACATATGGAATTAATCAAATGTTGCACAGTAAGTCCAGGGAAGCCTTGATTTGGTGATTTGATGCTTAAATCACATGTACAAAACATCATAAAACAGACTCATTTAGGTGGGAATGTAAATGTTTTAAGACATGTTGGTTACACAGAGCCGCTGTTTAAACAGCATGTCAATACCAATGTGAAACAGGTCATCACTACATGATGAAATATAGTCATTTAATACTGTCATACGTAACCATATGTAAACATTTGAGTTGTTTTAAGCCAGACATCTCAACACTTTTGACCTTAAAATGAGTAAATCAATGCTTCCTGGGATCAGCACCATTACAGATGAAGTAATAAATTAAGGTAGTTCAGAACACACACACACACCACTATCTCATGTCCTTTCCTGTCCTTCCACCATCATCTTCCTCCTCTATCCTTCCTAAACCTCTTGTCAAAACCCATTAGCTCCAGGCCAAAGAGACACGTCTCACCATTCTGGCTGAACTCCAAAAAAGACCAAAGATTTTCTCAGTTCACGTCATCAGTTCATCCATAAACCTGATTAATATCCCCCTGATAAAAGGCTGCTTCCTCTTCCCCGTCCCGCTCTCTCTCTCTCTCTCTCACCTTGCCAGCTGTCGTTGCAGACGCAGAGCTTCTCTCCCGTCAGGTCACAGTAGCCGCGACCCGGGCTGCCACAGTTGTCCCGGCAGTACGGGATGTCGCAGGCCTCTCCTTTCCAGTACTCCTCGCACTCGCAGTACACGCGGCCCGAGACCGAGTTGGCTGTGCTGCATCTGCCGTGGCCGGAACAGTTGTTGGGACAGGAGTTTATCCTGAAGGAGACAAAAGTCAGACAGGAGGAAGTGGAGGCAGTTCTTCGAGGTTAAAAAACGCCGACAAGACACAATCAGCTGTTGAAGAAAGTGGAACATATAGCTGCTCAAGAGTCAGATAGATTTAAACACAATATTTAAACAAGGATAACGCTCTCCATCTCATGCGGTTATGAGAAATAATGCATTCTGTAAGGGTAAAGTAGTCATCATTCTTCAATAAAAAGGTAGTGAAGCATGACTGGACCCATTGGATCCATGATACAATATTACCATCAGAACACAAAAAAGCAAATGTACTGTAGCACTAAACTCAGCTGTTTGTTTGAGAGAGGTGCTTGTTCCTATCGAGTCTGAATGCACTTATTGTAAGTGGCTTTGGACAACAGTGTCTGCCAATTAAATGTAATGATACAAAGAACCATGGTAAGAGAGACGGAGCAAGACCGATATAATTCAAAAGGGAAAAAACGAGAGATGCTTCAGCTAGAAGGACATAAAGAAAATTACACAAAGGAGACTGAAAATGAGGGATCATTACATGTTCCCGAACTAGGACCTACTGTATAATAACAGGAAAAAAAAATGAAATGGCACATAATTACCAAACATTACACACTATTTCTCTGCAATATCAGATAAATATTGATTCTGAAAGAGACAGAGTGACAGCAGGAGTCAAGGACCAGAGGTAGAAAATCATCTTTTCATTTACACAAAAAGCTTCGCTGCTGTGTGACAAGCGGGTCGGCATGACAACCCTTATCCTCAGTGTGTGTGTGTGTGTGTGTGTGTGTGTGTGTGTGTGTGTGTGTGTGTGTGTGTGTGTTGAGAGCCTCGAGGCTATGAACTGTGCAGTAACTGTGCCCCATGTGTAGGGGAGACCGGGGTTGGTTGGCACACTTTTCACTCTCTGCCATATTTCTCAGGTATCATTTCTGACAGAATATTCTAACCAGCAGCGACTGAGAGGTTTAGGTCTCAGCCACCAGTATAATGTTTTTCTAAAATTAGGGGATTAAAGTCATTTATGCCAACCAGCCCCATCGCGTTGAGTTTGGTTGGCACAATGTTAAGATGCTAAAGTTACAAAACATTAAATTCATCAGTAGAAATGTCTAATAAAAACCACTGAAAACAATGAGATGCAACATGCAACATTGGGAGCATGTAGATTGCCTCTCGACGGCTCTCAACATGGCGACGGCAAGCCGGCAGCTAATGGTGCTAACGGCACGAACAGTGCGAACTACAGCAAAAGTGCTGTCAGAGCTAACGGCGTTTAACCGGGGGGGACCGGAGTGCGGGTGCTGCGCTTCCGCAACGACGCTCTCCGTTCAGCTGTAACCGCCGTGTGAGGGCAGTGCAGAGGCCGTGAGCTAACCAGTGAGGCACACTCACACCACGCACTAACATGCACTTAAGCATGCAACGCCGGGCCAGCTAACAGAGCTAAGGAGAAGTTGGATAACAACACACACACAGAAGGACGGCGACCCTCTTCTCTGCTTCGGTAGATTTCTTTTTAGACTTTCAGATGTTTTGACACATTTGCTGAGTGAAGGATAAAGAAAGAAAACATCTTAATGTTCCATTTTTGTTTCTGTGACCAGAAAATAGCTGTGTGCCAACCAACCAACCCGAGCCTTACGTACCCATATTACATTTCCCATCATGGCCCATCACTACTGGCACAAAGCAGCCTGGTTGGTGTCTGTGGGTAAGATGTGGTGACATGGCGTATACAGATGCACAGTACTGTACTGTACTGTTCTGTACAAGTGACCTTTGAGTAAGGTCGGGAAACAAAAGCAGTACAACAAAGACTGTGCTCAGCAGATCAACACCAGCGAACGTTTATTGTCCAAACGGCTTAAAACAACCCAATGTACGTTAACATTTTGGAGCAAACCGTCTTAATTTTTTGACGTACCAACTTAATTAATGTTAGCTTTAACTAACTGCGCTTAGATAGCAGCTGGATGACTGCATGAAGCAGCTCAAGTTGAAACCATTTTTTATTTGGGTCTTTTTTTACTATGAAGAGGGTCATTTACTAAATGTAATACCACAATCTTTCCTCAAAAGCACCTTTAGTTGCTTTAAGTATAATAAAAGCACTGGTGCTGCCTCATACTAATGAGTCATATGTCATATGAAAGGATGTACGGACGAACTATCATTAACTTAACAGGATAAAACTATTGCACACCTTCAGACAGCCGGTACAACGGACCTTTTTAACAGCAGACATTTTGATTTATTTTAGCAGGAACAGGTGAAACAAATTTCATTAGCGATGACTCGGTTCCATTAAGTGTTCCAGTTATTCATTCTCGGGTCGGAGGTTCCCCAGTTCAATATCCTCTTAATTGGACTCATTAAGGAGACCAATCAAAGAGTTTTATGTTTCCAGCATTGCTTTTTTTCCACAGGTCAAGTGTTAAATGTATGTAATGAAATTAGCCACCTACAGCTTATTTAATTAATTTAGCTAACAGGATCATAGCAGATCCACTACATCTTGCACGACCTGAATATATACTTTTATCGTCAGGACGAAGGCTAAAAGAGGCACCGCATCCAGCTGCTTATCAAGCTTCAAACACATGGTATGAACTCTGCACTTTTATGTTGTATTATTTGCCGTCATATATGGTTGTTGATGATCTCTTGATATTCTGTTATGCTCTTTGTGCAAAGCAAATTCACAATATCCTTCATCCATTCATTTATAGCCTACTGAGGAACTTGAAACCTAAGCGTCTATTGCGCTCTGATCTGAACTGTGAAGATAGCCCTTACTAATCTCTTACAACGAGGACCCTGGGAACATACGAATGACCCCCATGCAAGTGAGCTAGCACTCGCAACAAGCTACCAACCGTCATTAACGTTATTAATTACACCTGTGCTTTTCCTGCAATGAGCTGACAAAATGTCGGCTGTGAAAAAGGGTCAATTAGCTAGCTATAGCTGTAGAAGTGACTAGCTAACGTTGCAATTTAGCTAGCTAAGTGACAACCTCATTCATTTATAGCCTACTGAAGAGCTTGAAACCTAAGCGTCTATCCCCCTCTGATCTGAACTGTGAAGATAGCCCTTACTAATCTCTTACAACGAGGACCCTGGGAACATACGAATGACCCCCATGCAAGTGAGCTAGCACTCGCAACAAGCTACCAACCGCCATTAACGTTATTAATTACACCTGTGCTTTTCCTGCAATAAGCTGACAAAATGTCGGCTGTGAAAAAGGGTCAATTAGCTAGCTATAGCTGTAGAAGTGACTAGCTAACGTTGCAAATTAGCTAGCTAAGTGACAACCTCATATTAGCTAGTCTTCAGCTGATGCTAATGTGGCATTTCAGAGGTCTAAAGGACGACCGCTGACTACGGAGTATTTTCAGTACTAAATGTCCTAAACATAAATGGGCAGTGAAAAGTAAGTAACTCAGGAATTATTTATGCACTATGTACAGAAAGCTACATGACATTTTTGTCCCCTCCACAGCAAGCTAACAATTTGCTATGGTATTACCAAACAGCTACCTACTTACACATCCAGACATGTAGCTACAGTGATTCATTTGATGAATAGTTATATGTTCACACTCTTTTTGTGGTCTCCACCAATTCCTGGGTACAAAATCTGTCTCTTTAGATGCTAGTTGTTCCACTTTCATCACCAGTTAGCCAGTTGCTAACTTTGCCTGCTGATTGGTGCTGGGCATGTAGTGTACAATGGGTTCGTCAGACATTTAAATATCAGACTCAGAAGGGGAAGAGAGATGATTAAAAGAGTGAAAGACGTTTTGACGTCTGGACGTACGAGTAGGCGATGCTGAAGCCGGTCAGGTTGTAGGCAGCGTCGCTGAAGAAGTGAAGCAGAGCGTAGCCGGACGTCGTCACTACCTCCGGGACCGTCTCATTGCCCCTCGTCTCTGGTACTACTAGACCACTGAGAGAGAGAGAGACAGAAAGAGAATGAGACGAAGAAAGATAGACAGTAAGAAGTAATAATGTTAAAAGCATTTTGAAATGCTGCTTTATTTTATGCACTCTGATCTAAAAGCACCACTGGAGAGCTATAAGATAAAAAAAGAAAGATTCCATTTGATCAATTGCAGGCCCCACTAAAACTATGACAGTGATTAGCCTTAAAGTAAAACACCATTGCAGTGCAGAGTCATATTTTGCTTTTATCTGTTTGATGAGGTTTTACAGTTGGGGGTTGATGGTTTCTTATTTGCTCTGCTTGTCTCTTTTAATAAATGCAATGCACCGCAAATGCACACTCGTCCAAAATGAATCCGACTCAAAGCCTCCTCCCTGCGGCGAACATAGCCTTCTTCCCCCAACATAAGTATGTACCCATCTATAATAAACAATGTAAGCTTATTTATTGTTGGTAATTACGCTACGCAAGTCTAGGCTTTGTATATTCAAATGCCAGATAATCTTTCCTTGGTTGGAATAGGCCAAATTAGCTCCTTCATATCCTGGAAGCAACTGAACTCTCAACAAGAGATAAGCCTCAGTTGAGCAGAGTAGAAAGCGGGAGGTTGTTAAATTATTGTGGCACTGCTGTTTTTTAATGAATTCTTGTCGAATGAAAGAGCGCCACCCACATGCCTGTAGATTGTCCTTTGGGGGGGAAAAAAAAAATTTAATATATGCAATAAAGCTCCAGAAACAAGTGGTTTTCAGGGCTGATGTGAGTAATTGCAATATTTTCTTTCTATTATTGCTGCATTGTGGTACTATGGTAATTATGAGGCCCTTTGTTTGCCTATACGTGGAGTCATTTGACTGCATATGGGAAAAATTGTCGGAGCTATTGAAGCTGTGCCAAAGGCTACCTGAGCCATTTCCATATCCCCCCCCCCCCCCCCCCCCCCCCTCCTCCCCTCTCACAGCTTTCTCCTATTCAGAATGGAGGGCGCTCACCTGAAGACAGCAATCAAAGGGCCGTAAATGGAGTCTCCATCATAGACGTACATGTGGTCCCAGCTGCACTCTGTGGCGAAGTGATTGAAGCGCAGCCTGAGTACTGCATTAGGACTGGGAGGCAGGGAGCGAGAGGAGACAGAACACAGTTCAGATGGGTACGATAAAAAAAATACATTTGATGAATATAGATTACCTATATGCTTCATTTCATGCTCGCCTGTGATCGCAAATTGACACACAGTGCCTCAGAAAAGCCATTTTGCAATGATGAAGTCATTGTGGTTTCTTAACACAAGTCTCCGAGACGCTGCAAAAGGTGCGTTTCCATGTACACTATTATCCCAATTATGCTCTTTTTTTTGTATATTCTGGTTTCATAACCCCCTCCAATGAATCGCCATCTTTAAAAAAAGATAATGGATGGTTTCAGAACTCTGAAATAAGCTCTTGTTCCAAGAGGGAATGCTGCAAGGATGTATCCTCTTGGACACATGCATGTGCTCGGTAAATGTTATGTCAATAGTTTATAATATATAAATATAATATTTCATTTAGTGGGATTTTTGATCTGATAATGATGCTGGAGAAAAGTTAAAACTAGATATACATTCACTCGGCACTAGATAAATGTTCAAAATAATTTTTCGAAAGTTCGAAACAAGAGTGTTTTTAAATCTCTTTTGGATCAGATTCTATGTCAAACAGTCATTTTCTGACCTAATGGTGGCACTAAATGAAAAGCAAAGATGTCAACAAAGTCATCAGAAATCATCCCCTGGGGACCATGAATATCGACACTAAAGGCAATGTGGCAAAGTGATTTTGCATGAACAGACAATCCATTTGATCCAAAAGTTGTCATCGTAACCAGTATCAAACATCCCTTTAATTTGTGTCTATATACAAGTGTACCCAATAGTTTGAACAAAGGCCTATGAAGCTCTGTGAGACTAAAGCTGTGAAAACTGTCCAGAAGCAACTCTCGAGGAGCTAAGCAAGCAAAGACTAGGAGTAAATGGGAGCGACAAATTAGTACAAGTGGATCCAGTTGCACAAGAACAAAGACACGGTTGTTCTAGCCAAAGAGTGCCTTTACTTATCAGTGAGATCTAGTAGATGGAAGGGAGTGAAGTGTGTTATCATTGATAAGTGAAATGGAGACAATAGAACATGCAGGTATGCTACAATGCCTTTTTTGAAAGCAATAGATGTAATTTAAGTGGAGCTTTTGACCTGCCGGTGGTGCAAAAAGTGAGAGATTACATTCATCCTCAGTGGGCCGTAGATATCTGGAGTTCGTGGCATTCAATCCATATTTCAAATTTTTTTTTTCAGAGTTTTAGGATTTTAGGCTATATGCATGAAATGGACTTGATTTAGCTAAAAAATGTCGTCTTTTCAAATATTTGACAGAGCCTGCACCTTCCTTCAATATTTTCCATGGAGAGAATGAACATCTGCAGCCGAATCTGACATCCCAGAGTATACACAGAGATTACTAAAGACATAACGCTTAAATGCAATGTATTCTTTCCAGATGTTTTTGTTACAGGTGTCAATCAGTCAGTGATAAAAATGTACACAGCATTGCATAGCTATCTCTGTGTGCATGCATCTCTGAGCAGTAAATGGGCACAAAGCAATGGACCACAATGCATACAAAGACAAACGGCTTCTATTTATACAGTAAAAAAAAAACCACAGTGATACTTACTATCCTTCTATTAGCCAAGTGCATTTGGTCTTATACTTGTAGTTTACTGGTCCATCTGTGAGGATGCCTGACAGGTCTGTTAACCTACAGGTGTGGGGGGGGGGGGGGGGAGAAAAGAAGACAGAGGTTTAGTCTGATATTCAGTGATAATATTAAAACGCAATTGCAGTTTTGTGACCCGCTTCTGCCCTTTAAATACAGCCACAATTTAAACAGCTCCTTCTCAAAATGTTATCTTGTGACCCCCTTCCCCCCCCCTCGAAAACAAAGAGATCCATATCCATTCTTACATCGGGGAAGCCCTGCAGCAGCTTGTAAAACGTAATGCTTGATATGCTGCTACTGGATCAAGTATGAAGCAGTCTGACTGTGGGGGGCAATGAACCACCGTCATCGGAAAAACCCCTCCAACATGAATAACATCTAAATCAATTCAAATTAGGCAATTACAAATTGAATAGTCATAGAAAATAAAATTGGTTTACCACACGATAAAACATTGGAAAACTGTCATTTTTTTTTTAAAAACAGCTTTGAATGAATTAAATCACAGCTGCTGCGACGGTACAAAAGGTGCATCGGCTCAATCGAACACGGCGTTCATATTGAGCCGTTTCAATGATTTTCTGCTCCCTTTCTGGCATATTCAATATTTATCATGTACTTATATCAAATACTGATTGCGAGATCTCCTTTAAAGATGATAGATGATGCTAATTGGACATCTAATTAAGCATAGAGGATCAACAGAGTGAATTGTGGGTCCCTGATACACTATTTAAGCGTGTGTCAGTGAGTTTTTGGCTTTTAAATCAATAATAATAATCTGATTTGTGGTTTTAGGGAAAGAGATAGTAAAAGCACTATTTCTTGCCAAACAAAGCCAGGCTAGCTGCATCCGGCATTTATGCTAAGCTAAGTCAACTTTTTCCCGGCTCTCAACCCACAAACGTACAACAACTCTGCAAGACAACGAAAAGAGAAGCATTTCCCAAAATGCCGAGCGACTTTAATCATAGTCAACGCGTTTATTATGTTGCACCACCTGAAATTCACCTCTACAAGAAGTTGTACCACAGCACCACGCCCTGCTATACCGTTTCATCATCAGCTGACAGAGATCTAACGTTACACCTGCCACATCATCTGCATCCTGCACTCCAGCTAAGTAGATTTTCTTGCCCTTGCTGCTGCGTAACATAAGACTCACCGGCTTGGCCAAATGGAGAAACCGTCTCATTCATGCACATGTACAGCCGCCCCTACATTATTCAACCTTAAGCTAAAGTAGGTTATTTTCTCTTTTAGTTTGATATAAATAGAGCTCACGTGTGGCCTCCCCCCTTTAGTCTTTCCTCACGCCTCATGCTGAGACCACCTCCGTACTGCAGATATAAACCAATCAATACATTAGTATTATGCATGAATACTGTAAATGTTCTCAGCCAGCGGGGATTACAAGTGTGTCAGACTGAGCCCTCGAGTGAAGGAAACACTGGTGGCAGAATAACAATTTCCCCCCCGAGTGGATAAAACATGACGTCGCACTCGTGTCAAGGTAATGCGGTGCATGTCACTGTTGCCATGGCGACCCCAACATGACATATTCATATGGCAATTGTAATAATCACATTGTTGGCTCGAGTGTGTGTGTGTGTGTGTGTGTGTGTGTGTGTGTGTGTGTGTGTGTGTGTGTGTGTGTGTGTGTGTGTGTGGGTTGAACACCGGTCACACCTGTCAGTCAAAGTAATCCCATTCTGTTGCTGCATAGAAGGAAAAGGTGAAAATGGAAAGAGACACACACACACACACACACACACACACACACACACACACACACACACACACACACACCACGTCAGCATCATGGGCGCTGAAGACATCGCGGCATGCCTCGGTTTGTTACTGTGTGTGTGTGTGTGTGTGTGTGTGTGTGTGTGTGTGTGTGTGTGTGTGTGTGTGTGTGTGTGTGTGTGTGTGTGTGTGTGTGTGTCTCACTGTGGCCACACTGGCACGCTGCCAGATCAGACAGGCAGCGAGAGAAATAGGGAGTGAAACTAATTCTTATTGTGTCTTCTGGGTAAGAAGGCGTGTAATTAGATTTCTTTTTTATTTAAACCCGACAATGCGCTTAACAAGAGTTGAAGCAAGCTAAACCCAGTTACAATAAAGCACTTAATAAGATTAAATACAACACATCAATAGATCAAATTTGATAAAATGATAATAAAATGAAGCAAACGGTGTGAGCTTAATCTATTTTAGCTGTGAAAGAAGATGAGCGGAAACTGAAATGTAATATTTGGTAGTTCAACTTTGGCCTAAGACGTTTCTGGATACTGAATGGTTACTGTTGCATCATCTGCCCTCTCCATCCTCGCCCGCTGCTGCCCACATCGGTGGCTCGCCAGCCGCCGGTGAACGTCACAAACAACAGGGGTGGTGGTAGAAAACACCTAAACAACAGCGCATTCCTGCGTGAACTCAGTCTTCCTAGGCAACGAGAGAGTAACTGACATTTGACCGGCCCTGTCTGACTCTGGCTCGGATAGTACAATAATTGGATCACTCTTTAAGAATCGACCTTTAAGGGAGCAAAGCAGAAACACACACACACACACCACCATCATCATCATGATAATCATCATCATCACCATCAGTCGGTACGAGATTAAGAGCACGTCGGGGCCAAACGAGAGAGAACGAGGGAGAGCAAACAGATTGCAGCGCAGCCGGACACAGCCACAGCAAATGCTAGAATCCTGCCAATAAAACACACACACACACACACACACACACACAGAGAGAGAACACGTATATGAACACACTCACAGACACGTGAGGCTGGAAAGAGGTTTAAAAAAAGGAGTGCTAAAGAAAAGGGCAGGCTCAGGCCCTTTTGTTTTGTCTCCTCTTTCGGAGCCATCGCTCATCCTCCTCACTTCTTCCTGTTCTCTCCATCTCTCCTATCTCTCCCTGATGATCACAGTTTGATCCTCTGGCTCTAATCCCAGATTAGAAGACAGAATATTCCAGCCATGTTGCTGTTGTGCCCGACTCGAATGATGACGTTATGGATGACGACGATGGAAACGATGTATTTCATCTCAATCGTTTCTTGCTGAGGATGATACATGGATACTGTGGGGTGATTGATATATTGTTAGCCACGTGCTTCTGTTTGTTGCATGCATAGTATGTATTTTTGGAGCAAGGGGTGTTTATTTTCGGGGTAACGGACTATGGGACAAAAGGGCTTTTGGTCCAATGGGGCACTTTTGGGGGACTATTGGTGTTTTGGAATAATGGGTCATCAGAACAGAATGTGACAGCTAGAAAGTTGCCAATGAGTGATGTTGTACAGTATTGTATATTCTATATTCTATATACAACGACACTAAAATATGTCTCTGCAATTTACAAATGCTTGAACCAAGCTGCCGTAGATCATCATTAGGATCCATCTGTCTGTTTTTTTTATTCCCACCTGTCCTCAGGTGGGGATGGAGAGGGATGGAGAGGGATGGAGCCTGTCACATCTCTCATGGTGACACAGTGAGAGACAGTCCATTACAGAGCCGACACATACGGACAGATTCACACTCAAATTCATTCAAATTGGCAACTGCGGTATAACATGTCTTTGTCCTGTGGGAGGAGGCTGGAAACCTGCACAGACATGTGGAGAACATGAAGAAGGCTCCAGTCTGCTGGATAATTCAGACCCAAACGCTTTCTGCCCTGAGACAACAGTGTGAATCACTGAGTCCGTTTCTAATATTATGTTCTGATTACTTTTTGTCCTGTTTATTAAAAGTATAATTAATGTTTGTTGTAATTAAAAACATCCAATAAGTGGTTAATAATCAGAGTAATGAGTAAAATACTTCATCGTTATTTCTCATTATCTCTTAGCAAACACTCCTTACAATTAAAGTCTCAAACTGAAGGAATAGAGTCGGGACAAAGCCTTGGTGTGGCTCTCCTCACGTATTTCTTGGTGAAAAACTGGCCTATGAAAACATGCGAAAGGTAGAACCCATCCATAGTTAATGAGGAGCTGACTGGAGTGGCCTCCGAACAGCCCCAACAAACCATCACTTCAAAAACGCCTCTTCCATTAATCCTCCCCAAAAAAAAGCCTGACATAGAAGAAGACGCGCATACTTTATGTGCACACTTGCAGACATGAGACCAACACACACACACACACGCACACACACACACACACACACACACACACACACACTTGCAGCAAATGATGACCAGAGACAGCAGACAGTCTAGGAGTTCACAGCATGAGGCTGAAGTCGCATCTTTTACAGATTCCACAGGACTAAAATCAGGGTCTATGCACACACACACACACACACACACACACACAGAGGCGAAAAGCATGAGAGGGTGATGGCGGCAGAGGAAGCATGAAGGCGGAGATAGATGAGGAAGAAGAGACCGAGAGAGTGGAGAGATAAAACGTAGAGACGGGGACGAGGGGATGAGGTGTAGAGGAAGAGAGTCCGGCACCCTTTGAAATATTCATCTGCTGCGGGTGAATAATTGATGGCGTACTGAAGACAGATGCATGAGGGATAGACAGACAAATGGATGGAAAGAGAGCAAGAGAGAGCGAGAGAGAGAGAAAGAGACCCATGTCTCCAGGTAATGAAGGTACAAATCTCCTGTTCCGTCTTCTCTGTCACCGCCTTCAGAGGTCGACCATAAACGCTAACCCAACACATATTTTACCGCCCAGCTCTGTCACACACACACACAATAGTCATGGAACGCAAACATCTTCTTCGTCATAAACATCAGACACTTACGAAGACAATAAGTCCTCTCAGGACATGTGTTGGCGATATCTGCATCCGGCTTCTAGATTTCCAGCTATTACACAATTCTATCTTCAGATATTACCGGTGTGGACGTTTCCAAAAACAGCATAATTAATATTTCTCTGCTTTGCTTTGCAAGCAAGAAGTACAAAGCTGCAAACGTTAATAAAACATTGTAGAAAGATAGAATTAAAGAATTAAACACTCGTATCATTAAATATGAATGCTCACGAATGGATGAGGGACTCCGACAGTAAGATGACCGATGAGCGATTAGTCAGCTGGTGCTTTGTTATTCAAAGAAGCCAGAACGTCAATTTGTCACATGGTTGAGTAAACGTCAATTTAATTGGCCGGACACAATGGAGGAATGTTTCAATTAGCACTTTGTTTAGCCGTCCCCCAGAGTCCCTGGATTTCATGCTATTTCACTGACCAAGAAACCAGCAACAGACTAGCAGCAGGCGGACGAACACTGCTAGCTTTAGTGAGTACAGTAGTAAACAATGCACGTTTTAAATATATATTCAAAGAAATCTACATTAAATACATGTTTTATGAGGACGGAAATGAGTTCCCAGGAGCCAAAGGCTGGACTTCTACTCTACAGTGTCACACTGCAGCCACGCAGCTAATGCATCAGCAGATTTTAAACTTAATGCGCTTTAATGGCGACATGAAATCTAATTACGCTGGAAATTAGCTTTGAAGGAGTAACAGCAGAGATGTGACCAGACAGTGTGACGTTACGCCCCGACTGTCTTCCCTCTCCGACTGAATTACACAACCAAAGTTAAGTAGACTGTCCAGTCCCCTAACAATAAGAACATGAAGTTAGGAGTTAAAGTGACAGGTCAGTGTGTTTTACAGGACGCATGAAGAGAAGAAGAAAAAAAAAAAGCCTTGTTGTATTGATTTTCTCTCTCCTGCGCTACAACAAGACAGACATTCAGTAACCACTGGACTGCACAACAAGCGTGGTGACACATCCATGCATGAGAGAAACACAAAATCGACACAACCACCCATACAAAGGCTTCCAGTGACGGCGTGGAGTCAGCTGAGAGTGACATCACCGCCAGTAACAACAAGACGTAACTAAATGTTAGTTTGTAACTAAACAACAACTTCTAACCCGAAACCCAAATCGACTGAGAGGAACTTCCGACTCTTTTTATTCCCTAAACGCCGTCGTCGTACGGTCAGCTTAGCCCCTCTCACTACACTTCATCATGAATTAGAGTGTTAAAAGGAGGCAGAGTTGTTCAGAAGTGACATCACTTTGCAACAATGCCCTCCCTCATGTGAAAAGACACACACACGTTAAAACATCGTAAAAATTCACAGGCTTGAAAGTCCTCCAAGAATAATACCGCTCCCTGCCTGTACAGTCTTAGATGACCATATTTAGAAAACACAGCTCAAGGCAATGACTCATTCCAATGAACCGTAAAATTCGCAACTATGCACAACACACTGGCCAGTCAAACCCCCGCCCCTGCATTCAAATCTAGACACTAAACTCGCCGGCACTGATCGCTTTCATCCGACTGCAAAGAGTTTTCTTTTTCTCTGCGTTTTGTTAACTCCACCAAGGAGAACCACGCGATGCCTTCCCGCGTGTGCGTGAGAGTGTGCACCCCTTAGTCCGTCCACACGCATTCTTCCAATCAAGTGTCGCAGCAGGTCGTGAAACCGACAAAAATAACGTCAATTAGGATCCTATTTTTCGTGGTGGACACACAAATTAAACACATCCACTTGGCTATGCAACGGTCCGACCAAGTGGCGTAGTATTGAATATAAAAGAAGACCACTCGTGGTGGGCAGGAGGGGAGGTGGATGAGTCCAACAAACACAGGACTTTTAACCACGAGACTGGTGTTCAACATCGCGATGTGGTTTGTTGCTTAAACCCAACTGTGGTTATTTTAAGCCCAACCATGATGGGTTCATTTCTGAACTGGTTTTGTTGCCTAAAGAAAACTATCGATTTTTAACGTAATGCCGTTCCAAGCAGAACCAATAGATTGCATAGACTGTTGCGCATTCTGCTGGATCTTGTCAGCCAGTATTGGCTGCATGCTCAAGGACCTCTCGTGGTTGCGGGGACTCTCACTTTCTCAAAACACCTTTTATTTGAATCCAATCCGCTGGAGCACTTTAATGCGCCCAATTAAAAGACGGCATTTTCACCAGTTAGCCTTCACCTTCTACATCAAAGAGCAGCTGAACAAGGTACAAACTGTGTACAGATCATGAGACTTCAGCTCTTTACTGTAAATCTATTCAATAAAGCAAAATAAAACACATACAAAGTTCATGATGAAAGGTTTTGCCCTGTGTTCAGCTGAGACACAGGCCTCTCCTGTTTGATTGTGAATTCATAGGTGCTTATTTGAATTCTGTACATGTGTTAAGTTTGCTGAAAGTGGAGGAAAGTTACACCCTGCCACAGTGGGATTTTAATTAAAGTTCATGTTTCTGAGGTAGCACCAGCTCAGTGAAAGAAGTTCAGAGCAGCCCCACCTGTACCTAGCAGATATTACTAATGCAAATAGACATCCTAGTTCATTTTCGTGAGTTGATATACACGTAACTGATTATGTTAAACAGGCATATGATATAACATTTGATACTAAAAGGTGGTATCGTCACCAAACAGCCATCACAACAACGTACAAACCGTGTACGGATCTCGGGACTTCCGCTGTAAATCTATTACATAAAGCAAAAATAAAATACGTATCGAGTGGTTGATGAAAGGTTTTGCTCTGTTCAGCTGAGACACAGGCCTCTCCTGTTGAATTGGGAATTAATAAAAAGGTGCTAATTTGAATTCTGTACATGTATTTAGTTTGCTTGAGCAGCTGTGAATATCAAAGTGGAGGAAAGTTACACCCTGCCACAGTGGGATGTGAACTAAAGTTCATGTTTATGAGGTAACACCAGTGAAAGAGAGTGCAGAGCAGAGCAGCCTAACTCAGATTGCATTAGATGTATCTGCTAACATTTTAAGACCTCTCGTACATTTTCACTGTTCAATCAAATGTCCTTTGCTGCCTTCTGGTATCAAACCAGACTGCATCATCACAACGTACATTCCACAAACAAAGCTGCAAAGCAGACCTTCATGAGGTCCAATCAATCCAATTAAATGTTTAATCACTTACTGTAATAATCATATTGCCTCCTGTGATGTGTTTCCAGCATGGCAGCGGTTGTATTATATGCGTCGGTTACTTTCTGAAACCATTAATGCTGCGGTATTCACTCACGCTCCTGTCTGATGCCATCTTGCTTTGACCTTTCTAGGCTTATACAACGTCCTTAAAAAAAAAAAAATCCAATAGTGTCTGCCCAGACAAATGGAGTTACGGAAGTTAGTTTTTTTTAGTAATTTGCATTATTATAAATGTCAGAGCCTTTTTTCGACTTATGGAAAGAAGACGTATACCCTCTACTGTGAACTGAACGTGTGTGTAAGGTTACATATCATCATATAACGGTCTAAGCATATTACCTCACTGTATTTTGTTAGTTTTTTACAAATCTCTAGCTCTCATTCCCGGAGGGGAACAGATTAAAAATGCTCTCCACAATAACCTCTGAGCTTCATATATCGACTCTGTCCTGCCACAGCTGCCTTTTTACAAGACTCCAGCGTACATTATATCACGTGCAGGTATTATCTTGCCACTGGCGGTGCATTCAGCTTCCAATTTCCACAGCATTTAAGGTTTGTATTGAGTTCAAACAGTCGGCCTGATAAAACGGTAAGTGATATTATCGGTGGCACCTCTTGAACGCGGTGCAAAACTCTCGTAGTGGGTGAAATACGCAGAAGATAGCAGCAGAACTACATGAAGCCGGTGATGGATAACCAGACAACCCAGAGACGACGGCTGCATTGTTCACACCGACGAGCACGCACGCACACACACACACACACACACACACACACACACACACACACACACACACACACAGACAAGGTGCAAAGGCCAAGAGTTAAGATTGAGAGATCTGTGTGTGGTGTGTGTGTGTGTGTGTGTGTGTGTGTGTGTGTGTGTGTGTGTGTGTGTGTGTGTGTGTGTGTGTGTCAGGGGATAGCAGAAAGTGGAGATGAATGGCCAACAATTGAATAACCTTGACCTTCTCTGCACATATCCTTTATTAAAAATCAAGAAAAGCCCTTCTACTGGGAATAACGAGAGCAGGGAGTGAGCGTGTGTGAGTGTGTGAGTGTTCATGATTGATGTTACTAGGTCTCTATCACCTACGGTATAGTCATGGTCCAATGGCTTTCACACAGGAGCATCATTCATCGGCAGCCCCCCCAATATCTATCTCTCTCTCACACACACACACACACACACACACACACACCTATACACTGCATAGGGATCATCAAATAAGGTCAAAGCAACGCTAGTAGGAAGATGGCACGTTTAAATAGAACAGAGTCAACTGAAGAAGAGAGGAGAGTAAGTAGAAATAAAGAAAGAGGAAAGGGGTAAAAGTAGAGAAGAAAAAAAGGGGGAGAGGAGGAAGAGGAAATAAAGGAAAAGAAGAGAAGAAAGGGAAGAAGATAGATAGATAGATAGATAGATAGATAGATAGATAGATAGATAGATAGATAGATAGATAGATAGATAGATACTTTATTCATCCCCATGGGGAAATTTGTTGAAGAAGGAAAGAGAATAAAAAAGGAGGGAAGAAAAGGTTCCCATACAACAAAACTTCATTGTCAATTACAATCCGAGGCAAATGTTTTGTCTCCAGCGTTGTTTGTTTTTGACGTTTCACGAATACGTTTCTGATCATAGAAACCGTGGAAGTCCACGCACGGAGGAGGTTCGGGGTGAAAGTATGGAAGCCCATTCCCACCAGCAAAAAAAAAATGTAATTAGATCACCCAAAAAAAATAAAAAATGAATTCACAAAAAAAAATAAAAAATGAATTCACAAAAAATGTAAAAATAAAATGTTATTCACAAAAAAAAATTATATATATATATATATATATATATATATATATATATTTTTCACTTTTTCTCTGTCAGCAAAAAAAAAAAAGATGTTTATTGGTCGCCACCTCAGCCACATTATAGTCCAGAGCTGCTTCTTGCTTTACATTCTATTCAAGGGTGCATTTGCTCAGTCCAATCCATGTGAAACATCATCTGTATTTCATGTGTTGTAAAGCCACGTTTTAAAGAAGTCTTCAATGTACTCACAATCCATTTATATGTCAAATGTAGAGTAACCTATGAAGAGCTGCTTCTATGACTGTTATGACTCATAATTTCGACTTTCTATAGCAACTGGAAAAATCTGGTCAGTGTTATGGTTACAGATGGATGCACCAACATTTTTTTTTTTTTGGTGGAAAAAAAGTAAAATTAAAAAAATTTAAAATTATTAGAATTTTTCTTTTTTATTTTGTGGGTGGATTATTCATTTTTTGTGAATTACATTTTTCTTTTCTTTTTTAAGTTACCATTTTTTTTTTTTTTTTTAGTGAACTTATTTTTTTTTTCTTTTTTTTTTTTGCTGCAGGAATGGGCTTCCATAAGAAGCAGCTCTGGAGTAGCTGGAGTAGTAAGGTGGCGACCAATAAACAGCAACTGGAAACATATATATATTTTTTCTTTTTTGCTGACAGAGAAAAAGTTAAAAAAAAAATATATATATATATATATATATATATATATATACATTTTTTTTTTGTGAATTAATTTTTTTTTTTTGTGAATTAATTAATACATTTTTTTTGGTGATCTTATATTTTTTTTTTTTTTTTTTTTTTAGTGATCTTTTTTTTTTTTTTGCTGCGGGAATGGGCTTCCATAGTGAAAGCCACGTAACAATCGTACTTATTTGAAGCCAGACCGTGATGTTTTCACTAAGCCCAACAGAGTAGCTTTGTTGCGTATCTTAACCGCGTGTTTACAACTGCGACCGTAATCTGGGAGAAGAGACGTTCCCCTCAAAACGTAATGGAGACGCAGACGGTTCCGTTGCGTGGGAATGTAATTCTGCAGCAGACAGAGATGAAAGGAGAGGCGATACGAGAAAAGACAAGGAAGAAATAGGAGACAAGTAAAACAAAGAGAAAGAAGATGAAAGGAGAGAAGAAAAGAGGAATGGAGAAGAAGAGGGGAAGACATAGCACACACACACACACACACACACACTGCAGGCTGCATATCGATGGGAACATCCATACACATGAGGTGACTTTGCTTTACCTATCTGCCTCTGAGGGATATGAAAGTCATATTCAAATACTCTTCCTCTCATGTTTGAGCAAACAGAGCCCCGTGGTCTTCGGGTTCCTCGGCAGAACCTCATCAGTCCTCGGGGTCTAGCCTGAGAACACAGGTCTCCTTAATGACTCTCTACACTGCAAAGGTTAATAGACTTTATGAGTCGGTCTATAAGCCGCTGCCCAGAGGTCCGTTACCTTGAGAGAAACCCCAGGAATGTAATAGATAGGGGGGATATTCACGTAGATATAGATTACAACGGCCCTCAGAGATTATACCACAAGTTTTTAATTTAACTATGAGCACAATTCATTATCTTTAGACGATTTAGGTCACGAGTTTAGCTGCCTAAAGTCGACCATATGCTTGATTTGGGTCAGGTACTCGTCAATAGGGAGCACTGGTGCTTCTTATTTGTGCCCACACAAGTATCTGTACGACCGATTTATAAATTGCCGCCAAAAGAATTAAACCCTCCATCAACTGATGAAAGTTCAAATCAGCTGAATTCAGGTGCTGCCATTTCTCTGAGAAGAAGACATTAGTAATGATGATGGAAGCAAAGGAGGAAGTCAGGTGATGTGCAAACGAACAGTTGAGTCAGATAAGCTAACGCCTCATTTGGAGGTCAAAATGAAAAGTGGGCGTAACCATAATGTTGCTACTGATCCCTCCATTGCACTGGAAAACAATGGGCGCACACTACTACGGTAAGTATTCAGTGTTGTATGCAAGATAACAGGTATGTTTATACATGGCACTAGGCCCAGTTTTATACAATATATATATATAGTCGGGGGTCCCTGCTCCATCTCTCTATCAGTTTGATCTAGATCAATGAAGGATTCCCTAATTTGATCTATCTGATACACTGAGTTTCATTTGCAAATGTAATTATTAGATTCTAAATCCAATCCTTAAGAGGTACGGTTGGCATATCTGCTTCCGATAACATGACATTATAGACTCATTTCATTCAGGAACTCTGGTCTTTGAGATATATTTGCTACTAAGATGATGGAATGATGTCTGGTTTAGGGTCGCAGAGACAGGCCTACGTTGAGGAAATTCAGCCTGTAGCTCAGCAGAGCTCTGCTGTCTGACAAATGACATGTTTTGCATGATCTGACTCAGGACTTTTAATTGTACTTCTTTTTCACTTTCTGGTGTTACTACTTTTAAGGATCAGAACACTCTTTCCACCACCGAGCACTGCACATGGAAATGTGCATCCATCCTGCCGACATCAGCCCAATGAAAATAATATACGTTTGTTTTGATGTGACGAATGACGGGAAGAATTTGTCACCCAAGCTGTACAGTATTAATCAGTCAAAGAGCAATCTATTCCCCTGATAGGTGCCGAAAAAAGAAAACCCCTTTCAGAAAGTTGTGTTCAGTTTTCTCCCAACAGAAACGCATGAATCCTCAGCTGGTCTTTGAACTCGAAGTCGATGAAGTCAACACGGGCGTTATTTTTCACTTGGAGTAGAAGCCATTCCGTCTTCTGCGTCCTGACGCAGCTCGACAGCACATTTATCACCGCAGACGCAGACGTGTGTGCAGAAATAGAGCCTTTATTACAGTCTGACAACGGGCCGCTGTGTTATTACAGAGTTTGTACCCGGCCCTGCCAGGCCGCAGGCTGATTATACACTGTGTCCTACAGCCAGCAGAGGGGTGTGTGTGTGTGTGTGTGTGTGTGTGTGTGTGAGTGTGTGTGTGCGTATCTGCCCCTATGGTGAGCCCCATCACATGTGGTCTGCATTAAAACACTATTGTGTGTTACGGGGCTGCAAAGCGTTGCCATGCTGACTGAAATCACTATCCCATGTTGTCGGCCTCTTGGCCATATTATGGGATGGCTTCCTGTACTGTGTAAGCACACACACACACACACGCACACACACACACATAAGTCCCTACACCACACCCAATGTGAGCTTGCTTAAGCCCTGAATACACCCCAGCACACATACTGTCTCGTACGTCAAAGCTGCCACAATAACACGTTCAACCATAAAGAACAGCAATAAAAGGAGAGAGACAATAAAGAGCCGGCAAATGGAAATGATCATGAAGGTATAAACGGCAGAGGGGGAGGGGGTTGAACGAAGATGCCTTACAAGACGAGGTACTGAGAAGACGAGCCATCACATGGTGACGTAGCACCCATGAAGTGTGCTACAGTTTTGTTTCAATTTGTAGTCTTTTTTTGCCTCGTGTGGCAGATTGAGACACACTCATCGGCATCAGAAAAAGGGAAGCGTGGGGATTGGATAAAGTGCAGCTTCACCCCCAAATGCCCCAGAGGAAAGGAGCACCAGAAAGAATGCGATGGATGAAATAAGACTTCAGGCCAACCCAGCCATGGGAGGTCGGTGACTGTGCCCACAACTTTACAGAGACTTGGCTCCATCCTGACAGCCGAGATCAGGCTGCACTTAAACAAGCGGACTGCAGGACATAGGGCAGGACTCCGGTGGGACAAGAGGCGGTGGCCTTAAGTTTGTTTGGTGCTCAGACACAGTCAAAGTTGAGTTTTTACTAGGCCGGCCATATTATCTGCCCAGAGAATACACCAGTTTACATTCCTCCTGATGCAAATAAAAACCCCTGAAAGACAAGAAATGATCCTCAAGAACATTTCTGGTGCAATTTCTCAAACCCAAACGTGCAGCCATGTGGGTAGAGTATAATGAAGAGCATTACTGAAAGCATCACTCATCCCACAAAGCAGCTAAATAGGATGCTACAACAATCACAGCTTTCATTTTCTAACTTTGGCATGTGTGCCATGCTTTGTTTATGTTTACCCACGGGCCAGTGCAGAGGGCGAGAGGAGTTACATAACCCCAGAAACTGGACTGCCCCTCCATTGGTACCGTCCTAACCCCCTGCCAATGCTGGAATGCCACTGGACACGCCTCGTGGAGGCTGGCGCATTTGAGGTCCAAGTTCAATTTAGTTGGAAGTTTCAATAGAAAACAAAATGACCCTGAGGCTATTCCTTTTTCATCTTTTTTTATGACAATTAGCTCCTTTTTAATTATTTATTTAGTATTTTTAGTTATTATAAATCACTTGAGACAAAAATCTGCCAGATAAAATGCATGCAACCCTAATGTAATGTGTTTGACTGTAATTATCATGTGCAGCTAATTAGCATATACGCGTCTGACGGAAGATTATCTTTTGCCTTGCAACATCAAAATGCGTGTGGTCGTGGATCAGGGCCACCAGGGGAAAACATGTTTCGGCTCCTTCTGCTTCGTCTTCTTGGATTCGTAAAGATTTGGGTTCATTACAGCCACCTCCTGTATAGCCTTTAGAGCCATATGCAGATTTACATCTAGCTTGAGAAAACTAAGACGAATCTATGAAATGCCAGAGACGTGCGAGGCTAAGAGGGTGTATGAAAATCTGCCGAGCAGAATAACAGCCTCGGGCGATACTGAGCACAGCGGCGACGGACAGGAAGCTCTGACCGCGCCACCTGGCAGAAAGTGACGGGACACGACAAAATGACTGCACACCTTCAGGCTGCAGTGTGTGCAATGAATGTAAGTACCAGATAAATGTGGAACTGTTCATGACTTTCTAACACATATTCTTCTCAGATACTCCCCCTCTACCTCACACTATCTCTATAAACACACCTTGCCAAGTCTGAGAATCACGTCGGAGGCAAAAAAACTAGCATCACAGCCTCGTATTTGTATGCCTGTCAAGGTGCAGTTTACATCCATCTTCGTCCCGACACTCCTCGTAAAAACAACACCACAGCTTCGTCAGTGGCCCTGCGCTTCAAACTATGTAGGTACACCTCTTTATGCCTTTATTGGACAGGGGACAGTTTTGAAATAGGGGGAGATAAAGAGAGAGGGTATGATGTGCAACAAAGGTCCAGAGGCCGGATAAACAAGCCTCGGACGTCGCGGTTCATGGCATGCTGTCACCACTCGGCTACCATGAGCTACCATGAGTTGGGGCCAAAAAACGTGTTTTCACAGCGACCTTGACGTCTGACCACCAATTTCTAAATCAGCTCATCCTTGAATCCAAACCTTTGCGCCAGATGTGATTAAATTCACGAAAAGGCGTTCCTGAAATAACGCCTTCGCGGGAACGGGGCGTATACGTGAGGTCACAGTGACCTTTGACCACCAAAATCTAATCAGTTAATTCTTGAGTGCAGGTGGACGTTTGTGCCAAATTTGAAGGTGTTCACTCGAGGCGTTGCTGACCGCGGGGGTGGACCGTGCTGGGCGCTGTCTGCTAAAATGATCTCCGGTTTACCGTCCCATGTGAGTGCAGCATGAGATTTACAAGAGAACATGGGCAAACAACCAGACATGAACACAAATAATCCAGGAACAGCAAACACACCCGCCCACCACGTGTTTGATATAGACACAAAAACACACACACACACACACGAACACAAAGAAATCCACAGGCACACGGCGAAGCGGAGCCAGAGAGCATGTTTCAGTGATGAAATCATTTGTGAGAAAACTCGGTGGATCATAGGAAAGGCAAGTGTGTGTGTGTGTGTGTGTGTGTGTGTGTGTGTGTGTGTGTGTGTGTGTGTGTGTGTGTGTGTGCATCTATTGGGTGAAAGAGTGAAAGAAACGGAGAGAGGAGAGGAGGGTCTGGACCCAAAGAGATGCTCCCTGCCAAGAAAATAACTCCGGCTTCAGCAGAGATCCAGAGGATCATCCGCTACCAGTCAGCAATCAAAACCTGACCACACACACACACTCACACAAGGACTGTAAAGCTGTGTTTCTGTGGTTGCAGCTGAGAAACTCACAGTTTGGTTAAAGCTCAAGGATGGACACACACAAAACCTGGCTTTGTGTTTTGCAAACTCAATACTGTCTGTGTTTGCTTGCCCCAATAGAAGCCTTCAAAACAAACGTTTCTTGTTGTGCAGTAGCCACGAGGAGTCTCAGGTGACAGACACTGGCAGGAACTTGTTGGATTGGCAGGTGAAAAGCTATTTTTCCCCAATACTTGACTTTTCATTCATTGATTTTCAAAAAAGGGAGACCTGATTGGAAAGGGACCGAGTAGGACGGAGTTAAAAAACAGTCCAGATGGTAATCAGGCCAAATGTGGGGAACAAAAGCACTCGCAGCTGTATGATGCTCCACTTAAACAGAAGCAATACGTAACATGTAGCTTTGTCCTGCACTTCAACAATTCACACTCACAGACTGTGCTCGGACAGCCAAATGACTATCGATCCAGCGAGGCGGTGCGGGCCATGACGGAGCGGTTGTGGCATCATCATTATGAGACAGAGATTTAATGTACAGGCTAGATGTTTTTCTTAATGACAACATGCTATGTTTTTCAGAGAGCCAGAGTCAGGTGACATTTGGTATGAATAGTCATGGTCCCCGGAGGACTGACCCCATTCCTTTTGTTGATCCCATGCAATCTAGCACAATATCGCACGAACAACTGATGAATTTTGAGAGTAATCCTTTAGGAAGCTTTCGGGGTTAAGTGTCTGTTATGCTGCCATTTTGATTAAGACTCTAATCAAGGAGAGTTTTGTTGCAGTTCTGAAAACTTACTGTGAAAAGGGTCAAAAGTCCTAAGACGAAAACATGGACAACTCCCAGATCGGATAACACTGTGGTAGCGACCTGTCAATCACAAGCTAGCCCCGCCCTAAAGCATACTCTGCTTTATGGCCTATTTGACTCTAAATGGACAATTATTTACTAAATGAACACCACGCTGTATTGAAGAAGACTTGAAACTAGAGAATGAGACCATAACCTCATGTTTACAATGTTTACTGAGGTCATAAATCAAGAGAGAAGTAGAGTCATTTTCTCATAGACTTCTATACAATCGGAATATCCTGGTCATATGAGAAATGAGAAAATCCCATCAGACAGCCAGAAATTTTCCTTTGAAGACTTTCTTAATGCAGTTAAAGATATAGTGCCAGTGGGACATACTGATGATGTCATGAGAACAGACCTTTACCATGGACTGCGTGCCAAATTGCCTGCTGTTTATTTTCATTTTTAGTACAGACTGCAGCAGCATGCAGTCAATTGGGACATAACACTTCGTCATGACATTGCACATTGAACTTTCACCCTCTTGCTCATTTATCCGCCGCGCGGAGGATTGTGGGTCAGATTAGCCAGAAAAACATGCTGGCAGTGTATACTGCAAAAATGCGACAGGATGCAGCATGGACATCCTGGTATTTTATGGCACACTGCATTTGACATACTATGTATTGGGACAAACAACATCTCTTTCTGGCATACTAAATAGTATTGGAACCCACAGCATCTCTCTGCAACCGCTACAGCCGTAGGGGGTTTTGATTCATGTAATACACCCACCAATCCGTGTGTGTGTGTGTGTGTGTGTGTGTGTGTGTGTGTGTGTGTGTGTGTGTGTGTGTGTTGCCCTTGCTTTTGCTCTCATCATAGCAGGATTAACACACACTGGACAGATGGCCGTCCCGTTCTCCCCCCTCCCAAACACTCACATGCTTTCTCAGAGATACACACACACACACACACACACACACACACACAAACACAAACACACCCTACAACTCATGCTCACTGCGATGGCAACTTCAGTTCACAAGCTGTGTCATCATCACTGCACACTGCCTGAGGCTTAAACACACATAATCACACAGACACACACACACACAGAGGTTTGAGTCTGTGTTGATGACTCTGATGTCAGAAAAGCACTCTATTCTGTCTCCACTCAGCCCGACTCCCACTCCAACACTGTGGTTGTTTTGTCCTCGAATGATTTCCTTCACTTTATCGTCAGGCTCCACAGAGCCAGCAGGGTTGATATTTAGATCACTTAGTGTCCGTGACTATGTATGCATACTTGTAACTGTGATTTACTGCAAACATAACAAGGGTGTTTCTAGATATCACAGAGTAAAAAGACTTGGAAGTAAAGGTGCGTTGCACCGGTGCGTCCATACTTTCAGGATACACCACTGTTGTATTTCAGTCCCTTTGAATTATGTCCAAATTGGACGATTCGACACGTAACAATTTCAAAAGTTCAGGGTCTAGAAGTGTGCCATTTATGTAAAAAGAAAGTAAGAGTATGGAGATCGGAGGGCTGGATGGGTGACCAGAGTTCACTTCTTGTGACAGACCTTGGTCTTTCCCTCACCTTAACTTTACTATCGCTGATATGGACAGGCACAGTAAAACATTTTATGGTGTATTGCATAGTGGTGTAACAGTAATGTGCTTTTCTAGCGGCAGGTCGGCTCATTCGTCAGCGTAGACTTACATCAAAAGCTCCAGAAAAGCCTACATTTTATCACATTCGCTCCCCAGATCAGACCCGACTCGTCAAATACAGAGGCTTTAGTCACTGCCCCCTCTGCATCCGATACCTTTTGACCTTTTGTTATTAAAAACTAAACCCAAATATGTTACGGGGGATCCACTGCGTTCAGACTTCTTAAATCAGATTCAATGCTGAATTCCTATTCAATGAACTCCTAACTAACCTGAACCCTGGTCAAGATTGACGTTAACAGTCCAGTGTAAGTGAAACAGAAAGTTGCTGATTCAAATTGCCTCATAATATTCATACCGCCGCCACACACACACACACACACACACAGAGGTTATGTGGAGAGCTGAAGGGGAACCATCATGGGCTCCAACATCACGTAATAGGATTTCTGCGCTCACAGTATTAGTGGACAGATTAAATCAGACATGTAGTGGAGGGGTTTAATCAAACTTCTATCCCATTTTGGAAATAAAAAAAAAAAGTATTTCTATGTTTCTTTATGAGGAGTAGATTATCATTTGAATGCCAATGACTCTTCTGAGTGACTTGAAGAGGTGGTACATTTTTTTTAAATAGAACAGGAGTACAACGGACATTCCCATTCAGATCAACGTAGACGATGGTCAGAGTGGCGGCCATTTTTAATGCGGCAAGTCGCGGCCTCACTCACGCCTGACGTACGTTGTTACCAAAACTAACCAACAATCGCCATTTTCTTCCAATCTTTCTTTTGAAACGAACACGGCAAAAAAGCTCAGTGTCCGTGTTCTGCTTCTATTTCTATTTCTATGTTGCAGAGCTTTGTCTGAACTACGAGTCTCCTCAGTCCATTCATCGGGCTCCAGTGAAATAAATACATCTTATTTCGGCTCCAGCTGTCTGAGGCAAAAAAAAACTCCGTTGTGGCTTCAGCACACTGAGCGATTTACAACAGCAAGTCAGCTCCGAGAGAGAGAGAGAGAGAGACCACATTTGTATTTCATTTATTCCATCTTCCATCACTTCGCACAATCAACATCCTTTTCCCAGAACTTCTTCCTGCATCTCTGTCGGCAAATAATGACTCAAAATGTTTGATCAGTGAGAGTTCGTTACTCCGTGGCCTCCAGTGTTTTTCTGGCTGCCTGCACTTAGCATGCAAGAGACAAAGTGAGATTAATGCGGCGCTTTATACCCGGGAAAACCTGAGGCAAATAGATTCACTCTGATGTGCTGCATTAGACGGTTTGATGTTTGAAACTGCCAGATGCGCGGTCAGGTCAGGTCGGTCCACGGGTGTTTCACAGCTTCCTCTCAGAGGTTAATGAAGGATAAACAGGTGGTCTATTTAATCTGATGAAAAGCTTCTACCTCAACGCGTCGCTTCACTGCCACAGCTGACAGCGAGCACCTGAATGTGTTACCTAAAATTACAAAAACGCAGATGCAAATGCAGATAATACAACCACAACATTTTTTTCAAATGTTTCTACAAAACTGCAACTTGCCTTCAATACCAACTTCATTTGGTGTAAAAATGGCCGATGTTTACCAAACTTTACATGCCGTATCAAAATGACCTTTTTTTAAGCAAACTGGCTCTAGTAAACCCGCTCTGCCCTACCTGCCCCGGGACAAATACAAGGATTCAAGGATCATTTATTGTCATTATGCAACACAGGGATGCACAACGATATACAGTTGTACCCCATTTGTAGCACGACAAACGCCTACTGCTACTAACGCTACTCTGTCCTGACGTCCGCCCGTCAAGTGAAGCTTGATCCGGGATGAGCGATGGAGCCAGGTCTCTGTGAAGATGTGGGCTCGACGACAGTCACCGACCTCCCGCCGCTTTCATCCATCTTACTTTACTGCCACTGAACATCAGACAGCCCGGAGTAGGCTGGGTAGTGGAGTAGACTCGGGTCCTCGCTGGGTTAGCTTAGCTCCCATCTCGGCTCTCCTCTCTGGGCCAGTGGTCTGGCTGGTTGGTCGTCCGTGGGCCGTGATCGTCTCAAAGCACTTCATCCAATCTCTACGCTTGCTTTCCAGATGTTGATGAATGTCTACTTTCGTATGCCATTAGTGATAAACATGACAAAACAACAAATAAAGACAAATATGTAGCGAAATTCATGGGCGCTAACAGCTGCAGCATGTACATGTCCTCAGAAGAGGGGATAATGGACTCTGTGTGAATGTAGAGGTAGGCAGGTGTTAGCGTTAACGCATTAACTAGAGACCATCATGCGATGGGATCACACCAGCTGCGACTTCCCCACTTCCTACCTAGCAACATATCGTCACGCATGTTTCGCTTTTTGCCTGCCGTCATCCAGGTTTTGTTCAGATTCCATGTGAATGCAGCAATAAAAAGTGTGTTACGTCTTTTTTCTTAATTTACCAAATAATTAGTCGAGTGTTTGGGAATGCTGTTCAGTCTCCTCACATCTGGTTCAGACACGAGTCTTGGGTTTCGGTTTTGTGTGTTAGTGTGACTCCTGTGTGTGTGTGTGTGTGTGTGTGTGTGTGTGTGTGTGTGTGTGTGTGTGTGTTGTATGCAAGGAACAAGCAAGACGTTATTTAGTCTGGACAAAGAGAGGCAGAGAGGCAGAGAGGCAGAGAAAAAAGCAAAGAGAGAAAGAGAGAACGCAATCAGAAAACAAAGGGTGAGACTGCGGACCAATAAAACTACACGGAGCACCAATACCTTAAATCAATAGACACACAGAATCTACTCCCTATTTCTTCTTTATTGGATCTGTCTGTGTGGATATGAGACGCTTCTGTCTGTGTCTGTGTGTGTGTGTGTGTGTGTGTGTGTGTGTGTGTGTGTGTGTGTGTGTGTGTGTGTGTGTGTGTGTGTGTGTGTGTGTGTGTGTGTGTGTGTGTGTGTGTGTGTGTGTGTGCTGGCCATCCCAATTGCAATCCAGCGAGGCTTTAGTATTGAAGCACAGGTCCTTTTCTCTGCTCCAGCGCTCTCCGGTCTGTCCTCACTATATAGATACAGCCGATGTAGCCACAAGCCCCGTGAAGCCTTTTGATAACACAGGTATTTGGACAGCAGAGTTTTCTACAACATCGGTTGTCGACGGGGAGATTCAGCCAGCTCACAACCTCCAGTACATGTTTTTTCCAGACGGATTACTGCATGGTTTATAATAAACTGAGCTTAATACAAAGGCATGTTTTCATGAAATAAATAGAAAGGACAGACTACAGACTGAACATGGTAAGAAAGTCCAGAATGCATTTGCTTTCAGGGAGACACTGTTTGGAATTACTGAAATTACTGAATTTCCATACGTTTAGCACACCATCCGTATCCAAAACATGGACGCGTTAGCGGGCTCGGTGAGCACAGTGCATGAGAGTCGGCCTCGCTGCCGATGGTTTCCAGTGGCCAACCATAGAAAAGCTACAAAGTAGGCCAGCACCATTATAACAAAAAACTGGAGTGTAAAACTGTGGACAGGACACCTTGAAACTGCAGACAAGGTCAGTTCCTATGCCAGAGCGGAGATAAGCTACTGTATGTCTATGTGCTGCCGCCATCTTAATGTAAACAGAAAGAGACGCGTTCATGACTGATGGTGTCGACTGGCAGGGAGACTCTTAGTCTTAAAAGCTGGCATAACTCTGACGTGGCATGAAAGCAGCATAATGCCACAAATAGCAAATCACAATTGTGTTATACTACGATTAACCGTGTCAAGAGGCCTTAATGCAGGGGCAAGAGGTGTTGCATACACTAAGAAAGGTGTTGTTCAAGGTAAAACCAAAGCCCGCAGTGACAACCTGTCGCCTTCTGCTTTCCTGTGGCTGCATGCGGGCATCTTTTAGCGTTACTTGTAATATTTAACCTCTAGCCTGGACCACAGCTCGGCCCCATCAGACTTCATTTCAGCTTGATGAGGCAAATTAAAACAGGTCAGAAATCAGTGAGGCCGCTGACAGTGCCTGTTAGATGGACGCATTCAAAATGTCAAATAAAGAAAACGTTCCCATGTTTTCTTTCCATGTTCTTGTACTCTCTTCGTGCCCCGTCAGCGAGGCTGACTGCAATGTCCTGCTGATTTTCCTGCAATCCATAAAATGCGTCCAGATATAGATTTGAGGAAACAGCTATTCTACTTTCTCCGAGATAACTGTGCAAAATGTCACAGTGTGTGTGTGTGTGTGTGTGTGTGTGTGTGTGCATATGAGAACTACTAAGTATCCTTGGACGCTAACGAGGCTGTGACAAGCAGAAAGGCTTGTCCCTGTCATGTTGTTTGTCTGTTGTCCAGTCCTGTTCTGTCCACCAGCTCTCACAACAATCACATTGACTGAGAAATCAATACAATTCTCCAGAGAGAAAGTGCCAGACTTAAGTCCTGCCATCTCTCCGCCCGTACTTGTGCGGTTAACGCTGTAGGTGACGGTGAAAAAGGTAACGGTGTCCTCTCTGGAGGGTATGAGGGGTGATTAATGCCACAGACAAAGAAGAGGGGTGGGGGAGCTGATCGGTTTATTGTAGAATATTATCTCACACTGACGGACTATAATGTATTGTGTTGTTTTATGTTGTGTATTTATTGTCATGGGGTTGCAAATTGCACTCCTTGTGTGAGCAGTCTGAAGCTGGAGCATTTTTTTTATTTTTATGTCACTTCGTGGAAGCAAAACACATCGGACCAGCCATCAGACACCAGGCTAAATGAACACTTTCAGTTCTAATTAACTTTAGCGCTGCGCAATTTATCAAAATCACAATATGGCCTCTGGCAATTTTCAAATTCCAGGGAGTGCAACATTTGTTAAATGGGTGGAAATACCCTTTTAAATTAAATATTGTGGTGCTGCAGAGATGTCCTGGCCTCATTTTCTACAGACTTCTACAGAATGAACATATCTTTGTTTGGTACAGATCCCTGCAAAAATCACACCAGTATCATTTTAATGGTTTTCAATCAAAATAATAACGATAAAATAAATTATGCAAAAATGACCACGCTCCCTAAACATTGCAATTCATAGTGCACTTCCAATATCAGTCAAAATAAGTTCAGCCCTTCTCTAAAAGACACTGAAGAAACTCGCTGACCCAGCAACATTAAAGCTACAAACAACCCACAATGCAACACTCCGTAGGAGGGTTACACCAGTACACTCTCCGTTAAAAAAAAGACTGTTGTGCAATGTCTTATTGCTGAATATGACGCCCATCTGTTCAAAAGTTTCTAGAAAAACAGTATAATTTCATATTCAGGCCGATACGTGACCGAAGGGAGATCATTCTGACAAGTGAAGCAGCTCCTTCTGGCAGAAAAAAAAGTCTTATTTTCAAGCACATCTATGCTGGTAGTCCATTCTGACAGTACGTGTGACGCTCATAGTGTCTGAATAATGTCAAATTAAGGACAAATATTTATATTAGAATTTAGTTGAAATATGTTTACTCAACTGTCTAAGGTGTGTGTGTAGGTGTCGAGCTCCCGAAGCTCACACACTTTGTCTTCCAAGAGAGGAAACTCTACGTTAAAAAAGTTTTGTTTTTAAGCGCTTGAAGATCCAATCGCGCAAGAGAGAAACAAATGGAATGGTCAAAGTTGTCATATTGACATTTAAAGACCCCAACTTACAGTAGAGTAACATGCAAGAAAACATTCCACCTTAAAAAGCTGCTAGCAGCTACTTCGTGCAGCACAGTGAATCTCGGTCTATAGCTAGCTTACTGCTTCATTTTTTTCTTCAAGTTAAGAATATCAAATTATTCAAAGAGCAAACTGATTAAAAAACACATTTGGTGTTTGCAAACGGGAATGATGTACGTGTTTATTTACATATAGAGTAGGGAAGTGAGATCCGCTTTCTAATGCCAGGTGTGAACTGACGACCGAGGTGTCCACTCTTGATCGGCTCATGTTTAATGCCAGATGTGAAGCAGCAAAACATGCCATTTCAATGCCGTTCACTTATTTCGGCTTTACAGCCAAATACAGTACGTCTCAGGAGATGTCAGGGTCAAGATAGCGGCCATGCAGTTTTTTAAAATCCTGATTTATTTTTTAAAGAGCAACTGCTTTCTAAAGGCTGTGTGTAGTACTCTAAAGGAGACAGTCCTCTCTATTCGCTCCGAGCAGCAGACTGCCGTCTGGGCATTACAATTACATGCTGTCATACTTAGAAAAGGGGTTTTCATTCATTGAATTGAACCATTGACCCTGCTACATACCCACAACATAGTCATGCATGAGCCGCATGTGTGGTGCAGATTTTTGCTTTTGATACACCCAGAAAAAAAGGAAAAAAAGAGTCAGGTTTAGGGTACTTGATCTGTGTTTTGCTGTGGCATTAATTGCCCCTCATACAATATGGTAATAGGGCCAGGTAGCATCCAAAGGACTTTTCTACAACAAAGACACAGATGAATCTAGTCATAGATCTCATTGAACCCAGTCAAACACATATAACCGCCATAAATACAAATATCCAGGAGCCCAAAGTAGCAGTGAGAATAGGATATTAGGCTATAATTGATAAAGATGTATGCATTCACACTCGGGGGTCACTGGTTCAAACACCTAATGCCAATTTTGGACTTTTGCTCAGCACAACATTGATACAAATAACAACCTTGACAGGTAAGATGCACACTGCTAACGGCACTTGGCAGATGCCATATCAATTCACAACTTACTTGAATCTCCCCTGACAGTGCTGACACTGATCCCCGACCCATCCGTGATCGCACACGCAGGTCCCGTTGATGCACTTCCCCGACAAGCAGTCTTTCTCGCAGGACTTGGACACCGAGGAGGTTTCCGCGTGGAGCACGAGATGAAGCACCACGAGCACTCCCAGGTACGTTCTCAAGACGCTTCTCGTGGCCGCCCAGGTGCACAGATGTATCCCTCCGACATCATCCATGATGGACGCGAAGTGTCTTTTTGTTGTGTGTGTGGGGGGGGGGGGGGGGGAGGCTGCAGCCCCCGGAACTTGAAAAAAAAACGAGGTGTCACCTTTACGCTGTGAGGTGATCAGTTGTCATCAGCAGCGGGGGTCGATATAAAGTATCCGACCTGTGACGCCGGGGGAAAGGGCTCGGGGGAAGCAGTGATTACGCTCTATCGGAACACGCAGAGCGGTGTGGGGAAAGCTGCGGGACCGGAAACTTTGGTGGAAACAGTTTCGACCTTTAAAAAAACACCGTAAACGCAATTCCAACCGGACCAATCCGTTCGCAGCAACACAAACATAGAAACCCCTGTTACGCGCTCTGCGGCGCGTGCCCAACAAGTCTTCCAGATAAACTTCCACTGTGGTCAAGGATCCGATGTAAACACCGCGACCGGATGATGCTGCCTCAACGTCAAAAGGCTGTAATCCCGGAGATAAATAAGCAGAAAAGCTCCGATGAACGCCGTGCGCTGCTCCCACCCTCGCTGGATGTGTGTGTGTGTGTGTGTGTACTGCCAGACAAAGACGTGCCCTCTGCCCGGGTTCGTTGTCTCAGGATGCGACAGCCGCAGCTCTCCCCGGAGCTGTCTGCTATCGCTCTCCTGCTCCACAGCTGGTTTGTGACGGGGGAACCTCCTGCACAAAGCCCCGAGCATGAGCAGTGCGGCCACGCGGTTAAAGGGGCAGAGCCCGTTAAACGTCAGAAAGGCTCCGTGCAGCGGGCTCGGACACCGCGCAGAGACAAAGCCAGTGACATCCGTCTACAGCCAGCACGGGCTCGCGACGTCTTCCGAATGGCAGGTCACACTTGAAGCATGTATAAAATAAACAATAAATAATAGAGATAGATAGAGAGACTTGACATTGGACAATATACATGTATATAAAAAATATATATACATGTATATGAAATATACATGTGTATATATATATGGATGTATATATACATGTATATGTATCTATGTGTATATATACTGTATATATATGTATCTATATATATGTGTGTATATATATATATATGTATCTATGTATATGTATCTATGTATATGTGTATATATATGTATATGGATATATAGATATCATTTATATTTATGCCCCTGGTTTAGTCTGTTTTGTGGTAACTCTTAAAATCCTATTAAATTATAATGTATTATTTTTTTCTGGGAAATTCCAGCACTGGATGCTCATTTCTTCAAGGCTGGGTACCAAGAGAAATGTGAAATGAAATAAAAAAGTTACCCAGTCAATAGAAATATGTGACACAAAGTCTCTCTCGTGCACACACACACACACACACACACACACACACACACACACACACACACACACACACACACACACACAGAGTTGTGATGAGAATGTGTAACCACAAGAAATGATAAGCAATAAAACTGCAGCACAATGTTAATTTCTGCTGGAAACATTGCTTTGAGACGATTTGGAGACGGCGTAACACATCACTTAATCCATCAGAGAGAGGTCTGGTAGATTACTCAAATATTATCTATTCAGCCAGAAATAGTAAATGATGTGAACGCCCGCGGTGACTGTTGCCTTCCAGTCTGTTCATCTATAGATCAATCAGTGATCGGTGACCACAGATCACTGATTTGGGAAGGATTGTATTTAAATCGGAAACGAGCCTCTTTATTCCTGCAGTTGGATCTATTCGAGCTGATTCACAGACGGATATGACAGGAACATTAAAAACCAGACAGACACGACAGAGGCCTAATTCCCCAAACGGTCTCCTTGATTTATAACATTATCTCACTTTGAAGGCTTTAAAGAACACAAAAGACATTCTTTTGAAGCCCCGGCAGGAAAACAAAGCCAAGATCTGCATCTGTGCTCCCTGAGGGCTCACGGAAACCATCCAGCGAGCCAGACGACGATCTAATCCGCAAAAAAAAAAAAACGAAAGATAGACTCGCTCGTCTCAGGGCGAGATATCGCTCTGCTGCTGCAGGCTGACGAAGATATTGGGTGCAACATATCTGAGCAGAGAGAGCTGCTGGATCACAAGGTGAGTGTGAACAACTGTTGCATGAGTGAGCTTATTAAACCCAGTTGTTTAAAAATATCATTTTTACGACTTTGGTGCCTTACCCAAGAGCTCCAAATCCCTCAATTTCCTGCCAGATTTCTGTTAGTGTTTTGAAACTCAACACAGCTGTGTTCCCAGTTAAGCTTGGAAACATCGACGGGGATCTGGGAGGAGGACATTTGGGGGATTTCACTAATGGATTCTGCTAATGCTATTGGGTGCTACAACGAAATCAAAAGTGCATTTATTGATTAAATTATTTTTTGCTGTAGGCGTATGGATAATGTGTCATTTACTTAATGCCCCGCTAATCAATATTGTCTATATTAACAAAAGTCTGTGTCTAATGTGAAAGGGGTCACCAGCGTTGACAAACCCACTGAGAATAACCGCCGACTCGGCAGGTATAAGAGTTTTAGCCTCTTTTTATTCAGTTTTGGTTTCATGGTACATTTACTGTATTGTTCAGTGTTCTCTAATAAACCCGCTGTGCACCGCTAGTCCAGCTCCAAACAGCAGACAGCGGCCAGATGTTTGTTCTCAGTAGCCGGAGACCAAACCAGAGCTAAAAGAAGAGTTCATATTTGACTTATTGCACTCATCACAAACAGGATGTTGTCTGCATGGATTTGTAGCTAATGTGTTTGCTAACACATTAGCCACGCTCACAGGTGTCAGAGGCCACATATCATAAATGTAATGTAAGTTTTTCAGCTCACATCATTATCTATGTACACATATTATGTACACCATTATAACACTGGTGGTGACTACTGGTGTGTGTGTGTGTGTGTGTGTGTGCATGTGGACTGGCGACAGCATGTGTATGTACTGTGTGACAAAGTGGGCGAGAACACACCATTTGTCCCCATATTTCACCTCCATATCTAACCGTGCTTGTTAATCGTTTGTTCAGCCATAGTTCCATCACGATCTGTAACTGAAGACACTCACTATCACGGGTTTGTTTGTGTTTTGTATTTGTTTTATTACAGTTCATATAATGTCAGCATCACTGGTTGAAGTAAAACATGGACCGGTATTGTTACGTTTAGTTATTGTTTATTGATTCTGCATTTCATTAGTTAATCATGATCTCTCTTTGTCACTCACCATACCCACCATGTGGTCCAGAGTCTTAAAACCATTGCCTCTATTTATACACTGGATGACGTCAGCAGTGATGTCATGGAGGGGGAGGGGGGGGGGGGGGGGTAGTTGTGATCTGTTATGCATGGTTGTAACTGAATAGAATACGGTAAACTATCTAAAAGTGTTTACCTGAAGGTTCGCAGTAAGGTGTAGCTTTTGTTTCTTATCTGTTTGAGGAAGTGATTAGTGTCGCCTGCAGTCATGGCACCGACTACATCCTGCTGATGGAAGGCTCTATTTAAGCAGATGCCTTTGGCTGTTACGGTCAGAGGGACATCAGCGTGTATAGCTGTGTGTAAGGGATGTTAATCTAAGTTACCTTTATGATGAGTTGACTTTTATTCAGTTAAGCTAAGTTAACTGTTTTGGGGTTTTTGTTGTATATGTTGTTGCAGGGCCCCTCATGTAAATAAACACCTTTTTGTTTTCTGGATGAAGTTTCTCGTGTCGGCCTCCTGCACCTTTACAAGACACTCCGGCTGGGCTTCCTCACATACACGTTTAATAAACAGCAGATACTGTAACGTGTGTTTACAAGACAAATGTCCTTCGGGACAATGAAGCCTATAAGTTATCTTATTATCAAGCCAATCCACAAGTGTCAATGTAAAAATGATTCCATGAGGCATACAAACTGGGTCCACATATTTTGCAATTTCTGGTTCATATAATGAGTAAATGACAGCATTTATGTTTGCATGAGTAAATACGTATTGTCCTGTGGGATGAGGCCTGTCAAAATTAATTGTGTTGCATTGCCCTGAAGAACTACTTTGTGTGGTTAAATTAAAGTGAAACTTTCTCAGTTGAGGTTAAAACCCCCCGACTGTTGGTACAGTAGGAGACGGTATGTAAGCTGCTGTGTAACCTGTCAAAGTCACTTTCTCTGAGATAAACTCCCTGATTCAGGAAAAAAAACAATGGCTGCTTCTGGAGAGAAAGATGAATGAATTGCATCATGAGCGGTCACAGTGACTGCTGCTGGTGCTCGGGTCTGTTCAGGGAGTGCGTCTCACAGCGACACAGATCCGTCTTCATCAGCTACGTGGGATTGAGACACATTCTATTTTCATGGGGTTTGTTTTGCTACAATAGTTAAATATTTCACATCCACTTTTAAACGAGGAGCCGTCCAAATTCATTCCAGTCACTTTGTCATTCACTGCTTTCCTGCACTGTTCTGAGAGTCACACTTAGCTACCCAGATCACTCCGGCTGATCCTTATTTAGATTATCATCAGACTACGGCAGGTTTCTTCTGGCAGCCGGCCACTTCTTTTGGAAACAGCTGGTTTATTGCAGGCTGGCTTTTCCTTTCTGCGCCCCTCCTGGGACACGCAGCACTACACACACACCTTGCTGCTGCTGCTGCTGCTGACACACACTTCTTTCTTTGCCCTAATTTAACCAGCAACTCTTTTTTTTTTTTTTTTTTTTTTTGCCGGCAACAAGACCATCTGCCTTGCTTCTAAATTGGGGCGAGCATTTATCAAGCGTCTTGAGACGATAACACTGATCCGGGTTCTGCTTTGTCAAGATAAATGACAAGGTCAAGGACGTGGAGATAACGCCCCCCCCCCATCAATGTTCATTAACGCACTGATGGGCTATGAAGTGTTTCTAATGGTTTGGTGTCACAAGTGTCAGTATAATGAGACGTTGGCAGCGAGAATGTCTTTTCCGTCACCTCAGATGTATCCGTCTGTGGTGTAAATACATGTGAATGAAAACCATCAGAGGCCCGTCTACTTGTTGTTCTTCAGCATTTTCATTCATGTCGTCAACGTTTTTCCACCTCCGTGCACAAATCTGCTAGTTTAAAGCTCCGACGGACAACGAGCAGTGGTATTAAACCTCGCTGTTCGCCTGTGGGAAATTGGTTTGGCTTGTTGTTATTCCTGCTGCTTGAGTTGGATTCTATTATAGATCGTTTTTTAACCCCCCCCCCCCCCCCCCCCCCAAGGGCCAAAGTAGGAATATTGATTGGCTTACACAAAGAACCTACTGTGAGGAAAAGGAGAAAAGGAAAAAAAAAAAACTAATATTGATTTTTGACAGCTTGTTTATAATTAAATAGCGGAATAACTAACTGCACCGGGGGGACGTGGATGAATAGGGATTATGAGAATATGAAGCACAGAGAGCGGCTACATGGGATGCCATTGGTTTTCTGCTCATCATCTTTCCATCCATGCTCGTATTAATATCTTCCACAGCCAGCTGTGTGGTTAATAGGGCAGATGTGCCATAAAACAGTGTGTATAGACTGCAAATTGTATGAGATCGCAGCCATTTTACTGAGACGAGTAGAAAGAACGCACACACACACACACACACACATAGAGGGAGTGCATGGAGAGAGCTAGTGGATGGCAGAGAGAGAATTAAATGAACCTTGGGAAAAAGATTATAAAAGATTATGATTTATGACTGACGTTTGGTGTCCCCTGGTGTTTTAAAGCTGCTAATGCACTGATAAAAAAAAGACACTGCTGGACCCGTCTATTATTCACAAATACATATTTGTGTCGATGTTTGAGTAAAAAGTTCACTTTTGACCAAAGAAGAAAATAGTGAGCAATCTAATTTTGACTTTCTGCATCCTCTGGTGGCCTTCATCAACTGATGACGTCCACTCAAGGTCACTGTGTACTGAACATGCAAAATTAGAATCTCAGAAAAAGATTAAAAAAAGAATAAAAAATGCAAGTCCACTTAATTTTTAAATCTATTAATTTACATACATGTCAGATGGGGTTGTTGGTTTGAATATGAGTTAAAATAAAACAGATGGCAAATGAAGGACATGGAGGAAGTGGTTTTTAATTGTGATTAAAATTTAAAAACGATATCCAGGTGTTCAAAGTAAAAAATCCCATTAAATGAATGCAATGGTGCAAAAATTCTGTGTGTGTGTGGGGGGGGGGGGGGGGGGGGGGGTATATTCGTCATATAAAGATATGATTTATATTAATAAAGATATAATATGATGATTGCTTGGTCAAATGTATTTTCATATTGTCCAATGCCAAGTCTCTACTTGATCATGTGATGAGACGGTTCAATGGTGTGTGTGTGTGTGTGTGTGTGTGTGTGTGTGTGTGTGTGTGTGTGTGTGTGTGTGTGTGTGCTTGATAACCTCCATTTAGTCACTGAACTGACATGAAGATGATCATGGATGACGCTGATATAATGATTATTTTGGGTAGGACTTAGAGTAAGAAGTCATTTTAACCAAACGAGTTCCACAATTTACTGAAAATGAACCCTGAGTTAGTTTGAGATGATTATGAGACTGTTTAGTGGAGTTTATACTAAAGCAAACATTGAGAGAGTGTTAACATACTGAAGCTGAAATCAATTCAAAGTATAAACTATCGTGTATTTTCATGAAAAAAATAAAAAAAAGGTTCTCAGGGTAACTATTTAGGAAAGATAAACAGTTTTCTCACTGAACTTCCTCTTTGACTCATTTTCCTTTCATTCCTGCAGCCGCTGAAAGTGGAAACAGAAATGTTCCTTTCAAGCTTTATTTTCCTGCAGCCCCGGGGATGTTACTGTCCTGGTGTGACCGTGGTAACGGTCGTGATGACGGCTACAGTATGACCCTGTTTACTGCTGCCAAGCCGTGTCCGTTAGATTTAAAACAAGCTGAGTGAGAGGGGGGGGGGGGAGAGAGGGGGGAGAGATAGGGGGGCGGGGGAGAGAGGGCAGGACGTGGCAGACGTCCCGGGGATTTCCTTCGGCCTGTGATTGATTCCTATCTGCAGAGCAGAGACACATCGGCTGACGTGTGTGATGAGAAAACAAGGTGGGCAAATGAAACAGAAGTATGTTCCGTTCAATGAATGGAGTAGTTCCTGTTACCATGGCCTCCAAACATTTATAGCTGTATTGTTTCTCTCAGCAGCCGAAGGAAAATACTGAGCTCTTGGTACAAAAATGAAGCTTTTTTCTGCATCAAAGAGGACCCAAATCTGCTTTTTAAGAACATGCACTTCCACCAAACTCACACTAGATGGTAGCAATCTCTCACCTGCACCAGCAGCTTTTCTTTTTCTGGCGTTTGTTGTTATTTCCAACTGCCAAGACACAAGAACTGGTATTTGTGGCCCAATTATTGCAACCACACAAGCTCATGTTCAAGTCTATTTTCCAGATATGCAAAACCATAAACAGATTGTCTGCTTTATGTTTAAAACACACTTTCTGCAAATAACTACACTCAGTCAGACACTGACTAAAGGCCTGTGTGTGTTATTTGCTAAACACTGCCATTGAAATACCACACTCAATAATCAATCATCTGCACCCAGAATGCACCTGGGATAAAACCCTGTTACCATTTAAGATCACTTAGAAATCAGAGCTCGGACATCATGAATAGGATTCAGGTTTGCACAACAATGGAGGACAATAATGCACTTTACTTGCAATATATTTTGTCTACAGTACAATACAGTCACTATGCTCATGTCGTCTTCAGTTAAAGTAATTGTGTCTGATACTCTTATTAATATATGAGCATTAAGAATAAACACATTTGTTTGTTTCCCTGTTGTATTTGTGTTCATTTGTGTCTATATTTACAACATGAAAAGGCCCAAAACTCTAGATAATAGAGTTTTTTATACTTTGCACATCAATGTGCAGTTGGCATGTGAGAACAGCCAAACATGTAGAGTTTCATTAACCTCTATGGTGGTGCAGTCCATGGATCCAAACCCTTCATTTGTCTCCTGCACGTGACTTTTTTGCAGGAGTTGGTCGCATCACTAAAATATGAAACGGTGCCTTTTTAGACCAAACCTCACCATTTATTTCTTGCAGCTGTACAGGAGTTGGTTAAAGCCTGACATGGCAAACAATCCCCAGGAGGGGTCAGCCACAGTCAGGGTTTAATAAACATGCTGAGTTGCAACATACTGGGTGTGACATCACATTCATCCTCGCAGCTGTCTGACACATAATGTACATCATGTTGTTTTTTTTTACAGTTATTAAAAAGCGGCATTCCGTCATAAATCAATCGCTTTCTAACCTTGAACCCTTTTGATTAGAATGATCTGAATCTGAAACGAGATGAGAGAGCGTCAGAACAACCGTGTTTCCATCAGTGAACCGTACAGAACACATGCGTCTTCATGGGGGGGGGGTCCTCGTCCAATGTGGGTCATCTCTGAGGGCCCCTGTCTCCTGAGTGGTTGGGGATTGATCAGACTGCACTCTCTTATGCAGGTTGTAACATTTTTGTCCAAATCGAAAGGGTCCGGGTCAGAAAGGGATCGATGGTTAAAGCCCCGGTCATCAATACTCTCTTCACTTTGCTTTTCATTCTCTATTCTGTCCAGCAAAAAGTAGTCTGTATTTAAATGAAACTTGTTGGTAGTAGATTTTAAAGATACAAGTGACAGAATAGTCAAGTCTTTGAGCAAAATCAGGAGACAGAGAGTTGATTCTCTGTTTCTCTCTCTCACCACGATGTGATGTCTGATGTTTCCACTGTGCACACCGCTGGACTGCCAATAACGTCAGAATGCTGTGCTGTGCAGATAAATGCGCTCTATACTTTGTGAGAATGGTGACTAGCCGCTGGCCTCGTGCTGTCTGTCAGGTGCAGCGTGTTCCGGCTCTAATGTCACTATTAACATTCCTGTGTTTCAGTTTCATGTATGCAATCCATGTTTTGTCTGTTATAAAGCATTTGTCTGTGCAGAATAAAAAAAGTTGTATAATCAGATTCCCCCTCACATGCTATGTCTGCCACAGCATGCAGACTTTTTCATTTGACTCCCGGTGGATTATTATTATTACTCAAAACAATGATTTTGACAGTGGTCTGTCTTAAAGAAGGTGTCATACTTGTGATATTACTTGTCTCAGGTGGAGGTGGACTCTGTTTTTACATCTTGATTCTTGGTTCTCTGATGGACAATGTTTTTCCTCGTGCTGGATTTTGAATGTGAAAATGTCGGCCATGTTATCTGTCCAGAGAATTGTTTTTGTTGCCGCTGTTTACATTCCTAATGATGCAACTTTTTTTTTTTAATGCTCTACAGGAATGTGCTGTTTTTGTTTTGTTTGTCATGTGTTTGTCTTGTGTCACAAACGGGCTACAACTGAATTTTGTTCTGCATGTTGCATAATGACAATAAATCATCCTTGAATCCTTGAAACTTACAGTAAAAACAACTGAGTTAGAGTCTCGGTAGACCAAATTCAAGCCCTAAAAGTTGGTTGTGTTCCACAATCTCCCCTCATCCAGCAGTGATCATGAAGTTTTCTTTCTTAGATCACAAATTCAGACAAACTTTACCCACAAAACTGTGCAAATAGATTGTTTTGTTCTAAAATATTCATGTGCCTGATTTGAGATAATGGCTTTAGATGTTTTGATAAATGATGTCTTAATACAGTGCACACACACAGAAAGCTCACAGCGTGGTCATGACTCATGTGGCTAATAGATAGTGAAATTCCATGCATGCCTCACATATCCCTAACCCTAATTCCCCTAAGGTCTCTTCTTTTTATTATAATTTTTTTTTTTATTTGGCATTTATTAAGTGGATGAATGAGCTTCAGTCACGTGCTTCATATTGCAGACAATTAGGAAAAAGATACTTCACACCTGTTTCCCTGCATTTTCTACAGTTTCGCGTGCACTACGGGAGCTGCAGCGGTGTCTCTCCTCTCCTCTCCTCTCTTCTCCTCTCCTCTCCTCTCCTCTCCTCTCCTCTCCTCTCCCCCAGCTGCTGCTCCAAAACCGCCTCCCTACTCTGGGTTGCGTCGCACTCCCCCGTCTGTCACACCAGGCTCCGAGGAAATCTGACGTATTTTTCGCATTTCCTGCACCAGAGAGAGAGAGAGAGAGAGAGAGAGAGAAAGAGAGAGAGACGGAGACAGAGAGCAGTGTCGAGAGACACAGACAGAGCGACGGAGAGAGAAAGAGAGGGGGGAGGCAGCCAGAGGTATGTCCACGGGAAGTTAAGCTGAACAGCTGTGGCTGAAACCAGGCCGAGCACCAAGGAACCTACCTACCTACCTACCGCCGTAATCTGCCCCTCCCCTCCGCCTCTGCGGCGGTTCTTCACGCTACACCAGCCGCTGTCTGGTCGCAGCGATCCGGGCTCGAACATCCCCCCCGGTGCGCCACGGCGGCTGTGTCCAAACAGTCCTCTTTGGAGCCTCCCATCTACCGCCACACGGTGCAATGCAACACGGGCTCGAGGTTTAAAGACCTCGGAAGTAAAGAAAAACATGACTGACGTGTTTGTGTTTTTTTTCCTAACTGTTGGTATAGCTGTTGTTCGTGTTTCTTCCGTTCACTTCTAAGGAAGGTTCCCCCTCCGGTTACCGGTCGTTTCTGTCGCTGCAGTTTATTTTTTTTGAGGGGGAGTATTTGTAAGGATTTACAGCATCTGCCTGGAGGACCACCGAGAGGAGAAAGGTGAGGTGTTTCCATCGGAGAAGGTTGCGACCGCCGCGCTGCCATGGTGATCTTCAACGGGATGCTGAAGATCCGGCTCCGCGAGGCGCTGGACCTCAAGCCCACGGCTTGGTCCCTGCGTCACGCCGTCGGCCCCAAGACACAGACCTTCCTGCTGGACACGTACATCGCGCTGAACGTGGACGACTCGCGCGTGGGCCAGACCTCCACGAAGCAGAAGACCAACAGCCCCGCGTGGAACGACGAGTTCACCACGGAGGTCCACGATGGCCGCAGGATCGAGCTGTCGGTCTTCCACGACGCGCCGATCGGCTGCGACGACTTCGTGGCGAACTGCATCATCCAGTTCGAGGACATCCTGCACAACGGGAGCAAGCACTTCGAGGACTGGGTAAGAAGACAGGGATGTGACACTGGAGCTCAGTTACTTCTTAAAATGTACAATAATAAGAGCAAGAAGACATTTATCCACATTATGGATGCTTTCTCAATCAATCAATTAATTTATATAAATAGTGAAAACACACACTAAACTTGATCAGAGGCTGTGTTTGAATAGCTTGGTTTGTCTGACCAAGAAATATTCAATTAATAATGACTTTCAGATGAGACATTCTGCTCACGTTTGAGTATAAACTGACTGTAGACTGACTTTGGAAAGTCTTAAAACTAGATTTTGACAATATAAGACGAGTCCATACACGATTAACCAATAATACAGGACCCGTTTTAGATATTCTAATACTTTTAGGGGGCACATATTTCAAAAATAATTCAACAATCAATCAAATTGACACCTAACCTGAGCCTCTCCTGTAATCCAGCATTGCCTCAGAGAAGCGTGAACCACTGAATGAATGAAGGCCTTTTAGCTCGATAAACAATTACTCTCTCACACAAAATTGTTGATTAATTTGCTTTTGATCAGCCAACCGAATAACTGAAGACAGTTTCAGCCGTACAACATTACAAAATAAAGTCTTTCACTGGAAAATAAACTAAACTAAAGCAGGAACGTGTGAGTCTATGGAAGCCCGGAAAAAAAAGGTGAAAGTGTTCGGACTGGTCAACACAAGTCGTTATTGTGAGCTATTACATACATTTCTCTATAATTAAGACATAAGTATATCTCAGTAGTAGTGATATAAAATCACATTATTTTATCCATGGATCCAAAAGGGGAAATCAGTATGTTATAAATATGCCTAAGTAAGGACAACATGCTTCTTTAAAGCAGCATTAATTACATTTTCTTGACCACTTTAGAGCAAGCTGGAAACACAACTCTGACATATTATCACCTCTATAAAATAGCTAAGGCAAACACGTGAGCAAATAGTTGTATAGCAACATTATCATTCAAGGGAAGTATCTTATTATTAATTCTCTCTGTAGCTCCTTTTCAGTCCTCTATGAGGCAGAGAATCCTCCAAAGAGAGAGAGAGGGGAAATCTCTGGCTCAGGGTCACACTATGGTAAAGTTGTGGGCTGTGAAACGAAAACCATGAGCTCAAGAGACGTTGGTCTGTGGGGACTTGTAGTCTTTCACCACACTCCAACATACAGATAGGTACCTGTATTAGACTGTGAAAAAACAATGTTATTGAATTTGTACACATGCAGGATTTCTGCATAGTCAACATTGTTGTCCTGCAAGGCTTGCAGAAGATGATGCACACAGCAGGAGTCACTGCACAGACACACACACACACACACACACACACACACACACACACACACACACACGCACACACAGAGTGTAGGTCCTGTTACTTTTGTTGTGCTCTTGTCAGACGAACCAGTGACCCACAGCAGAGCTACAGAAGAGGCGAGAGAGGGTGCGGTTAGGCCGCATGCGTGATACGCACCGACGCAGCGGCACGAATAGAAGCCGCTCATTGTTGTCTGAAGCTGCCAAAGCAGACGGATGTTTGAGTGTATTATTGATGAGGCCATCAGGTCCATTAGTGACAGAGACAGAGAGCAAGATGAAAGAGAGGAAGATGATGAAACAGGAGGACAGGATGGAGAAAAGAAAGTCAAGCTCTAAGCGTATTCCTTTATGACGGCAATCTGTCCGTCAGGCTGTAGAAGCTGCGTGACGCTTCACACGTTACGACGGTAAAGATTCGGTTCTTGACGAAGGATTTTGGAAGCAGATGAAAGCGACTCTCAGCTGACGTTGTGGTGTGTTTTGTGCTTATTACTACGTCTTATATCCCTGAACTGTGTTAGCATCCTTTGACAAAGCCTGGGGTAACACCAACCAAGCACAGGATTTTAAACCTGAAGTAGTTTTTAAGGCCTCTAATTGATTTCGAGTCAGAAGACCCTGAAAAATGATCTCACTATTTCGTCTTTTTCCATTCACTGTAATGAGATATATATATTTGCAGCCTGTGTTTTTGTTGGAGCACGTTTTTCAACGCATCTCGACTTAAGCTGGATCATGTATTATGTCATCTCAGACAAAGAAAACACTTGACATCACCTTGAGGGAGCTGAGCAGTTAAGTGTGGTTTCCCAGTGAGTAATGCTGATGAGGAAAAGCCTGTCAGGGAATGTGTTTTCATCATCTTCGGAGCAGTCTTCTAGTCGTCTCCGACGTCTCCAACCTTTCTCAGAAAGAAGTGCGCGTGTGTGTCGAGTTTAGGGAAGATGCTGCTGGACGGACAAGTAACGCTGGAAAGATTGGAAGTGAGGTCGGTGTGAAGTGTCTCGGTGCTGCCGCTGTACAAATGTGAAGAAGACAGAATCAAAGGCAGAGATATAAGGCGGGACTTTGTTGCCGAAACAGACTGCGCCAAACCGGAGCGTGTGCAAAACAAACACAAGAGTGCCAATGCAAATGAATGTGCTGGAAGTAGTTTGATAAAATAACAACAACACCATTAACAACTCTTCGTATCATGGAGAGGTGTGAGAATTGTTCTTCAGCTGCAGAAAGCCAGTTAAAGGCAGGTTTCGTTACATCCTGACATCATTCAATCAATCAAATGTTCTGACAAAAAAAAAGGGAATCAAATCTGTGGTTGTTTGATTTCATCAGGCCTAATTATAATAGACAGGCTACCCACTCGTGACCGGACCGCTCGTGACCGGAGTTTTCCAAAAGCTGCTTGCTCGACAGCTGTGAGTATACTTACATTAACCGTGTTCATTGTTTACGTTCATAACGTTCACAGTTTTGGGGGTGTGGCTTTGGACGGGGGCCTGAAGGGGCGGGCTTGTCAGTGTTGCAGACTTTGCGACTTTCTTTCTTAGATTCAGGAGCTTTTGGAGCGAAGGCTGCTAGCTACTTTCATCTAGCATACTAGAGCTAGTTTATCTAGATGACCCTAGCGTTAACAGTGTCTGTAATTGAAAATACCGTTGCGACGTCGTCCGCCATTGCTAAAAGTATCCGCTGTGTGAACTATGGCACCACTTCTGTTGGCATGTCCGCATAAACCAACACGTGCTGCAGGACATTAAACCCTCTCTGTGATCCGAGCAACCTTACTTCTCTGCTACCACGGACGTCCACAGCTTTGCAAATCGAGCATGAAAGCATCATACTCAGAATAAGATGCCGTATCCCCGGATAGTTGGCTCTGCTACTCCAGGATAGTTGACGTAAAAAAGTGTCTCGCCTTGTTGAGAAGAGTGCATGAGATGAAGTAGATGAAGGAGAATAGAATTAGGAAGAGCAGTGTTTGGAAGTGGAGTTCAGTTCAGTGTGGATCCAGTCTCCTCAGTCTGGTCTCTGTTTCTTCCTTTCATCCTCTGACCTTGCCTTAGCAAAAAAAAACTGTATTGGTAGGATGTGGTCGTAAACGTCTCCGACTCTCTCTGGTCCAGAGTCAACAAATACAAAAGTTATTCTTTCCAAAGATAAAGCTCATTCCGCTTACGACGTAGAAGCGATACTATTCATCTCTGTCAATTTCAATTCAATTCAATTCAAATTTATTTTGTATAGCCCAAAATCACAAATTACAAATTTGCCTCAGAGGGCTTTACAATATGTACACATGACATCCTCTTGTCCCGGAACCCTCACATCGGAACAGGAAAAACTCCCCCAAAAAACCCCTTTAACGGGGAGAAAAGAGGAAGAGACCTTAGGGAGAGCAACAGAGGAGGGATCCCTCTCCCAGGATGGACAGAAGTGCAATAGATGTCAAGTGTTGAACAGCATAACAAAATTACAACACATGCAATGTAATTTCAACACATTCAATGTATGACAGAACTACGGCAGGTGGAAAGACCAGGTCCAGGTACAACCCGGATCAGAGGTACCTGCGAGGCGATAAAGCACAGATACTCTGGTGAAAAAGCTGGTCAATAATGTGCATTAATGGGACCGGTAATATGAAATAGTAATGTAAGTAATAATAAGAGTGTTATTTATTAGTGGGAGTCAGCAGGGTTAAAGCGGGCGGAAGGACCAGGGTCCAGATGAAACCACGATACATGGAAACCTGTGAGGAGAGAAAGCACAAAGACTCCGGGGAAGAAACAAAGTCAGTAATGTGCATTTAGTGGTAACGGTAATATGGTTGATAATGTTAATAATAAAATAGGTAGTAGGTATCTGCAGGGCCATGGCGGGTGGAAGGACCAGAGTCCAGATGAAACCACGATCCATGGGAACCTGTGGGGCGAGAAAGCACAAAGACTCCGTCTGCGCCAACGAGCAGGTGCGAAGGGTAGAGGAAGCCTGGGGGGATCCTCCTGAGCGTCTGACCACAGCCTCCTTCAGAAACGTACGGCGGTCCTTCCCGGTGGTGGAGCGGCGAGTCGTCAGATCAGCGCTGGCCACAGGTGGGACAGACGTGGCGGGAGTGGTTGGAAGTGGTTGGAGTGGTTGGAGGTGGTTAGCGGTTGCTTCCCAGCTGGTTTTCTCCGGCGGCCGCGGCCCACCACCTCAGTCCAGGATGCCGGTTTCGGAGTGGAGCTATGGGTCGGATCTATAGCGGATCTATAGCCAGCCCTAACTATAAGCACTATCAAAAAGGAAAGTCTTAAGCTTACTCTTAAATGTGGTGAGTGTGTCTGCCCCCCGGACTGAAACGGGAAGCTTGTTCCACAAAAGAGGAGCTTGGTAACTGAAGGCTCTGGCTCCCATCCTACTCTTTAAGACTCGAGGAACTACAAGTAACCCTGAATTAGTGGAGCGCAGCTCCCTAGTAGGATAATATGGTGCTATAAGCTCTTTAAGATATGATGGTGCCCGACCAGTTCGGGCTTTGTAGGTGAGTAAAAGAATTTTAAATTCTATTCTAGATTTTACAGGGAGCCAGTGCAGAGAAGCTAATACAGGACTAATATGATCTCTTTTCTTAGTTCTTGTTAGTACACGAGCTGCAGCATTCTGAATCAGCTGGAGAGATTTAAGAGATTTATTAGAGCAACCTGAAAATAAGGAATTGCAGTAATCTAGTCTAGAGGTAACAAATGCATGAACTAATTTCTCTGCATCGCTATGAGACAAGATGTGTCTGATTTTTGAAATATTACGTAGGTGAAAAAAGGCAGTCCTAGAAATTTGTTTTATCTGAGAATTAAAAGACAAATCCTGATCAAAAATGACCCCAAGATTCTTTACGGTGCAGCTGGATGTCAGCGCAATGCCATCTGGAGAAACTATGTCATTAGATAACTGATTTCGAAGGTGTTCTGGGCCTAGTAGAATAACTTCAGTTTTGTCTGCGTTTAACATCAGGAAGTTGCAAGTCATCCAGGTTTTTATGTCCTTTAGACATGCTTGCAGTTTAGTGAGCTGGTTGGTTTCATCTGGTTTAATCGATATATACAATTGAGTATCATCTGCATAACAATGAAACTTTATGGAGTGTTCTCTGATAATATTACCTAAAGGAAGCATATATAAGGTGAACAAAATTGGTCCAAGCACAGAACCTTGTGGAACTCCATAACTAACGTTGGTCCTCATCGAGGCTTCATCGTTTACATATACAAACTGAGATCGATCCGATAAATAGGATCCAAACCAGTTCAGTGCGGTTCCTTTGATACCAATATAATGTTCTAGTCTCTGTAACAGGATATAATGGTCTATGGTGTCGAACGCAGCACTAAGGTCTAACAAGACAAGAACAGAGACAAGTCCTTTGTCTGATGCAATTAGAAGGTCATTAGTAATTTTTACCAGAGCTGTCTCAGTGCTGTGATGCTTTCTAAATCCTGACTGAAAATCCTCAAATAAACTATTGTTATGTAGAAAGTCACACAACTGATTAGCTACTGCTTTCTCAAGGATCTTAGAGAGGAATGGAAGGTTGGAGATCGGTCTATAGTTAGCCAACACCTCTGGGTCGAGAGTGGGCTTCTTAAGAAGAGGTTTAATTACAGCTACTTTGAAGGACTGTGGTACATGGCCTGTTAGTAGAGACAGGTTGATCATATCTAGTAGAGATGTGCTAATTATTGGTAGCACTTCTTTAATCAGTCTAGTCGGTATAGGATCCAAGAGACAGGTAGAAGGTTTAGACTTAGAGATTGTTGAAGTTAATTTATCAAGATCGATGGGAGCAAAGCCATCCAGACATATATCATGGCCTGCAGCTGTTTCCAAGGGTACCCTATTTGAGGAAAGATCGGTACTAGTCGAGGGCAGTACATTGTTAATGCTCTCTCTAACAGTTATGATCTTATCATTAAAGAAGTTCATGAAGTCATTACTACTGAGGTCTATAGGAATACACGGCTCAACAGAGCTGTGACTCTCTGTCAGCCTGGCTACAGTGCTGAAGAGAAACCTGGGGTTGTTCTTATTTTTCTCTATTAACGATGAGTAATAGGCTGCTCTGGCATTACGGAGGACCTTCTTATATATCTTAAGACTGTCTCGCCAGACTAACCGAGATTCTTCCAAGTTAGTGGAACGCCATGTCCTTTCAAGTTTTCGCAATGTCTGCTTTAATTTTCGGGTTTGAGGGTTATACCATGGGGCGAACCTCCTTTGTTTTACTAACTTCTTTTTTAGAGGAGCAATAGAGTCTAGTGTCCTTCTCAGTGAGCTAGTAGCACTATCGACAAGATGATCAATCTGGGTCGGACTAAAGTTATCACAGGAGTCCTCTGTTATATCAAAGCATGGTATTGAGTTGAATAAAGATGGAATCGCTTCTTTAAACTGAGCTACGGCACCATCAGATAGACATCTAGTGTAATAGCTCTTGCTTAATGGCGCACACTCAGTTAATAGGAACTCAAAAGCCACTAGACAATGGTCCGACAAGAGAGGGTTCTGCGGAAAGACCACCAAATCTTCTATTAAGATGCCATAAGTCAGAACCAGGTCAAGGGTGTGGTTAAAACAGTGAGTGGGTTTCTGTACACTCTGACAGAAACCAATCGAATCTAATAATAAGATAAACGCAGTACTAAGGCTATCATTCTCGACATCCACATGAATATTAAAGTCACCTACAATAATTACTTTATCTGTTTTAAGGAGCAGGCTTGACAGAAACTGAGAAAACTCTGATAAAAATTCAGAATACGGACCTGGGGCTCGGTACACTATAACAAATATAACTGGCTGTATTGTTTTCCACGTTGGGTGTGAAAGACTAAGAACCAGGCTTTCAAACGAGTTATAGTCTAGTTTAGGTTTCGGGTTCAATAATAGGCTTGAGTCAAAGATGGCTGCTACTCCACCTCCTCGGCCGGTGCCTCGAGGAATGTGAGTATTAATATGACTTGGAGGAGTTGATTCATTTAGGCTGACATATTCTTCATTACACAGCCAGGTTTCAGTAAGACAAAATAAATCAATATGATTATCTGATATTAACTCATTTACTAATACAGCTTTAGATGACAAAGATCTGATATTTAAGAGTCCACATTTAATTATCCTATGTTGTTGCACTGTTGCGTTAGTTTTAACTTGGATTAGATTATTTAATATAACTCCTCGACTGTTTAGTTTTGAATTAATTAATTTAAGTGGCCGTGGGGCAGACACAGTCTCTATATGGTTTTGGGTAAGTAGCTGCTCTAATGGAAGCTCAGAGAAGTGTGTAAGACTACAACTCTGCTTCCTGGTCTGTACCCTGGGTTGTCATGGACCAGATCCACAAAGAAACTGGGTCAGATTTGCAGAAATGAGATCTGCTCCATCCAATGAGAATATGATCGGAATGTTCCTTTGATGATATGAATGTAGGACACGTAACTCAGCGATACCATTAGGTTTGATGAAGACTCACTTGATTGTAAAACAGTCCTCCTGAATACAAGGCTCGATTGTTATTTTTGATATCCTTGCAAATATGAAATACTCTGAATGATGATCAAGTTACGTGCAAAGCCACAATAACATGGACCACAATGCTTCGGTATAGACGGTGTTGTTGTGTTAAAAACACACACTGAGTGAGAGAATCCTGACGTTTCAGTATTTAAATATTTAAGAACAGGTGACTCAGCTATAGTTTTTGCTTGTCTGTCTTCCTGGAAGTGAGACCTTCACACGGGGAGAGTGGTTAGTCAGCAAATTGTTATTGGTATCATATTTCATTATCATGTGGAAAAAGTTTTCTTTCGCCCCCTTTCTCACAAAAACGTGGCGTGTGCTTTGGTTTTTATCACGGCACAAACCAGTCCAAACAATTGAGTCGATTACTGAACTTCATGTCGTCAATTTAGACTGAAAAGCGGGTTCGTTCGGGGTCAGAGTAAAAGCACCACTGCCCTCAAACGCTCCACCGGCTCCACGCTCCATGTTATACTCCCTTCTCCTCTGATAACACTTTCCTTTAATCTTCAGCACAGACAAACTCTGTATTCTTAGGGACATAAATAGCGTACAATAGTCTGATTATCCATGTTAAATCTAATAACACCAAAGCATTTGGATTATTTGGACTATGAGTTCTTATCTCGTGCTGCCAAAAGAGGCTCTCAGCTAAACAGCTCTAGCTCGCTGCTGATCTGTTCCCTCTGAAGATGAAGATGAAGATGATAGAGTATCTACACCAGCTTGGAAACACAGAAGCATCAGTTGGTATTTGTAGGAAATGCTCAGAAGCCGGTATTTCAGTTAATGAGAGCGTGTGAACAGCAGCCTGAAACCCAACAGTAACAATCTGAATATCACTGCTCTCCTACAAGCCTGTACACGGCCTGTTGACAATCCTCCAGCAGAAGATGATTCCGGCAAAGCTGCCCACGAATTACATATTTTCCAATGAAACCGATTTCTTTGATCGAGGACGGCCTGACAAAACACAGACGCGTGATGATAGTTTGTGGTCATCCAAAGACTTTACAGATAAGGAAAAGCACATCTAATGGGCTCGTTTGATTGCCAGTCGGTTGAGCCTCAGTTTCGGCAAAAGAAGGGAAGAGAAGAAAAGAACGTGCAGCGACTGGTGTCCACGAGACACCAAAACGAGATCAAATTCCTGAATCTGTCACGAATTTCTGCTCTGCACTGAACAGTGATTTCATGTGTAGGCAGCCGCCTTGTTCCAACTTGTCATTAAAGAGAGGAGCGGAGAGGGAAAACAAGCGTTTGATTTTACTACACAACGGGGGGGGGGCATGTTTAAATGTTCAAAGACATGTCTTTCTTTGCAGTACCACCGGGGACAATGAAGACATTTTCAATTAAATGTTTTGTTCTTCCATAAAGGCATGGAACGTATTAAAAGCATGAACAGTTTCATGATTTAGCCCATAAATGATGTGTACTACATCACAGCTCGTCCTTTAGCAAACCATAACCGCTGCTTTGTGTTTACTTCAGTATGAAAGTCTACGAGACTTCCCTAATTACAAACGTTTCTAGTGACCCTGACACTTTTACTATACAGACCAATCCAGCCGGTCAGGAGGACTAACTCTGCTCTAGAGACGTGTGCACTAAGAGTCTTTGTTTAGACTCAACTTGGGAATAAATGTCAGGTGAACTGGAGCGAAGACACGTGTAAATATAAAGCAGGATGGACGTCTGTGTGAGGGAGAAACCTGACACCTGGGCACCGGTTGCAATAATCTGGAAGCATAATAATTCCCCCTCTTTTGAAGCTAATGGCTAATGTTGAAGTATATGTTCCGTCCGCTGATACTTCAGTCGCGGCTCTTCTCACAGTTAATTTCAGTCAAAGTTCATCAGTGAGTGGTCTGTACACGAGTACTCCACTATGAACGCACATCCTACGCGCTCACACTCGGGTGCAAAGAGCTCCTTCACTTAACTGATCGTTGCTTTTTAGTGAGGCGAACAATACAGCGACACCGTTTACATCTTTGACTGCTTTTCTCTCTCTCTCTCTGTCTGTCGATCCTTCACCTTTTTTGAGCATCAGTGGCATCTTTGCCAGCTTTCATGTTTTCCAGCTGTGGTTGTAACACTGTTAGTGTGGTGCTGTGACAAAGCCAGACTGATGTGTGGTCGTCCTGAGGGTTAAAAAAGCATCACCGATCGTGATTCGGCTGCTAAATGAAGCAGAGGGAAAGAGAAAACACACACACACACAACCACACACGTTCAGCTTTGACTGACGAGTTAACAAGTGGGACACACAGCGACAAGTTCCCATGTCAATGAGGGACCTCCCCCGTCACCGAGGCAGTGACTGTGTACTGTCCGTTCCAGTCATCCGAGGAATGTGGAGCACGCCGCCCGTCTCGCTGCAGATTGTAATTACGCGTTTTGTTCTCATGCAAAGACGTTTTATGCGCCGGGAAGAACGAGAGCAGCGTCTCTGCAGTGATTCTGAAAACTGGTGATGGTTCCCTGCCTTGCTCAAAGGCCACGTTTTCTGCTGTCATTCAGTAGAGCAGAACGCTTAAAAGCTGCTACAAAACACGTTAAAAAAGAGCTGTAATTTAGCTGATTAACCTCTAAGAAGGGTTGGAAGAAATTACTATTTGTATAAGTTGATGTCAATTTGTCCACCGTCAGAAATGTTTCCATATTGCGCAATCTTTGTTTTGCCTTCCACGACGTGTTCCCTCACAACTGTGACTTTGTCCCATGAGGAGCACAGAGCGCTCTTTAAAGAGCAGCGACATGAAAAGATAAAGATGACGCTATAGTGCTGCAGGTGGAACTGTGAAAACAGACAAAAGCATCATACACACCACTACTGTTTGTTTACATTCTTGTTCCAGGAAGTCGGTCCCTAGCGCCTCCTTCCCCATGACAACACGCACGTCAGGAAAGATGGTGATGGTGATTTGACTGGTCGTGGACAGACAGAGATGTTGTGTGTGTCGTCTGAACACGGCGTGAAAGCCACTTAAACATTCTCCTTGCAGTGCAGTTTGGTTTCGGGAGTCTCTGTAAACTCTTATGTACGAGCAGAAAAGGAGGAAGCGCTCGTGGCCCTCGCTCTCTTCTTGACCCTGTTTCTCTGCGGGCCGCAGAAGAGGGGTGTCCTCTCTGTGGACCGAAGGAAACGGGGGGCAGGGCTGTATGTGTGTGTGAGTCTAATATTAGAGCCAGTGTGTTCGAGTCACACGGTAGGCCCTACTTCCTGTTTTCAACTGTCCCAAGTTTACTTCCCAGAGAAAGACTGGAAGAGAGAGAGAGAGAGAGAGAGAGAGAGAGGGATGGCTCCCCAGGTGCCCCCCCCCCCTCCCCTGCAGCTTGTGTTATCTTTCATGTATCTGCCGTCCTGTCCGTGTACAGTATGTCACTTACAGTACGACACAGTGCAGTGTAGTCACACAGATGTGGAAGGAATGCAAGACGAAGACATGAGCTTCTCTTGCTTCTTCCTGCTGCTCCTGTCGGCGCCACTTATAGAAGTTAGATAGGACGTACTTTTGTATGTAGGATCTAAAGGTCAATCCTGTTTTGTTTTTTTTGCTTTGTCCCTTATATCTTCCTGTCTTGTTTTGAGCTGATTGCACCTCTGTTGTTGTGCTTTATTATAATCATATTGATGGAAATTTAGACCGTCGGTAAGGCTCAGATCGTCTTTAACACTCCAAATCTAAAATAATTGAATATGCAATTGAATTTGTGTTAGAACACACATGGTGATCAATAGTGTGTGTGTGTGTGTGTGTGATTGTTTTTATTCATGTGAGTAGAGAAAATCACGAAAAAAGAGGAAAAAATATCAAATTTTGTATCTTTCAAAAAAAGTCCTTCAAAAAAAAAAGTGAAATAAGTGAGCTAAAAGTAAAAAATACTGTTGACCTCATCTGCTATACTTTATGAGGGAAACACTTGCATTCGATAACCACAAAGTGCCGTGTCAGCCGAAACAACGTCGTCTAGAACATAGACGCGGATGTGATATTCAGCACACTGTGTTCAAAGAGAAGAAAGAAGCGATCTGACATACAACGCGGGTCTGACTGCTGCAGTCGGAGCTCATGAAACAGGCCTAATGGAGTTTATACATCACAGTTCCAAGTGGAGAGAGGTCAAGCGTCTGTGGAATGTCTGTAACATAAATCACCGGTGAGCTCCACACGGCAGAATCAAACTCAGCGAGGAGACGTCTCCGTTTCCTCACAAACAGGATGAGAGGAGAGAAAACACCCCGTCATTCTACACACACACACACACACACACACACACACACACACACACACACACACACACACACAGGGTACGTTTACAACGCATTAGATGAAAACCCTTTTATAATAAGCGCTAATGGATTGATGTGTTATAAATCGATTGGACAGTGCTGCCTTACAAAGGTAATGTGTTTGATGCAGCATTATATTCATTATATACAGAAGCGTTCCTGTATTATTACACAAATACATACAACAGTTCTGTCTTCATCCCAGGTTGGGAACTCAACTTATTTGTCTCACAACTAGTGTATTTTGTGCCAAATGGTGCTTTTTTTTTCAGACAGTGAACTCGTTGACTGTTCAACCTGCAGTTTTAAAGTCCCTCAGTCTGCTTTTGGAGCCGTGAGTAGCTCCTCCGCTCTATTGTTCATTGCTTTGTTTTACAGACAGCTCGCTGAATAATCGTTCAGTCTGCACACTGGGGCATTTGGTTCTAGTCCACTTAATTCTGTGCCATTTTTGTAAGAGCTGCAACGTTAAGTTCCTTAATCAATTAGTCTCATCAGGACACTAAATATTATGATAATTGGAACGTTTCAGTCATTTTTTTTCAAGCTCAAACAGCCAAACATTCTCCGATTTCAGCTTCCTTTTCTTTGCTGCTCGTCGTTGCCATATGTGATGGTTTCACAAACATCTTTGGGTTTTTGGTTTGATGGTCTGATCAGAATTTAGAGGGCATTTCTTGAGAAAGAGCAACTTGAGAAAGACAACGATAGTCGTTATCGTTACTGCACCCACACTCACAGGTCTCCTCCTCTTCTATAATTCCCCCGAGACGTCTGCCTCTCTCTCTCTGTGTTTATCTGTCCAGTGAGTCTGTAAGCTGCAGGTCTCTGTGAGGATGCATGCAGCCACATGACTCCGGCTTGACTCGGGCTCATGTGATAGTGTAAGAGCTTTGGGACAGCTCTCGCTCTCTCTCTCTGTGTGTGTCTCAGAGGAATGCGTCTCGCTGTGATTGGGTTCAAATGAAGCTCACGGAGCCTCAGTTGACGACATGTGACGTTAACGATTGAAATAAACCTCAGTCAGAGGTATAAAAGTTGTTTTTTCTTTTAAATCCTTGAAGGTCCCTGAACATGTCCTTGAGTGGAATATGATAATATGATACACTCTGTGTGTGTGTGTGTGTGTGTGTGTGTGTGTGTGTGTGTGTGTGTGTGTGTGTAAAATAATCCAGAGACAACTTGTTTTTTGTTTTTGAGGCATTTCAACATGTTCAAGCAGAACACAAAGAGAACTGGCACAATACCAAGAACAAGCCATAATGTAGGCTGATGTGTATATGTACAAGTGTGTTTATACAACCATATAACCCATTCATGCTGTCAATGTTAACACCAATGCATCTTGTTCGCCTTCATGTTATCTACTATGTGTGTTTGTGCGCGTATAGGTGACTGCAGTAGTAGAAGCAGATGGGTGAGTGGGCGGTCTCTCTTCCTCTCTCCCTCACTCTCATGCTGAGAGTGAGGGAGCAGTGAAGAAGAGCATTATGGAGGAGATAAACGTACAGAGTGCAAACATTATGAATTAAGGCTCAGGATGTATGAAGGACCCGATGTATCCTCCAGAGTATTTGGGGTTTTTCTAGAGTGAGCCAAGTGACGTAAGGTGAATTCGAAATGCAAAAAAAAGACGGATTCTAATATCAAATATCGTATATTAGAGACTTTATTTACATGTTGTACATGAACCATTGAGAGTAGATTGCCGCTACAATATCTTGGACCTCCTCCTCCTCCTCCTCTTCCTCCTCCTCCTCCTCCTCCTCCTCCTCCTCCTCCTCCTCCCTCATCAACCCTTCCATGAGTCAGTTCGAGGTTGATGCACATTTCTCTCCTCCATCTCTCTTCCGTTGCGAATGATCTCTATCTCCATCTGTGTGAAACCACAGAGACAACACACCAACTGCCGCTCTTTGCACAGATGCATATTTGCATATACAGCGCATACAAATATTGGCAGAGAGGACCTCGGAGAGGCATATGTGCACACTGTGGGTGATCTCAAAACAACCACTTTGTGCCACACTATGACAGATGAATCTGTTGGACGATCTAAACGGACGGATTGCAGTTTCTAATATCTCAGGCTTTAAAATTCACGGACCGGAAAGTAGAGAGGGGTAAGTCGGCCATCAGTAGTCATCGTTCACTGACCGTCTGAGCCACAAACCTGCACAGCATAACACAACTGCTGCTCAGCGTTGGCTTCAGCACGCTGATCTACACAAGATCTTAACTTCCCAATGTTCCCCCTCCAACCAAAATGACCAAAAATAGAGCACGTGGGACATAAACCACCCAGCAGCTCTTGTCTCTCTCTGTACCAGTGAGTGGGTAGAGCTGGTAACTGGTAGCCCTGCATTACTGAGATGAACGTATCCATGTTGTCAAATCCACGTTCATATTGTTTTTTTCTCTGAGAACTGCAGTGAACAGTGTCGTCCGGCTGCAAATGGCCGAAAATCTGTGTTAGAACCATTTGAGGTTGACAAAATGTGAATAAAGTGAAAGCAGTAAGAGTAAGGCCTTATTCATACTGGTTTAAGGAGCCCGCAGAGACGTGAAGGAAACCTCCCGAAAAAATGTGACTTATACACGCCAGACACCGCAGACACTGCCGCAGAAGTTTGATTGGACACCAGAGCCTCATCATCATCATCTTCCATACGTTCTTTTTTTTTTTTACAGCTCTGGAGTTGTGTTGGGCCACACATAGTCAGAAAGAAATGCTAAGAGCAATCCAACGCAGTATGTAGAACACATAGAGGCCACAGAAGTATAAGTCAGGCATTACTTATCCTTGTTGCTAATTTGCTTATCGTATAAATATATGCGGCAGAAAAATGTATTTTGAATCCTAAAGGTGAAGAATACATGTGATACTTATCTATTTACAGCTAACAATACAACCTTCTCCTTACTGTACAATTAACTGAAGTCTTAGTCGTTCATATGAGGCAGAGAAACTGTGTGTGTGTGTGCGTGTGTGTGTGTGTGTGTGTGTGTGTGTGTGTGTGTGTGTGTGGCACCATAGCTGGCTTGTTCACAATGCTGCAGCATCACTTATTCAACAGGGACAAATTAGGCATAGACAGACACGGCTAAACAGGAGGACAGGCATGAGTGGCTGCAGACAGGAGGCTGTGTGTGTGTGTGTGTGTGTGTGTGTGTGTGTGTGTGTGTGTGTGTTCGCGGGCTGCTCATGTTTGTTTGAAGTAGAGACCATCTGTATAAAATTATCCCTCCAGTACCTGAATGTGTGTGCGTGCTGCATCTCATCTGTTCTGCTCGTAGCTGGTTTTCTTTATTTATGTGTGTCCATGTGTTCATCATAAATTGACTAACACATCGACTGTGAGAGGTGTTCATTTCAGGGCATCCATTACTGCTGCGTTCTGTGGGATATTTCAAGGTGCACTCAGCAGTCTGCTCCCTTTAGAGGTTTGCAGTTTCTCTCTCGACCGCACGGCCAGTCTTTCTATTGTTGTGAGGACTTTTAGACCTTGAGAGAGAGAGAGTGAGGAACATTTGTCCAGTCCTCACTTCATGAAAGGCAGTTTAAGGGTT
>JAVDOI010000016.1:1910580-2053080 GCA_032191485.1 Leptoclinus maculatus
TATGGTGGGTCAAAGTATGTGTGTATCTGAAACTTAGATAGAGCGCCTGGTTGCATAAGTGCTGTAGTTGTTGAATGCCAAGAGAATAATGATTTATCATGGTTAGAATGACTTAAGCAAACAACGTGGTGAATACCACATATTACCAGAAGCGATGTCTCACATTCTCCTTCTTTACACTTTGCTATGTTACGTCCATACTGTGGACAACTTGCCACATCCTTATTCTCTGTTTTTCATTACCTGTGTTTCTGCAGATTGACCTGGAGCCAGAGGGGAAGGTGTACGTTGTTATCGACCTATCGGGATCTTCAAGTGAAGGTAAGAGAACTCAGACTTCTACATAAAGATCGGGGTCAACTCGGGGGCATCCGAGGCCAGCTAGCGTGTATGAAACACAGACTCACTGCTGTTATCTGTTATATATATCGGTTATCCTTTGCTCTCTTGTTTCCCCGACACATAAGAGCTGTTGCATATCGTTCACAGAAGCTTTTAGTCTCTCTCGTCTCAAAGTGTTCCCTCCTGTCATTTCTGTGTCTCTGGATTATCTGTCGATGAGGACTGAGGCAGAAGGATTCAGTTTTCTTTTTGAGTCCTTTTGGCTTTAAAACACTAATAGTAGCTACTGAGTTCCTCTTATTGTTACTCCAGAAAACTGGTGTTACCACATTCAGAAATATGAAATCCACAACTTCTGTTTGTAAGAGCTTTCATAAACTATGCAATGAGTTAGTATTGCATCATATCGCTGAGCGTTTAAGAGAAGCACATCTTATTCATACGTATATAAAGAAAACACAGAGTACTTGTTTAGTCCGTTTTGGGGGAAGGAATATAATACAAACAAACCATCCCATTATTCCATAAATATATTGATAACAGTGTGTTGTTGTTGATAAAACAAAAACGACAATAACGCACTTTGAACACGCAGCATCTGTTCAGTTTTTCTTTCTTTAGCTCCGTGCAACAGAAGCTCTGTCAATTAGAGACGCATCGATCTGCCACCGGTCGATCACTCTCACATATCCGACACAGACAGACAGACAGTAACGTCACACACACACACACACACACACACACACACACACACACACACACACACTTCTAAAAATGTGAAAGTTGAAATCGGCCAAGAAAACTGCATGGTGCATCTCCACTTTCAGTTTTGGGTTCAGACATCTCCTCGTGAACTGATTTACGATGATATTTTATGTTAATATCCAATGTAGGTAGTGAGTCAAATGTTTTCATAAACAATATGAATAATGGGCGAAACGCGTGACAATAAGAGCTTTCATTGTGAAAGTGATTACATTGTTCTTGAGCGATACCATCCATCCACCAGTAAACCAGAAGATGATTCCCTTTATAGATATAAAGGACGGATGATGGGATTTTTTCATAAATCATGAAGCAGTTCTAATGAGTTTGTGGGTTTTCTTCTTCGTCATTCTGTTTCCTTGGAATTATACTTTGGCTAATCACCCATATTCATATTGATCTACATTACAGTTATGATTGTGCCGTGTGATGACTTTCATACGTCATAATAATAATAATCTTAATGATAATAAACCCAGATAAACCAAGTGTAATTAACATAAAGACAGAAAGCTCCTACTTACACACTTTCTTTGCATTTTAAGAGGAGAACATACATAAAACCAATGTGGATTAAGCAATAACATAAACAGATTCAATAGAAAATGTACATTAATACTGCTGCTTTTTCTTTTTCTTTGATGTGCTGCCTGTCCTGCTAATATGTGTGTGTGTGTGTGTGTGTGTGTGTGTGTGTGTGTGTGTGTGTGTGCCTGTGCAGTAAAAGCTCCTTTGTGTGTTGAGTAACACTTCCCTGCTGCCTCTTTCTTCGGCCTTCACATCTGCCTCTCACTTCAAATCAATTACCCTCAGATTCATTTTTACAAACCCTGAGTTGCTCCAGTCTGTTTGAAATGACTTTAACTTTGTAGTTTTAAAAGTAGAGCATCTGTGCGTCACACTGTGTGACCGACACCATTGCATCAGGAAGCAGACATTGCGAGTTTCCTGTGTATTACTGCCATACGGTAATGAGAGACATGGTGTCAGGCATTAAGTGCTGCTCAGCTGAAGTTTAATGATGACACAGAGTTCAGTGTTTCACTCCGAGCTCTACGATCACCCCCTTTATTCATAATGTGAGACGTTGTGGTGAGAGAGAGCCTCGGGGCGTAATCTTCTCCTGGAAGTCGCGTCATGTTCACCGTTAATGCAAGATGTTACTTTTAACGAGCATTGTGGTCTGATCTGAGACCGATAAACACACACACACACACACACACACAAAGTGGTGCAGCAGGACTATAAAACTCACGGTTCGGATCAGAATCACGGATCAGAATCACGGATCAGATTAAAAATTGGATCAGCACAAAAGAAAAAAGGGAGCAAATTATTCAAATTTTTAACCAACACGACATTTTATGAGATTACAGGAGGACACATCATGAAAACGTTATAATGTACCTTTGCCCAATACTCACTTTCACTGAAGAGAGCCTGAACGCATCATAATGCAACTGAACAGAACCTTCGTTCTCCTCGTGTCATTTTCAACACGGACTGGTTCTTTACAATGTAACGTTATCAGAGATCAGCGACTAGAAAAGCATAAATGCCGACGTCCTGATCGCATGTTTTACTGAGTATTGGCGGACAACGATCTTTATCTGACCAACTTTACCAACACTGACTGTTGGTTAGAAACAGGCAGTAACCTCCAGGTCTGAAAAGTAAAGCCGATGCTGAAGTGCCTTAAAGCTGCATTCTCTCTAATGGCCACCAGGGGGCGACTCCTCTGGTTATATAGAAGTCTATGAGAACATGACTCTACTTCTCTCTTGATTTATTACCTCAGTAAACATTGTAAACATGAGTTTATGGTCTCAATCTCTAGTTTCAAGTCTTCTTCAATACAGTGTGATGTAAATTATGGTCCATTCAGAGAAGAATAGACCAGGGTATGCTTTAGGGCGTGGCTATATTGTGATTGACAGGCCCCGATCAATCGCCTGAAACTGAAAAGAAACAGCCTGAACCACCTTAAACTGAACAAATCTTTCTAACTTCGCCAGATGTGAATGCCTTTTTCCACCTTGTGTTGGGTCGAAGTAGCTCCAGAGAGGACTGATCTGATACTGAATTTTTTATTGGTGTTCGTGCATCTGTGAGTGTATGCGTGTGCACCAGATTGCGTGTTACAGAGACATGACCGAATGGAAGAAGAGAAAGACAGAGAGGGAGTTAACCGGAGGTCACAGGAGGGGGAGAGGGGGTTGATAAATTGATTAGTAAAGTGGAGTGTTCTCTAATGGACCAGTTACATCATCGAGAGAGAGAGAGAGAGAGAGAGAGAGAGAGAGAGAGAGATCATTACAGAGACAAAGAGGTGTCATTAGGACAGGGACTTTTCTCTCTTATAAATTTGTTCTTTAACCTTTATTAGATTTCTGTCTGTCTGCAGTTTCATACAATGTATTTATGTACCTGTAGGTGTGTGTGTGTGTGTGTGTGTGTGTGTGTGTGTGTGTGTGTGTGTGTGTGTGTGTGTGTGTGTGTGTGTGTGTGTGTGTGTGTGTGTGTGCGTGCGTGCGTGTAAGAGTGGATGAAATTGCAGTCATTACTTAAATGTGTTTGCATTGCAGAGAACACATGGGTGAACTGTCAGGCCTGAGAGCTGCAATCAACCTATTAGCTTCTAAACACACACACACACACACACACACACACACACACACACACACACACACACACACACACACACACACAAAGCTCTGTTGTCACCAGGACTGGATGATAAGCGGCGGCCTGTTGCCAAAAGCAGGTGAAGGATTTGTATGTTGTTCTGGCTGCGTTGTTATCAGCTGTGAGAGTATAATACTGTGAATATAACGAAGCGTTTGGGTTATTCATGGTTAATGTTTCGAGTACTTTTGGGTTATTCATGGTTAATGTTTTGAATTCTATGTGTGTGTAAATAACATTTGGTATCAGTTCCTGAACGGTCAGAACAGAAACAGCAGTGACCTTATGTCATGGTAACGCTGGATATCAGATCAAATAAAAAATAAAACAGGTGCTGTATGCTTTATTAATTTTAGAAAGCAACATCATCAGGATGTTTTGACTGGAAATGATGGAGGAGCGTCAATAAGAGTACCAATGAGTACTGGTGTTAGTTGAATGTCAGTATTAAATATCGCTTGACTTAAGATTGTAGGTCTCGTTAATGCTTCACGGTGCTAATAAAGTTTAAGACGCCCATCGACAGTGGTGCAGTTTGTCACTGTTACAACATGGAGCCGTTCACTTTGACTTTTTGGGGGTTGTGATAAGGACAGCATGTCTATCACAGACACCCCCCCCCCACACCCCCCCCACCCCACAGTGGACGACGCCAAGTCAAACACTGTTGCTAGGCAGCAGTCGTCAGTTGCTAGGCGATGGCAAAGGGGCTGGAAGAGTAAGAGTGAGGACGGGCGGAACATGACAGGAAGAAAGGAATGCACAGCGAGTCCTCTGGGTTTTAATAGCAGAGCGGCCAAACATGTAAAGTTCGTCCGGAGGGTGGTGCCAGAGGAAAAGATGGAGCGCTGACAGATATTATTGTATTATAGATGAAGATGTTTCACGTGCACAAGTTGTTGTTTTGACCTGACAGAGGTATGCTAGAGCAAAGGCCAGTGGGTCGTCGGGATTCGTCGCCCTGTGGAGAACATCAACATCAGCAGATTTCATATCAATGCAGCTGTTGAAACGCGTTCCTCTGGATGGATCAATAGAAAAACCTCCTGACAATGTGACCCACATGCATTAACCTGCTGCATGTGGGTCAACAACATACACTGAATAAATAGGAATTTACTCACAATGTGGCCGAATGACGTGATCTGAGCCGGTGACTACTGAGGAAAACCAGTTCTGTGAAGCTCAGTCTCTCTGTGGGGGTTTGATGATGGCAAACATGGCCGCCCGAGTTAAGAGGCCTGATGACCACTCGGGGTCAACAAATCAATTATGTCGCCAGATTAGATTCCTAAAGTGTTTTGAGGCAAGAGTTCGATTACTTGAAACCACAATAACACACACACACACACACACGTAGGTTGTGTTTGAATAACATGAGGATAATTGCTTTTATCTAAAGCGATCCCTAAAACCACACCAGGATTCTTCCCTCTTCTTGAAGCTGTTTCACTATGTTGAACCTCACGGCGGTAAGCAGCAGTTCCTTCAAAGTGCTACTATCTGCGCTCCTTGTTTTTATTTTTGGACACTGAAAGGGATGGTTTGGGTGTGTTGAAGGTATTTATCCATAGTCAGTCTTTCTTTTAGGTGGCTAAAATATGTTGTGATGTTGCCCTCGTCCACAGCAGTACACCGCTTTACTACCGTGCCGGTAGTCCCGTCTGTTTCTCCAAACTGGGTGAGTGCCGGCCGTCTTTAAAACAAGTATGGACTATGGACTTAGCCGTATCTAATCTGATGACTGAAGGTCATGTAAGTGGTGTCTTTATCCCCTTCAGGTGTATGACACATCCAAAATTAGCAATAGAAAAAATAAACGCTCAGCAAACAGCAACACTTTTCAGTAAGGTTTTGTGTTCATCTGTCACACATCACACACAATTTATTCATGCGTACCTAATTAACATTTCTGCAAAGTAACCCCCCGTCTCTCTCACATGCTCCCCTGAGGTAGTGTGTGTGTGTGTGTGTGTGTGTGTGTGTGTGTGTGTGTGTGTGTGTGTGTGTGTGTGTGTGTGTGTGTGTGTGTGTGTGTGTGTGTGTGTGCGTGTGTGTGTGTATAATGAACACAGTGTTTGGCAGTAATTGAAATCTCTGCTTCTCCACTGGGGAAACCCTCGGTGATTAAACACAAAGCGACAGAACGAGCAGGAGAGACAATGACAAGACATAGTGACGGTGTGAAAAAGAAACAAACCGTTGGTTTAACTACTGTCCCTGAACGCACCATCCCGGGACACTTTTTCAGCCACACGGTGTCACCGCCATCTAGTGGCTTTAAGGTGTGAGTGCATCAAGAAGGCAGACGCCACATCCTGCATGTGTCGCACACTGATGATCGTTCACCTACAGCACTTATATTCAGAAAGTCAGTTAAAAGACGATAGTATTTGTTTTTGTCTTAAGATCAAATAAATATTAATGTAGCTTTGCTTATTTATTTGGGACTATTACAGAAGCCAGAGAGTAGAACATCATCAAAACGCTTACCTGCATACACGTGTTACAATGTGATATAATATAGTGAATATAAAGATATTTAGTTTTTGTATTTTTGTGCTTGTGTGTGTGTGTGTGTGTGTGTGTGTGTGTGTGTGTGCGTGCAGCTCCAGCGGGCTCCACCGAGAATGAGGAGCGCGTGTTCCGGCAGCGGATGGGTCCCAGGAAGCGCCAGGGGGCCGTCCGCCGGAGGGTCCACCAGGTCAACGGACACAAGTTCATGGCCACCTTCCTGAGACAGCCCACCTACTGCTCCCACTGCAGGGACTTCATCTGGTCAGGACCAAACACTCTTGTGATAACGAATACGTGTGAATGCGTGGAACACACTGAGCATCTCACACCTTTTAGTTCCTTTGGCAACGTCAAACTGAGACTGAAGGAAAAAAACCTGTTGGAAAACCCACACACCGACACACAGTGTACAGACACCCAGATGATGAGAGTTAGTGATTCTAAGAAGTTATGTAAACCAATCATTTGTATTTCAATAACCAGGTTAATAACCTGGTTAACACACCTATAATCTGCAAGATTTATTTGCCATACAGATGCTTAACACGGTGTTTTAATAACAGTTCATGTCCATGATGATGTTTTAAAACAGGGGAAGTATTGTGGCAGAAGTGCATACTCACTCAAAAGACATGATAACTGCGATAGCATCACTTACATGGAAACCACGTGGCCTCGGTGCTCTCTACTCTGAAACGTTTGACGAGTAATCAGGATAAAACAATAAAACTATGAGAAAAAAGGTTGGTTTTTTTGCAGGTATTGTTCTATAGTTGTACATTAGCATTAGCAAAGTCAACATCATGTCTGATTCATGCTGAGTCAGCTTTGTGTTCTCACACACTTCTGTCTCTCTGACCTGCAGGGGCGTGTTAGGAAAGCAGGGCTACCAGTGTCAAGGTAGGATGGTGTCTTTACATTCCTGTAGTCCACCGTGTCTGAATCTTAACTAGCGTTTGTCGAGATCATCAACGAGAGGCACTTAAAAGGATTTCCCTTACAAACATGTAACGCATGTCTGTTGTGTGTGTGTTCCTCCTGCAAGTGTGCACCTGTGTGGTCCACAAGCGCTGCCATGAGCTGATCATCACCAAGTGTGCAGGGATGAAGAAGCAGGAGGACACAGTGGAGGAGGTACTCGTCTACAACCACAGTCGCTACAGTTGAATGCAACTTTTCTGTCTCACTGAAATCAATTAGAGATACTTCACTGTCCTTTTGTGTCCCTTACAGCCGGTCGGTTCTCAGAGGTTCAGCGTCAACGTGCCGCACAAGTTCAGCATCCACAACTTTAAAGTCCTCACCTTCTGCGACCACTGTGGGTCTCTGCTCTGGGGTCTGCTGCGACAGGGACTCCAGTGTAAAGGTGTGTCAGCTTGTTGTTAGTTAAAGTACTCAGCTCTTTATCAAACCTTTCACGCAGTTCACTTGAGCCTGGACTAAAGAAAAATCTTTTTTTTTTATCATTCATATAGAGTTTTGTTTTGATTTTGGACATGCTAACCGTCTTTTCTCGTGTGTGTTTTAGTGTGTAAAGTGAATGTGCACAGGCGCTGTGAGAGTAACGTAGCTCCTAACTGTGGCGTGGACGCCAGGGGAATCGCTAAAGTCCTCGCTGACCTCGGAGTCACACCGGACAAGATCTCCAACAGCGCCCAGAGACGGAAAAAGGTGAGTCATCTCATATCCACGAGTTTTAGAATTCAAGTCAACTGGGCTGTTGAAAAGTCCACAAAAGCAGAGATCAAATCAAGAGGAATAAGAGCATTTTGACGAAATGTCTTTAAACAGCTCCCTCAGGGTCAGGACCCCCAGCAGACGCTATCAGGGACGCCTAAGACAGAAGAGGACCGCTCAAGGTCCGCCCCCACCTCACCATGTGACCAGGGTAGTAGAAGTCCTCACCCGTCACACATAAACTCTTAACCAACGCAAAATGAACGAACGCACCAGAACTTTGTGTTATTTTTTGTTTCCGTCCAGACGTAAAGGAGCTGGAGAACGTCCGGAAGGCTCTGTCGTTCGACCAGCGCGGAAAGGAGCACAAGACGAAACCCCTGTGCTCCCCCTCGTCTGTTGCCGCGGTGCCGGGGGACGGTCACGGGGGCGGCGTCAGAGAGGAGGGTGAAGGAGGCCGGGAGAACGGAGAGGTCAAAGGTCACATCGCGCCTGAAATCAAGAGGATGAATTTGCCCGACTTTGTGTTCATCAAAGTTCTGGGGAAAGGAAGCTTCGGAAAGGTGAGCATCAGTTTGTGTTTGTGTCTGCTGTCTCCCTCTCTCATTCCTTCCCTCCTTCACTCTGCTACCTGATGCTTTAGGAAAACAGGAGCAAATCAGTCAAATGAGAGAAAAGCAGGATGAGGAGGAAGATAGGAGAAGAGACGGGAGAGCTTTGTGGAAAAATCTTCCCTTTGAATGTCATGTTCGTGGTTCTGTGTGTCGTGACTGTGTCATGTGACCAGGTGATGCTGGCGGAGCTGAAAGGCAGCGACGAGGTTTACGCCGTCAAAGTGCTGAAGAAAGACGTGATCCTGCAGGACGACGACGTGGACTGCACTCTGACGGAGAAACGCATCCTGGCTCTGGCCAGAAAGCACCCGTACCTGACACAGCTCTTCTGCTGCTTCCAGACTAAAGTAGGAACACACACACACATACACTCTCACACACACACACCTGCAGACATGCTTTGCACCTCCAGGGGGCACCATCAGACCACGTTTATATCTGCAGACTCCAGTTGTTGAGACTTTCATTTTTATTTAAACTGTGTTTCCACCCTGGGGGTTGAGTCCCATGATGAATCTGATGGGTCACCACATGATTTAAGGGATATGAAAGAAAAAAATATGCAACACAAACTCATTTTTCTTTTTTTTTGTGTTAAAAAAACCTGACACTGAAACCTATGGAAGCCCATTCTCGCCAGCAAAAAAAAAAATAAGATCACAAAAAAAAAATAAGATCACAAAAAAAAAAATAGTAACTTAAAAAATAAAAATAAAAATGTAATTCACAAAAAATTTAAAAAAAAAAAAAATCCACCCACAAAATAAATAATAATAATTCTAATAATTATTTTTTATTCAATTAATGATGTTTTCACATGGATTGTACTGAGCAAACGCACCCTTGAAGCTCTGGAGTATAAAGAATGAAACCAATGTGGCTGAGGTGGCGACCAATAACTATGGAAGCCCATTCACGGCAGCAAAAAAATAAATAAATACGATCACCAAAAAAAAAATAAAAAATTAATTCACAAAAAAAAAAATATATATAAAAATGAATTCACAAAAAGTACAAAAAAATAAAAATTAATTCACAAAAAAAAAAAATTATGATAATTAATTCACAAAAAAAAAAAAATATATATATATATATATTTTTTTTTAACTTTTTCTCTGTCAGCAAAAAAGAAAAAAAAAAAAAGATGTTTCCAGTTGCTGTTTATTGGTCGCCACCTCAGCCACATTGGTTTCATTCTTTATACTCCAGAGCTTCAAGGGTGCGTTTGCTCAGTACAATCCATGTGAAACATCATCTGTATTTCATGTGTTGTAAAGCCACGTTTTAAAGAAGTCTTCAATGTACTCACAATCCATTCATATGTCATAGCTGCTTCTATGACTGTTGTGTTAAAGTATCTCATAATTTCGACTTTCTATAGCAACTGGAAAAATCTGGTCAGTGTTATGGTTACAGATGGATGCACCAAAAGTTTTTTTTTTTTTTTTGCTGGTGGAAAAAAAGTAAAATAAAAAATAAATAAAAAATGATTAGAATTATTATTATTTATTTTGTGGGTGGATTATTTTTTTTTTTAAGTTACTATTTTTTTCTTTAAGTTACTATTTTTTTCTTTAAGTTACTATTTTTTTCTTTAAGTTACTATTTTTTTCTTTTTTTTTTTTTTTAGTGATCTTTTTTTTTTTTTTTGCTGGTGGGAATGGGCTTCCATAGAAACCTCCTCAAGCCTCTAAAAATTCTTCAAATAAAACAATATTAGAGGGGAAAACTACTCACACCTGATGTTCAAACTAAGCTGTAGACAGATTCAAGGGGTCTAAAGCCAAATGCACGATGTCAGGTCACTTCATATGTCAAATACTGTACGTCACAAACTGCCAAACTTGTTTGAATAAGAGAATCGCAGCATTATCCTACACACAACTCCCTATCACAGTAACTATAAGATAACTATAATAAGGGAACTGATCTTCTGACTGTAATTCACTTCTCAGAGAATATCTCAACTTCTCATTATGTTCAAGGACAAACTGTCCTCACTTCAGCATCCCTGCTCTATACCTGTTGATTGCATGCTGGGAATTCAGCTCAATGTTTTGAGACTGGGAACAGTTTCCAGAGAGCGTTTAATCAACTTTAACACCTGAGTCATTAGTAAAGCGTCTGCCAACAGCCCGAAGGGTGAGCTTTACTTCCCCGTCACTTCCGTCTCTCACATTCACACTCTGCTCCCTCTCTCATCGTCTCTTGTCGGCTAATTTGTCCATCCATACAGTAAGTGGACGCTGACAGACGGACGCACAAAGGGCACCCGTCGGTGGGACGCCGCTAACGTCGACCGCTCCTCCAGAGCGCTGTATTTGTTGTTTGTCGGGTGTTGCATAAGTGTTCCTGTCGCGAAACCTATAGAGGCTCTGTACATGTACTGGTGTGTGTGTGTGTACTCCACACAGGCGTGTACTTTTTTCCAGTTTGAGGACTTGCTGAAGGAACAGGTCACATATTGTGCTGATGAGCCGAGTCCTTTCGCCGCAGCTTGAGCATGACGCTGCACAGGTGTTAACTGTTATCAGACGGGCCTCGGCAAAACACGGGCTGCACAAGCCCGAACATCTAAGAAACTGGAGAGGAAACGCCTTTGAGGTGTACTGAATGTTCGCTTTTGTCAAGAGCAATGGGCGCAACGCTGAGGTTTAGAGTTTAGGTGAAGAGTTTAGAGAAGTTTCCACAGGCAATTCATCGATCACATTCTCAGAGTTCAGCTAAACGCAGTGATATCTTTCATAAACTAAAGAAAACTAAGAATATGATAAAAGGCATATATCCAACAAATAAAAAAAGTTCATACATGATAAACTCAGAATCTTGTAAGGTTATATATAAAGCCCCAGTCTCACCGAAAGCCTGATATACTACGGATGTCCCCGGATACACTACGGATCAGATCCGGGGTCATCCGGGAGTGGAACCGTAGTGAAACCGTAGTCAGTCCGGGACGATCCGGGGGGGTCCGTGATGAACCGTAGTAAAACCGTGGCCATCCATGGTGAACCGTGGCCATCCGTGGTGAACCGTGACGATGCGTGGCGCATCCGGGAAGACGAGCGGCTCGCCGGACGTACAACTAACATCCGGGGTGATCCGTGGCCATCCGGGAATGGAGAGGGGGGCGGCGTTGATCGTAGCGCATCCGGGAAGAACCGTAGTAGGACCGGGATGAACCGTAGCGTAACCGTAGTATAACCGTGTTAATCCGTGATGAAACGGGAGCTAGTTGACACCCCGGATCACCCCGCACCACCCCGGATCTCACCTCTTTTTATCCGGGGTGATCCGGGGACATCCGTATGAATAAAAAGAAACAATTGAACATATAATAAACCGAAGATTATCATTTGATCGTACCCTATAATCTGTCCTGCATTTGTTCAACAATAGCTTTTCAGTGAACTTTTTCTTGCTAATTGCAGCTCATATTTTTGTTTTGATTGTAACGGGTGGAGTTCACTTTCCCCACACAGGAGTCAAATTTCGTACAGGACTTGGTGTGATATAGAAAAACTCGTGCATGCGCGTAAACCAGTAACGGGCGTCGCCATATTAGCCTGGACCTAAATGTTAATCATGACAATTTGAAGATTATTTGTGGTTCGTTGAATGAAGGATTGTTGGCGAAACCTCATCGGCAACCACCAAACTATGAAGAATGACTCAACTCATGAAAATATTTTGAAATGCAAAAAAAAAATTGGCAAATCTAAACTAACTCTTGTGATGCAGTCGACCATTTCTTGTTTGAAGGCAGTGAAACATCCTGAGATATTCTAGGCTGGTCTACACAGTGATGGAAAGTCTTCTGTGGTGGATCAGTGCGAGTCGAACATTGTCAGGCAGGAGGAGTTTTGTGAGCTGCATCTTGTGTTTATTTTCTCAGACTGTTCTGGAAAGCCTGAGACTACCGATGGCGTCTCCGGTTCAATTTATTTATTCCTGTTATTTTCCTCCAAAGCAAACACAAACATGAGCAGGCTGGACGGACCAGAGAGAGAGAGAGAGACAGACAGTAACAGGCGGTGAGACAGTGTTCTCAATCTACAATTTTGTTGTTTTTTCCCTTCATTATTTTTTCTTTGTTTTATTCTATTTTTTGATTTTTTTTTGTCAGGCTGTCTGACGCATTAATGGCCACACACACACACACACACACACACACACACACACACACACACACACACACACACACACACACACACACACACACACACACACAGTCTGGCAGTCAGCGGTGATTGTGTTCTTGGACAAAACAAAGGGACTGTGGCTCTTTTGTAACTGCTTTGATCCTTATCAGGGACATGATGTGTATTCCATATGCTGTGTGACCCCATCGCCCTCACCCTCATCACCCTCCTCTCCCTCCTCTCCCTCGCCTCCCCGCCCGACTCTTCTTGGAACACACACTCGATGCTCTGGATTCGACGTGATTACTGTAAACAAACCCTCATGTACGTTCTGTGTACGGAATATGATCTCACACACACACAAACACAGCCCCACGGTGGTGTCACACATTCTCCTTTTACATAACGCCGGTTCCACTCAGCCTGTCGCCACGCTGATCCACATCAACTCAGTGTGATAATCAATTAGCTCGTTAGACCGCGACAGTGAGACTGGATTCAGCTGCGGTAGGTCGACTGTGGTGTTGGGTTCGAACCTCTGCAGGTTGTACATGCCTCCGATTCAGCCTAAAATGCTGGATCAAGGTACTGGAAAGCATGCAAGTCTCTGCACCGATCTGCTATCAAGGCATGATATCATTTATCAGCAACATCAACAACGACGCATGTCACTCGCTACCCGATTCTCACATCCTTGCCCGATCGGTACTGCACGTGGGCGACTCAACAGAGATGAGAAAGAAGCGAGACGGCTCACCCGTTACTTCCATGATCTGCTCCCGACAAAACAGATCGCTGTGTCCAAAATCAGTGATGGAAGTAGCTATAGTTATAGTTGAGTGGCTGCATTCTCACTTTTCTTCATCCCTCAATCGACCAGAGACTGTGTGCAGCTCTGACCTCCATTTTAGACGTTTTTTCTCTCCCCACTTTCTTTCGTAATTCTCTCCTTCATTCATTCGCTCCCCCCTTCATTTCACATGCGAGGCCCCTAAAGGGGCAACACATCCTTCTGTGTTCGGTTTTTGGTACACATACACACCTATGATGTCACATACTAGGTCATGCGAGTGTGATTATGTTCACTTTTACAACACATAGCTTTTTATGGGATATTCTTAACTTATAATATACTGTATGTATTGTTTATTTAGCATCTAAATCTGATTAAATGTGGGTTTATTTAGCATCTGTTTTATTTATTATGATGTACTTTTTTTCACTTTCCTTGAACGTCTCTCTTTACTTTAAAAAGTCTCCGTACTTTGACCTATGTCCTACCTACACCCTCCCTCCTGCTCTTCTTAATCGACTGTAGGATCACAGTCGATCCCCTATCAGCCTAATTACCGCCAAGAAATGTAAACAACATTATACAACAGTAGCGCCGGGCCACATTCTGCTCCACACAGAGGCGGTGTGAGGAAGGATTAACTAAATGAAACAGGGAACTCTACTTTAGACTGCAGATTCTCCTTATTTGTGATATTAAATTGTCGTCTCGAGCAGAGTGACGGTGGGGAAGAAGTGCAGAGGGTTTGGTAAGAAACGAGTGAAGTCAGGAACGGGACAGATTACAAGAGGAAGAGATATAATTGGTGAACATCAGAGGCAGCAGAGACGGCCAGAAACAAGCCTGGTGCATTAATGAACCTTTGTTCTCTTGTGCTTAGGCCAGAGAGAGACCGACGGACAGATAAAAGCAGACATGGACGGGGATGCTCAGAGTCAGTGGGGCCGTACAGACGAGGGAGATGACTGAAAGCAGAGGTGGAGGGCCAAGCTGCTACTTTAAGGGCCCTGTCAGACCACTACGCTCTATTGATCCTGTGGGACTCAACATATCTATCTTTAAGAAGCACGAGCTGTAACATAGCTACAGTCTGACATGTACCAACAAGTGTCTGTCCATCTCAATCATTTCTGACATCACTACCCTTTCTGTGGCACATTTATTTCTACTAATGATCAAAATCTTTAAAAAATACGTCACACATATATATATAGTTTCATTTGAAAAAGGCTCATATTTCCCAAACAGCTGGGTCCTGTAATTATAGCAAACGTTAGTCAAACAGGAGAAAATCTGGAATCTGTTGGGGACTATTTTCTGGATTGGATTAATCCACACTTGGTGCTCTGGTGAGTATTTGTGGCAGCAGGACGGTGTGTGTGTGTGTGTGTGTGTGTGTGTGTGTGAGATTGAGTCAAAATCAAACTACAGTGTGTGTGTGTGTGTGTGTGTGTTCATGGTTACAGAGGAACATGTCACCCAGTGCAGCCGTCAGGCGTGTTGATGTGTTTTTAATAGTGTCTGGACAACAATGGAGCTCTGTGGCACAGAGGAAGAAGATAAATACACAGACAATGCAGGTTAGTTCATCAATCCGTTGTTGGTGCTCTCATGGGCGTTGTTTGCAATAACAAAAATAATAGAAAATGTTGTGTCACATTTACTCAACAGTAGATGCTTTACAAGCGTGAATTATGAGCTGAAAACACTTTAATGAGATAAACTGTGCGCGTCAGCAATTAGACTTGAGACCTTACGTCAGTGGGCTGAATGGTTACACTGACGGATTACCAGGCTGCAGGAATTAAGACACCGAATCGCATTAGGTGTATTTAGAAGTTCAAAGTACAACTGAAGTGTTTGACGTGCATCAAAACCAGCATACAAGCGTTGTGAAAGTGGGTCGTTTCCCCCCCCCCCCCCCCCCCCATCACTCTATTGTTACATCCAGGCTTCTCTTGTGATAGCACGTCTTCGTCTGTGGTCGTGATCCTGTAGCTGTCACAGCACGTTAGTTATGATATTAAAGACTTTTCTTGTTGAGACAAAGCTTTAGAGGTCAGCTCTTCAGGTGATAAACCCCAAAACTCTTATGCATTGAGCGTTTTGTTCTTTTGGTCTTAACTGCAGGAGTAATAATGGCCAGCACATGTCTCTTCCGATGCCAGCACACAGGGTTTATCTCCTTACCGGCACAATTATTTGTGTTGAGTGTTCTTGTACTTCTTGTACTACTTGGTCCTCACTTCTTCAAAGGGCTGTTTCAGGGTTTTTGGGTTCAGTTAGAGTTAGATTGAGGTTAGAAAAGGTTTGTCAATAACGTTGAAGGCAAAAAGGATCGTCTACGTTTTCACGGTTTGTTCATTGGATTGAATCCAAAATGGCAAAAACAAGAAAAAAAACTTGTATTTTCGGTTCGTCCTCCTCGTCGTCATTCGGCCGTTCCGGGAGAAGGACTTGCAGTACGGACGCAGCAGAAGAGGTGAAATACTGCCCCCCTAATTGTTCGGAGCATGCGTCCAGGCATTTCACATTGCACCTTTTAACCCAGACCTCCACTTTTTCAACTACAGTCCTCATTCATGCGACCGCAAGAGGTCACATGTCAGGAAAAGCAACGGTAAACATATACTGTAGCTGAGTGTTGAACAAGCGACCAATGCTGTTGCTTTTCTGGACATTCTCAAGTAAAAAATGTAATTCCTAAAGCATCTGGAAGTGCAACACCTTTGTGAAGATATAAAGAAAAGTAGAACAATAAGACCTTTGTCATATACACAAAAAAACGACCTCCCTTCTGCTCCTTCAAATCACACACACTCTGCACACTACAGTTGATCGTGGCTTTATAAGGACCGGACTTTCCTGGAAAGTAATCAAGACAAACAACTCTCTTACTTTCTTTTGCTAATTTTCTTTGGTCGATCAAATTCAAGTGCGGTTGTCTTTCTTATGGGAACGAGGAGTAAGAAGATATTCTGTGTGAAGACCAAGCAGCCCGTCAGCCATCGTGATGAACCGCAGTGAGGGCAAATCTGGCAGGCGAGAACAATGAACACACACACACACACACACACACACACACACGCATAGTAGGCATGCACAGTGTAGGCACATGCAGGCCGCCCAGCCAAATATGTGTTAGTCATGAGCAGTGGAGGGTTTCAATTTCCAAGACTACAGTTATTAGTGGATATGCGTATGTCTGCTGTTCTTGGGATGCAGTTCAGGCACACACACACACACACACACACACACACACACACACACACACACACACACACACACACACACACACACACACACACACACACACACACACACACTTACCTAAACCTTGTGAATTACTTTTATGCATGATTATATTTCCCTTCATCGCTGCTGGCTATTGTAAAGTAGGTTTAGAGCAGTCTCTATGATGTGCATCGACACTTCTCTAAGAAGCTGAATCAAGTCCCTGTCGGTTTACTTTGGAAGTGGTTTCTCGTTCAGAACGTTTTCTCGACACACTTCACCTCACGGCCTGCACGTTCTGGTCGACACACAGATTCACAGAGAGCGGGTTTTGCTGCTCGGTACCAGGGCACAAGCTTGATTTGACTGCAGGGTTTTTTTAAGGACAAAGCATTCTTGATCTGGTTCCAGGGCCACACACACAATACACTCTGTCCCCCCAATTACAATCGTTTCCTGCTGCAAGCGTCAGTGAAAAAAAAGAAACCGCCTGCCCTCCTCTTAAAGGCAAAGTCCACTAAATATACACGGATGGCTCTGGAGGAATGATTCACCTATCTGGACAGTTGTTGCAAAAGCATTTATCAGGAAAGCAGTCTGCTACATGTTATGGTCAAGCATGATGAAAGCAGCGATTAGACCGTGTGAGGATCTGAATCATCCAACTCGGGCTCCGGGTTCTGTTGAATGAAATCACTGAGTGCATCTTTACTGGGACGGCACTGTGTGGTAATGACTAGCAGCCAAACGGTAATGGCTCGTAATGTTCCGGGAAAAGTAGGCCAGCAATTCACTTCTCTTTTTTTTTTTTTGTACACGGACAAAAGTTCAAACCCCCATTTGCCGTTTTATGTTGTTGTTTTTTTTCAGTTTTGACTGATTTTGATGAGTTTGGCTTCATGAACAGACTTCATATTGTTGGGAGAGAAGATGTAGCCGGGTGCATCTAGGCTTCCCTAGATGCACCCGGCTTCCTGTGAGCCAACGCCACACGATGCTGGAGGACCAGGCTGTAGTTCTGGGCCCGCTGGAGAAAAAAGGGAGGTCACACCTTGCTGTGGTTAAACTAGAGGTTTTCTGAAGGGAGTCTGGCAGCTGCAGATCTTTACGGCGCAATGCGATGCTGCTCACGAAGACACGGACACTTTTGTCCACAGGAGCCGCCAAAATCAACACGGTGAAAGTTGCTTGTAGGAGCTTTAACTGAGATCTCATTGTGAGAGAGACATGCGTGTACAATGTGATAAAATAACACAGTATAACACATATCAGAGGTCTGGTGCTTGGTATTTCCATTCAAGCTAATATTCTACTTTCTCAACTACAGATACTATGTACTAGTACATTTGTACATCCTCTCTTTCTTTACGTTTTCCTTTGGTCCTTATTTCCTTCTGTCTTTCTTTCTGACATTCTTTCCTTATTACTTTGTCGGGTGTGATTGTTTGTCTTTCTTTGTCCTCATTTCCTTATGTCCTTATTTTTATCGTCATCTCTTTCTTTTTTCCTGTCTTCCTTTTCTTCCTTCTTCCCTTATCTGTGTGTGTTTGTATTGTTTTATTCTCTCTCTCTCTCTCTCTCTGTGTGTGTGTGTGTGTGCGAAGAAAGAGAACGTATGAGTTAATAGTTTTGGGGTTACAAGTTGAGACTTGTTGTACATACATTACAGCATGGTGGCACAGAGAGGGCACATGTTTAATCATACGCACGTACAATAGTTAGATAACCATCAAGATGTTATGGCCAGTGTCGGGATCATCTGGGTGTGTATCTATAGAACATGGAGTGTGTGTGTGTGTGTGTGTGTGTGTGTGTGTGTGTGTGTGTGTGTGTGTGTGTGTGTGTGTGTGTGTGTGTGTGTGTGTGTGTGTGTGTTAGCAGTGGGAAGCCAGTATCTGTACATTTGTAATTACACTCAGGAAATGTTTATTCATGTTTGATTGGGTGGGACCAGCCGGGATTCTGGGTACATTTAAACAAACTATTTCGACATCCTGTTTAAAGTCGCTTTAAAGGGAGAGAGAGAGAGAGAGAGAGAGAGAGAGTGAGAGAGAGAGAGAGAGAGAAAACTGGCTGAGGTGGATCGGCGGCCACTTATGTAAGACCCGATCCTGAGGCCCCTTTAAACCGATACTGAGGAGGAAACAAGGAGCCCAAAGTGAGCTTTAAGAACATGTGAATGCAGTCGGATCGGCCTCCAGCTGCAGTGGGTGAACAGCAGAGTGAACTCAGTTGAATTCAGGTCAAACTAATCAGTTGGGGGCAATGTCGTAAATGCAAGTAAGAGCAATCTCTGGCCTGAAGTATACAGATTCAAATTTGGGAAAAAGAAGAAACTGGCTTTTCAGATATGCCATTTACTTTTGTTATCCAACAACTGTCCTGTCTGCTTATTTGATCCATAAAAGTGACTTTCTAGGAGATAAATGAGCTCCTATTAATCTAAAATGACATGTGTCAAGATAGAACATGGTTTCATATGGCTCACCCCCTATTGTTCAAAGGATAAAGGATTCCTTTATCCTTTATCCTTTATCCTTTGTTGTCTGTTTTTCTTCTTAAATTCATGTTAAATTCAACCTTCAACAAATGTCGGTGTCAAACAGAGGAACTTCGCCTCCCCCGTGGTTTCTGTTTACCATTAGTCACCTCTGTTCAGGAAAAAAGCAGGACCGAACAAAGTGCAGGATTACAGGAATATTTTCTCGTTAATGACATTGTGAGGAAACAGGATTGTTGTAACCGTAACCATATAGATGACCGTGTCATTCTTGATAGTGTTTGGTTAACTGGAATTCTGTCTGTTTTTGGAGATATGTGCTGTAGAGACGTCTGCCTCCAGTGTAATGGGACTATATGACTTGCCAAAAGAAATACATTGGAAAAACTCAACAGCAACGTCTCTTTTCAGAAAAATAATGACATTTCCATGAAATTTCCAAAGCTATTGTGACTGAGATCAATTTCTGGTTATAAGATACTCGAGACTGCACCACAACAGAGGTTCAATGTAGGGAATGGAAGCATGTGAGGACAGGGACCAACATACAATGACCTGGAATGGACTGCTCCTGGTTTCTTATATACGAAGCTGTTTATATCACAACCCCCCCCCCCCCCCCACACACACACACACACACTATGTCTCTCTCTCTCTCTCTTTTATTTCCGATATGAAGAAAGCAAGCTGGAATTCAGGAAGGGGGCCATTTTCCCCCGGAGCCCATTTTCAGTACCAAGAGAATAGAACGCGGAGGGTGCGGTGTGTGTGTGTGTGTGTGTGTGTGTGTGTGTGTGTGTGTGTGTGTCACAGGAAGTGGAGACAATCTATGTTGGCCACATAGTCATGTGTTTTATGTGTTGCATTGAAGTGTCAAGGGTGGACACATATGTGACATAGCTGAGTTCCTATCTGGTGCATTCAATCACAAAAATCAAATGTGTTTTTGTCTTTGAAATATTGACGGGCAAAGTGTGTAAAATGTCTTATTGTGGCTGAGACTCTCGAGTTTAACTCTCGACATGGAGAATATGTTGATACCTCTGTATTCATTAAAAGTGAGTGCCTCTCTCTTCCTGTCTCTCCAGGACCGACTGTTCTTCGTGATGGAGTACGTTAACGGAGGCGACCTCATGTTTCAGATCCAACGATCGAGGAAGTTCGACGAGGCGAGATCTCGTTTTTACGCGGCCGAGGTCACGTCCGCTCTGATGTTCCTGCACCGGCACGGAGTCGTATACAGGTAACCAGTTGCCACATTAAAGAGGCCGTCGCAAAATATTCTGCTGCACTTTTGCACCCTTCAGGAGGACACACATTTGCACATTTGAGTTAACAGCAGAATTTTTTTGCTCAGACTCTGTCTCTTTAATCGTTTCAAACACTGTGAAGCGTGAACGTTCTGCTTATTTGATTTGGAGCTTCCAACTGGGATCCGAGTCTCCATTACAAGGCATATAAGAGAATTCCCAGAGAAAAAAGAAAATAAACTTCACCCACTAAATGAGCAGCTGTATATCAATTGCTCACCCTGTTACCTTTAATTCTTGCATGTCTGAAGGGTTTTTAAAATTCAGATGAAATATTTTCTTTGGTTATGAAACTCAAACTCGTTGACCCCCGAAGTGACCTGTGTTGGTTTACTATCAGGTGCCATTATCTGGACTGCTCAGTCATAATATCATTGTGAGTCAATAGCAAACACGCAGCTGCTCCCACAAAAGCAGCACGCTGCTCGAATCACAACACCATTGTGATGGACGGAGGCTCGGTGCAGGTTCAGGCTGTTTGCTCCCAGAAATAACTGTTGATGGAAGGTCTTCTTTCCGGTGTTTTCTCCTCACGAATCGGAGGTTTGATTTGGCGTTTGGATTCTCTCGTCATTGCAATGTGTGTGCTTCATGCCGCACACCATCTGTGCCATGTTGAGGCTGTGTGTGTGTGTTTTTGTGTTTTTGTGATTGTGTTTATGTCATCACGTTTCCTGTTCACCTGTTTTATACTCTCACCATCAAGATATTTACCAAATACACAAACACGCACACATTTCGGTACTTTTGGACCCTTGTTGACGCATTGCATTCCCTTAGCCCTTAGCCCTGACCTCAACCTATAAATCTAACACTTGAACCCTGAAACCAAGACAAGCAGAGCGCTTGAGACAGACAGAGGGGATACAGGTACATTCACACAGAGAGTGTGAGACATTAAAGCTCGTGAACATGTTCTAGAAACCCCAAAATACAAGAATGAACCTGAAAATGAGAATCACATGTCTCCATTAAAGGGACAACTGTCTCAGTCTAATACCTTACTGAGACCTTGCTGAAGAGTCAGCAGACCAAAACTGTGGGCTGGAGATGCAAGACGAACATTATTAATAAATATAATAACCTTTGACCTTAAAGTACCCGATAAATACGAAACACATTACCGAATGAGCAGGTGTACGATATAATGTGAGGACGTCCCAGAAGCAGAAGTCTGTAATAGTTAAATGAACGGATTCATTTTCAGCTGACTTATTAACCTTTTTTTTTGGTCTTTGTTGAAATTACATATTACATATTAAAGACAAATTCTGTTTTGACATGAGACGTGGTCCCAACTAATCCCAGTGTTAGCTGTGTGTGTGTTGTTGGTGTATCTGCTTTCACAAAGTCATGAATACTCAGAATTCTGGCACAAACACGGACAAAGTGTCCCCAGAATGAGGAAACAGGCTGGGATGTGATGGAAGACAAACTAGTGTATGTGTTCAGCAGTTAAAGGTTTGTTAAACGTGACAGAAGATGGTATATTCTTCCTCCACGCTGCATATTTGTCCTTTAATCACTCTCTGGGTGGCTTCAGTTTCCTCGAGGAGAACATGTGAACTGAAAGGCAGAGATAGTGATGGAAATTCATCATCAAGAGAACTGTTTCTTTATTGTTACACAACAGCTGAAACTGGCTGTTATCTTAATGTGAATCTGGTTGCCTTGTTTCTACAACAGTCTTTCCCCCTGAGGGTTTAATAAAGCCTTATTTTGTTTTATCTGATGAGAATATTGCCAAGTATGCTTTTTTTTGTTGTTTTTGGCCTTCAGACAGCATTAAATATGACACAAATCAGGTGACTCAGAACAAACAGTAACAACTTTCCCAACCCCAATCAAAGGCTGTCAAAGTGAGAACGTTTTATCCCCTTCAATCCTAGCTGGTGGAAAGAAACGTTTGGCAATTTATTTTTGGCTCTAAGTAAATAGAACAGTTTAATGAGCCTCAAATGTTGCATTTGCAAACTTTAACTAAACATGCAAGGATTAACTTAAACTTAACTTAACTTATCGATAACTTCAAACCAGAGAAGAATACAGAGAAAAACACGAGTCCATGAACTTTCTATGTAATAAGTTAAGTGAAAAATGTAAAAAGAAAGAGAAGCTTTTTGGGCATTCAATGTACTCCATGTTGTTCACTCACTTTTATTCAGGAATAAAAAGGTCTCACTAATTAATTTAGGATAGTGTACTTTTTAAAAAGAAGGGAGACGTATAGAATGCTTTAAACAAGCTTGAAACACAAAGAAGATGTTGCATAAACAAGTTCAAATCACTAAAATCTTACATAACTTGGCTACATGGTCTCATGGTCTCAGAGAGTCCAGTCCTGCTGGTGCCTGCTGGACCAGGACTCATTGTTTCACACAGTTTCTGTTCTGTTACAAGGATGTTAATAATGAAAAGAGAGAGGGGGGGGTTATAATCACACAATTTGTATGTGTTTCTTTGAGTTGGCACCATTGAATCCTAATCAGTTATCAAGGTTAGAGCCAAGAGCCCGCAGCGTTACTGTTTTGTGATTGTTGTCTATTGGCGTTGGCTACATAACCATGTTTTAAAGTGATACTCCACCCAAAGTCTGGCCTCACTTGAAATGTGAAGGGTGTCTTATTACCAGAAGTACCTTTAATTGACCCCAGCCTCTGTTTTCAAGTAGGAATAGAGCTATTTATTTTATGGAATGACAAGGGCACCAGCTGCATGGTATGGGGCGCCACCGCGCCAAAAGTAGGCACTGCATCACATTCTCTCCATCTACTGGCATCCATTAGTTCACTGCATCATGTTTTCTCTTCTGGAAGGACAATATAAAGGACACTTTATCACAGTTCTCTTCTAGAAGGGAACCCTAGAGGGCACTTTATCACAGTTCTCTTCTAGAAGGGAACCCTAGAGGACACTTCATCACATTTCTCTTCTAGAAGGGAACCCTGGAGGACACTTTATCACAGTTCTCTTCTAGAAGGGAACCCTGGAGGACACTTTATCACATTTCTCTTCTAGAAGGAAACCCTAGAGGGCACTTTATCACATTTCTCTTCTAGAAGGGAACCCTAGAGGACACTTTATCACAGTTCTCTTCTAGAAGGGAACCCTAGAGGGCACTTTATCACATGTCTCTTCTAGAAGGGAACCCTAGAGGGCACTTTATCACAGTTCTCTTCTAGAAGGGAACCCTAGAGGACACTTTATCACATTTCTCTTCTAGAAGGGAACCCTAGAGGACACTTTATCACATTTCTCTTCTAGAAGGGAACCCTAGAGGGCACTTTATCACAGTTCTCTTCTAGAAGGGAACCCTAGAGGACACTTTATCACATTTCTCTTCTAGAAGGGAACCCTAGAGGACACTTTATCACATTTCTCTTCTAGGAGGGAACCCTAGAGGACACTTTATCACATTTCTCTTCTAGAAGGGAACCCTAGAGGACACTTTATCACAGTTCTCTTCTAGAAGGGAACCCTAGAGGGCACTTCATCACGTTTTCTCTTCTAGAAGGGAACCCTAGAGGGCACTTTATCACATTTCTCTTCTAGAAGGGAACCCTGGAGGACACTTTATCACGTTTCTCTTCTAGAAGGGAACCCTAGAGGACACTTTATCACATTTTCTCTCCTAGAAGGGAACCCTAGAGGACACTATCACGTTTCTCTTCTAGAAGGGAACCCTAGAGGACACTTTATCACAGTTCTCTTCTAGAAGGGAACCCTAGAGGACACTTTATCACAGTTCTCTTCTAGAAGGGAACCCTAGAGGGCACTTTATCACATTTCTCTTCTAGAAGGGAACCCTAGAGGACACTTTATCACGTTTCTCTTCTAGAAGGGAACCCTAGAGGACACTTTATCACAGTTCTCTTCTAGAAGGGAACCCTGGAGGACACTTTATCACATTTCTCTTCTAGAAGGGAACCCTAGAGGACACTTTATCACGTTTCTCTTCTAGAAGGGAACCCTAGAGGACACTTTATCACAGTTCTCTTCTAGAAGGGAACCCTGGAGGACACTTTATCACATTTCTCTTCTAGAAGGGAACCCTAGAGGACACTTTATCACAGTTCTCTTCTAGAAGGGAACCCTAGAGGACACTTTATCACATTTCTCTTCTAGAAGGGAACCCTAGAGGACACTTTATCACATTTATCTCCGAGAAGGGAACCCTAGAGGACACTTGATCACGTTTTCTCTTCTAGAAGGGAACCCTAGAGGGCACTTTATCACATTTCTCTTCTAGAAGGGAACCCTAGAGGGCACTTCATCACGTTTTCTCTTCTAGAAGGGAACCCTAGAGGGCACTTTATCACATTTCTCTTCTAGAAGGGAACCCTAGAGGACACTTTATCACGTTTCTCTTCTAGAAGGGAACCCTAGAGGACACTTTATCACATTTTCTTTCCTAGAAGGGAACCCTAGAGGACACTTTATCACGTTTCTCTTCTAGAAGGGAACCCTAGAGGACACTTTATCACAGTTCTCTTCTAGAAGGGAACCCTGGAGGACACTTTATCACATTTCTCTTCTAGAAGGGAACCCTGGAGGGCACTTTATCACAGTTCTCTTCTAGAAGGGAACCCTAGAGGACACTTTATCACAGTTCTCTTCGAGAAGGGAACCCTGGAGGGCACTTTATCACATTTTCTTTCCTAGAAGGGAACCCTAGAGGACACTTTATCACGTTTCTCTTCTAGAAGGGAACCCTAGAGGACACTTTATCACAGTTCTCTTCTAGAAGGGAACCCTAGAGGGCACTTTATCACAGTTCTCTTCTAGAAGGGAACCCTAGAGGACACTTTATCACAGTTCTCTTCTAGAAGGGAACCCTAGAGGACACTTTATCACAGTTCTCTTCTAGAAGGGAACCCTAGAGGGCACTTTATCACATGTCTCTTCTAGAAGGGAACCCTAGAGGGCACTTTATCACAGTTCTCTTCTAGAAGGGAACCCTAGAGGACACTTTATCACATTTCTCTTCTAGAAGGGAACCCTAGAGGACACTTTATCACATTTCTCTTCTAGAAGGGAACCCTAGAGGGCACTTTATCACAGTTCTCTTCTAGAAGGGAACCCTAGAGGACACTTTATCACATTTCTCTTCTAGAAGGGAACCCTAGAGGACACTTTATCACATTTCTCTTCTAGAAGGGAACCCTAGAGGACACTTTATCACATTTCTCTTCTAGAAGGGAACCCTAGAGGACACTTTATCACAGTTCTCTTCTAGAAGGGAACCCTAGAGGGCACTTCATCACGTTTTCTCTTCTAGAAGGGAACCCTAGAGGGCACTTTATCACGATTTCTCTTCTAGAAGGGAACCCTAGAGGACACTTTATCACGTTTCTCTTCTAGAAGGGAACCCTAGAGGACACTTTATCACGTTTCTCTTCTAGAAGGGAACCCTAGAGGACACTTTATCACATTTTCTCTCCTAGAAGGGAACCCTAGAGGACACTTTATCACGTTTCTCTTCTAGAAGGGAACCCTAGAGGACACTTTATCACAGTTCTCTTCTAGAAGGGAACCCTAGAGGGCACTTTATCACATTTCTCTTCTAGAAGGGAACCCTAGAGGACACTTTATCACATTTTCTTTCCTAGAAGGGAACCCTAGAGGACACTTTATCACAGTTCTCTTCTAGAAGGGAACCCTAGAGGACACTTTATCACATTTCTCTTCTAGAAGGGAACCCTAGAGGACACTTTATCACAGTTCTCTTCTAGAAGGGAACCCTAGAGGGCACTTTATCACATTTCTCTTCTAGAAGGGAACCCTAGAGGGCACTTCATCACGTTTTCTCTTCTAGAAGGGAACCCTAGAGGGCACTTTATCACATTTCTCTTCTAGAAGGGAACCCTAGAGGACACTTTATCACGTTTCTCTTCTAGAAGGGAACCCTAGAGGACACTTTATCACGTTTCTCTTCTAGAAGGGAACCCTAGAGGACACTTTATCACATTTTCTCTCCTAGAAGGGAACCCTAGAGGACACTTTATCACGTTTCTCTTCTAGAAGGGAACCCTAGAGGACACTTTATCACAGTTCTCTTCTAGAAGGGAACCCTAGAGGGCACTTTATCACATTTCTCTTCTAGAAGGGAACCCTAGAGGACACTTTATCACATTTTCTTTCCTAGAAGGGAACCCTAGAGGACACTTTATCACAGTTCTCTTCTAGAAGGGAACCCTAGAGGACACTTTATCACATTTCTCTTCTAGAAGGGAACCCTAGAGGACACTTTATCACAGTTCTCTTCTAGAAGGGAACCCTAGAGGGCACTTTATCACATTTCTCTTCTAGAAGGGAACCCTAGAGGGCACTTCATCACGTTTTCTCTTCTAGAAGGGAACCCTAGAGGGCACTTTATCACATTTCTCTTCTAGAAGGGAACCCTAGAGGACACTTTATCACGTTTCTCTTCTAGAAGGGAACCCTAGAGGACACTTTATCACATTTTCTTTCCTAGAAGGGAACCCTAGAGGACACTTTATCACGTTTCTCTTCTAGAAGGGAACCCTAGAGGACACTTTATCACAGTTCTCTTCTAGAAGGGAACCCTGGAGGACACTTTATCACATTTCTCTTCTAGAAGGGAACCCTGGAGGGCACTTTATCACAGTTCTCTTCTAGAAGGGAACCCTAGAGGACACTTTATCACAGTTCTCTTCTAGAAGGGAACCCTAGAGGACACTTTATCACAGTTCTCTTCTAGAAGGGAACCCTAGAGGGCACTTTATCACAGTTCTCTTCTAGAAGGGAACCCTAGAGGGCACTTTATCACAGTTCTCTTCTAGAAGGGAACCCTAGAGGACACTTTATCACAGTTCTCTTCTAGAAGGGAACCCTAGAGGACACTTTATCACATTTGTCTTCTAGAAGGGAACCCTAGAGGGCACTTTATCACATTTCTCTTCTAGAAGGGAACCCTAGAGGACACTTTATCACATTTCTCTTCTAGAAGGGAACCCTAGAGGACACTTTATCACAGTTCTCTTCTAGAAGGGAACCCTAGAGGACACTTTATCACAGTTCTCTTCTAGAAGGGAACCCTAGAGGACACTTTATCATGTTTTCTTTTCTAAAAGGGCACTCTAGGGCAATTCATCATGTTTTATCTACCCTAGAGGTATCCAAGAGGGCACTTTTGCTGCATAATGCGTTCACATGATCCTCAAATTGATTGCAGTGTTCAGACGAAGTTTGTGAGAAGGGTCATTGTAGTGCCATAATCTTTATCGTTAAGTCCAATGCTTTTTTAAAAGGGTATCAGATCGTATTTACTCTGCTCTGTATGTACGTACACACCAACTCAACCAAGAAGTGACTACCATGAGAAAGATACTTTCTTTTTAATTTTCATTTCCTGCTCACCTCCAGAAAGATTTCATTCCAGCACTGAGGTTTAAAGTACATTCTGACTGACTCCAGTTGGCATTTTTTCAAACATTAAGATTAATGGATCAGTCTTTCAACATTGTGTTCTCAGTCATGCTGTATTGATAGTGAACATTACTCTGTCAGAGGTTGGCAGGGAAAACCAACACACGCACACCCACACTGCATGTTAATAAATGATGGCTTTGACTGAGCTACCTGATCACCTCTCTCTCTCTCTCTCTCTCTCTCTCTCTCTCTCTCTCTCTCCTCTCTCTCTCTCTCTCTATGTCTTTTGCTCTCTTGTCCTGACCCACTTTGTTGAGCGGAAGAAGAAGAACAACAAGTGTTTTGGGAACATTATGTCCCGACTCGCCCTCCCCCTCACCCCTCCCCCCTCCTCCCTCTCCTCACCCCCCCCCCTCCTCCCTCCTCCATCACTCCTCTGATGTTCATCTTTTTTTCCCCATCAGCCCCTCCTCAAACGCTCCCATCACCACGACTCCCCCATGTCAACAAGCAAAAATAAGTTTTACACAATGGAACATGTAGCACTTTCACTTCTTCTTCTCTTCAGCTTCACTGAAGTCTCTGAGACAGAATAGAGGGAGATGTTTGGGTGTGATAGTGTTGACAGAGCAGGCTCAGACTGGTTAGAGGGCAGATACACAAACAGGTGAGGACATCGTCACACTGTCTTTCAGAGTTGGTACATGTACGAATTTAGATGGAGTGATAATCTTCACACCTAATACATCAAAACTTAATACCACAAGCATGACAGTTGTGATTTAGATCAGTAAAATATCCGTTCAATGAAAAAGCTACAGGACTAAGAACCTGACAAAGCATCTGATGGCAACTTGGTTTCTTCAGACAGATTACGGTCAGTTCTCAATATGTATTTATGGTTCGGTTCTGTTTGTCCGTCCATCTAGTCCATCCTCAGTCCATCTGAACAGATCAGATTTTGGTGGTCAAAGGTCTTTGTGATTTCACCAAAATAAAAGCCTTTTTGGCCATAACTCAAGAATGAATATGCTAGTTATGACAAATTCACACTAATACCTAATGAGATAAAATGTGATGACAGTTTGGACGGACATGATGATGATGGTGTGTTTAGACCCAAAAGGCCAGATAAGCTGGAGCCATGTGGTTGGATAATGTGGCTGGGTGTGTTCATTAGACACCTGTTGAAACGTCCGAGGAAATCCAAAAGTTACTGACACGAAGAAAAGTTGGTTCATTCCCAACGTACATTTTTATTTTATTCTCCAGTTTGTCAATATCTTTGTGTGTATTTGACCAGATGTGTGAACATGTTGTCAAAAAGAACAGGGGATGGAGGAAATGATGGGGGGTGAGAGAGAGAGAGAGAGAGAGAGAGGTTAGCTGTCACAGTGCAGGGGTTGTCTCTAAGGACGTAATGGAAAAATCACTCAAGATTAACATGAAACACAGGAAATGCTTTCAATTGAGTCTGATTGCCTTGTGTGTGTGTGTGTGTGTGTGTGTGTGTGTGTGTGTGTGTGTGTGTGTGTGTGTGTGTGTGTGTGTGTGTGTGTGTGTGTGTGTGTGTGTGTGTGTGTGTGTGTGTGTGTGTGTGTGTGTGTGTGCGTGCGTGCGTGTGTGTGAGAACTCTGTCTGCAGCAGCTCCTGTTTATTGACAGGATTTGTTAAGCGATATTAATAATTAAAGCTTTTCTATCAAAAAAAACCCACAAAGGTTATTTCCCTGGAACACAATGTGACACTGATTCAGGGTCAGAAGGGTTTTTACTGTAACATGCTGAGCCACTTTGTCCAGGTCAGGGTTTAAACGAGAGACAGGGAACCCATCGGACCAGTTGCTTTTCTTACCACTGAGCTCTCAACCTTTATCACTGTTAAAACCATGACTGGCTCGGTACTAACTGGTCCTGGTAGTTTGTGTTATTCTCTTTTCTGCCCCAAAAAGACCAGAAAAAAGGCAAACGTGTACTTTGTAATAGTACTCATATAGCATGTTTGTGATGTTTTCTGTTCATATACTAAAATACCTAGTGTGTGTGCCGCTAATGGAATTTTCACTCTCGTGAACTCACAAATCTCATCTTTTGATTCAATGAATAAGCTCAATTCAATGAATAAGCTTGACCAAAACTGCACCATAATGAAATGAGCAAGCCAGACCATGGACTGATGAAATAATATATATATATTTTATCTGAAATGTGTGTTGTTTTTGTATACGAAGAGAACTGTGCCTGGAAATGAAAAGCTAGTGTAATCGTTGGCCAAACTGGTCATTCATCTTAATAAACCAGACAAAACAAGTAATCATATAAATAAAAAGACTAGAATATATATAATAATAATAATAGTACTAAAGAATCAAAGCATAAAGAAAACTGATTCAATTATTTAGCAACAAAAGAATTAAGATAATTAAAATGTTGCCCATTCCCTGCTATGGAACATAGAATATTCGGCTCCTTCTCATCCTACAAAACCACACAAGACATCTTCACATGAATAAATATCATTCCATTAGTGCGGCTGAACACCTGTAGCCACTTAATATTGAATGTTCCTGCAGCGAGGTGACGTGTAATACAAAGATTAGCGTCAACAGTCGTTTGAATTCAATCACAAATGCATTAAATCCGTATGCTATTTCTCTGCCCTGCTGCAGGCGGGCAATTCAGATTTAATGTGCTGGGAGTCGCCTGGAGGTGAGATATGTAAACAGGCAGCCAGTCGCCAGCTTAATCTTTCATCTGAGGGGAAATACAGAACAAGTGCTGCTCTTTCCTGCCTCAACACGAGGCCATCAATGTGCCTTTAAGCAAGGCATCGTCCCCGGCTACAGTACAACACTGTGGTTATATTGGGGAGCTAAGAGTGATGAACGTTTTGGATTTCATGCCAAGTTCACATCAATCAAACCTTCAGCAAACATAACCAGGGTTGTAAAGAGTGGAAATGGATTATTTGGAAAGAGAATATGCATTTGATTTGAATCAGTGATTTTTACTTTGATGAGCCTGTTATCTGTCTGTTTTCTCCTTGTGCTTAAAGAGCATATTGTTAACTATTAAACTAGTTCTATACTGCACATTCATTTTATTTAGTGAAGGTTATGCCTTTTGTGTGCTCAACAACACTGAACCTCAGGATCGTTTATGATGACCTGAATATGAACTATTGAGTGAAAACTTGATTCAAAGCCAACTGTCAAGCTCCACTGCATCTGGTATGTCATGTTGTTTTTCAGATTTGAGGGACATTAGCATATCGTTCATGGTTTAACTCTGCCATAATGTTAAAGTGTATGTTAAACTCAGGAAATACTCGGATTTTCATAATGTAATTTGCAAGACAAACGTGTTCAAGCATTTTTCATGTTTTTTATGGTAAATAACTTATTTTCCATAAATTCACTGTGTTGAGGGTGCACAGTATACACACTCAGAGAGAATGGTACGTAGTTCATAATCAGCATCTCTTCAGAATGTTCTGTATATTTTTCTCACAACCTTATAGTGGAATAAATATCCTGTCAGAGCAAAGAATGATGGGACAGAAAAGAACAAACTTTTTTTTTATTTTGGAAGCTCGCTAAAACAGGACAGTTGCATAAGCTCTTGACTTTAGAAACACGCACACGCACAAACTCTGTGTCCTCCCTGACTTGTCAGGGCGGCTGTATTTTTTAATCCGCCTCGGGCTGAATGGCTGCATTGGCTACATCGAGGAGATGTTGACATTTTTGTGGCCATCAACCATCAAGCCCAGAGCTGCAGCATTCATAACCACCCCTGTCATCTCTCAACACTGCTTCTCTTATCTCTCATACTGCCCCCCCCCCCCCCTCTCTCTTTCTCCCATTCAACCCTCAACTTTCTCTCATTTCTTAGGTCTGTTCCTCTTCACGTTCTCCTTCTATGTATTCATCTCCAACTTGTGGATCATGATTGTTGTATGTGGTCATTTATGAGAAGCATTAGTTTCACAAGAGATGGCATTGAAATAAACTATAGCTCACAAGGCATATTCTTTTTTTCCCCAAATTGATTTAAAAACAATGTCTAACAACTTCTTGCTAATGTCATTCCTCCCAGTGTGCAGTGTAAGTATTTTGCCAAATCCCTCTTGCTAATCCTTCCTTTCACCTGTACAACCCTCTGGCTCTGCAGAGACTTGAAGCTGGACAACATACTGCTGGATGCAGAGGGTCACTGTAAGCTGGCAGACTTCGGGATGTGCAAAGAGGGCATCCTCGATGGAGTCAGCACCACCACCTTCTGTGGGACGCCAGATTACATCGCACCCGAGGTGACCTCAGACGAACAACGTCCACACCCACACACTTAAACTTTTATTTGTCCATGTTCGACTCTTTGCTGACGATGCTACATTTTTCATTGCTAATATGGAGTTGAAAGAAGAACATTTTAGCCTTTTGGTGGGAAGTCTTTTATGTCGCAGAACTTGACAGAGAAATGAGAAATTTGAAAAACATAATTTCACGTAGGTGTAATGTACTTTTTGTCTGACTACCTGTTTGTAAGCCTCCTCATTTTGATGTGTGATTAAGATCCTTCAAGAGCTGGATTACGGCCCGTCAGTGGACTGGTGGGCTCTGGGGGTGCTGATGTATGAGATGATGGCAGGTCAGCCACCATTTGAAGCCGATAATGAAGATGACCTGTTTGAGTCCATCCTCCACGACGACGTCCTCTATCCCGTCTGGCTCGGCAAGGAGGCCGTGTCCATTCTTAAAGCGGTCAGTTAGCTGTTCATTAAAACATTTAGCATTGTGAGCACTGCCTAGTCCACTCAACTGGGAACTAAGAGTCCATCTGAACATAGATTGGTCTGAGATAGTTTCCAGTTTAACTGTGTTACAGGGATTGTGCTTGCATGATAACATAATTGGTGGTATGTTTGCACGTTAATTAAGGAACAGACATGCAAACTCGTGTCCTAGTTGTTTTGTTTTGTTTCTTCGTACGTCTTTGCCTTTACCTTGCGCTTTCTTAAGTAATGAGTTTCGTTATGCGCATGGAAACTCTGCACATTATGAAGAATTCCAATAATATCCAGCCCTACTGGACTAATGTTCTGTTACAGATCCAAAATAAGAATCCACTAAGGACTCTTAAATGTTGATGTTTTTTTCCATTTATGCATCAGTTCTTGTGTTTATTTGCTTCTGTCCTCTGCTTGTTTTTTGTTTTTATACGCTTTGTCTTTCCCTTAGTTTTGTGTTTGCCTCATTCTCAGTGTCACATGTGAGTGAGGATGCTGGTTTCTTTTAGTGTCATATGTTGATCCATGTATCCTCCTCTGAAAGAACGTTGGACAATTTCCGCTATGTTTTAATCCATTACTTTTTTGTGTGTGTTATTGGTTGTGTGTGTGTGTGTGGGTGTGTAATGCCACTTGACCGTTCGTTTATTTGTTTGTCCAGTTTTTTCCATCACAAGCCTTGCGTTTACCTTGGCTGTTGACTGCAAAGCCTTGTGGGAAAGAGTGTGTGTTTATGTTGGACAATGCCTTGGACTCTGACCGGTCACTTGACCAGCACACCGGGCTCTGATTGGACATGTCCTCCAACTGAAAGACTTCGGCTCTGATTGGACATGTCCTCCAACTGAAAGACTTCGGGTCACGTAATAAAGTCTCTCGGCTAAGTCTAATGGCCGAGCAGCTCGTTCACCACTCATCCAGAATTCAAGTATTTGCAGAAAATCCAGCAGAAAATGTCAGTTTTATAGACTGAATCTTTCTTTATCTCATCTAAAGTCGTGATAAATTAAACATTGTACTTGCGCTTGTTTATTAGCAAATAGTAATCTACAAAAACAAGCAAGCTTCTCATTTTTTTAGCAAGCGCTGAATTTAGCTTTCACAAGAATAAAATGAGAAATGCCATTTCATACATAAGTTTTAGGTGTTGTCTGGTTACTACTCTCTCTGTAAGCCAGTGTCTGTTGAGTTTTGCATGGGCATAAAACTGAGACCCAAACTGGCCCTGTACCTGCACCTTTAAAATGTGCAACATGTAATGACTGTTAGCTCATTAGGATTGCGTATCTACTTGCAGCAAATGAGTTGCATGGTTGAAGATGATTAGCACAAAATACCAAAACCTGGAGTTGCTCCGATACCAGTGTGCGATTCTATGCCCCGATCCAATGTCACCTTGTCGTATCATTTATCAGCTCATTGGCGATACAAAGGAACAACAACAGCACATGTCACTTACTTGCCACCTGATCCGTACACCCTGCCTGATCGGTACTGCCCATGTGCAAACTAGTACTCCACACTCTCGTTCACCCTATTTGTTTCCCTGATAATGATGCATTGTAAACAACAAATCTGTGTTGAAATCGGCATGAAGAGAGCTTGTTAACGTTAGCTGTTAGCAGCAGGTGGGCAGCACAGTCCTGCTTGGCTGAATAACAGAGCAAACAGCTAACATTAAGGGAGGTTGCAATGAGTTACATAATGATGCGTTCAAGCTCTGTTCGGTAAATTATAACATTATCACGATGTGTTCAAATGTTGTCTTGCAAAATGTAGTTTTGACCTGTTTCACTTTTTCTTTCTTTTTTAATATTTCCCCGCTCCTTTTCTTTCTTGCTGTCACTTCTCAGTTCATGACCAAGAGTCCTAACAAGCGTCTGGGCTGTGTGGTGGCTCAGGGTCTGGAGGAGGCCATTAAGCTCCATGTGTTCTTCAGAGAGATCGACTGGACGCTGCTGGAGCAGAGGAAGATCCGACCACCGTTCAAACCACGCATCGTGAGTTCACACACTCACAGAAACACACACCTGAATACTGTGCAACTGTGGATTCTGTTTGAAAGAGGGAGAGGCTAAAATATGAACATTATTAAATCATTTTAAAATGACTAAACATTTGACCTCGTCTTAGACTGCTTGTTCTACCCGTCGTCAAAGGTCCTGAGGCTGAAATCCGTCTCTCTTGTTCTTTGTCTTCCAGAAAACCAAAAGGGATGTGAATAACTTTGACCAGGACTTTACACGAGAAGAACCCAACCTGACGCCGGTGGAAGACAACATCATCAAGCAGATCAATCAAGATGAGTTTAAAGGTTTCTCCTACTTTGGAGACGAGACTGTGGCCTAGACACACACACACACACACACACACACACACACACACACACACACACACACACACACACACACACACACACACAGTGACACACAGATAATTAACACATTAATATACACCACCACACCTAAAAAAAATCTTCGAGCTAAGATGTAATATTTGAAGAAACACACGGCCTGAGACCTCCTGCATTTCTCCAGATTCTGACCACTCCAGGACTTATACTAGACCATCGGTATCTCTCTCTCTTCATGGTTCCTGTGCTCTCTTGTTGTTTGTCCATGTGTGCATATGCCATCAAAGTATATGCTCAAGCGGCATGCATGTGCAGGTCGGAAGCTGTAAGAAATGCTCCTTATCTTGGTCCGGATGCATTTCTAAAGCAGCGGACAAAAACTGAACTCTGTGTTTTCAGAGGGGTCTTTTGAAGTAGATACAGGGACAAGGTCACGGCCTGTAAGTGTGCACGTGTGTGTGTGTGTTTGTGTGTGTGTGTGAGAGAGCGAGATAATGTGAGGGCAAGTGTGCATGCATGCATAGTTGCATACTGTACCTCTACAAAGAGCAAGACTGTCATTTCTGTACATGATGTGCTGTATCCTGTGTCTATCTCCGTGTTTAAATAATGTTGTTCTTCTTCCCTAAACTTCTATGTGAATGGAAAACAAAATGTATATGTTGAACCAATGATTGTATTTAAAGAAAATGGTCTTGAAAAGTACTTTATTCATTATAAAAGGAGATGCAAAATCAGCTTTTTTTTTTGTCAGATGAAGGTTTTGTCAGTGTTTTAAATTTGACAGCCAGACTGGCAAATTCAAACTTTCGAAGGTGCCCGGCGAAACGTTGGCATTTTAAGATTCGAGCTTAGTTTTATCTCAGCAGTTCTTGTCTGAGCTGTTTTTCCTTCTCTCTCCACATTTGAGCTTGTTAGTATATCGACGTCCCTTTCTTCATTCAAAACCAAACGGTACCATTAGCCGTCAGCTAACACACCGTGGCTGACCGCTGGGTGTGTCCTGTTGAAGTGAGTCATGCTTGCAGTGTTAACGAGCTGGTTCCCATACGACTTGATGTTTGACATCGGGACAGTTGTCCAATGAAGCCAAATAAAGAGCTGAAATCGAAAATGTCAAAAGAGCCCTTTAAAAAGTCCTTGTTACTGAAACTCTCACTGCACCTCCTTAAACTCCTTAAATCCCTTCATGACCACTTTATCGTTGAAATGCCTTGTGTGTGTGTGTGTGTGTGTGTGTGTGTGTGTGTGTGTGTGTACAGTCACTGGTTAAACGGTCGCTGTACTGGACCTACAGTCTCTGACATAACAAACCAAACCCTCATGACTCCACATCAAAGTGGTGGATCGTACACAGAGGTGAATGTGTTCAACTGAATGTATTTGCTTCTGAATGTGTGTGTGTGCGTGTGTGTGTGTGTGTGTGTGTGTGTGCGTGTGTGTGTGTGTGTGTGTGTGTGTGTGTGCATCATGTTGTATTTTTTTATTTAAAACATATTTTTGTTGATGTCGTTGTGTTGTTTTTTTTACTAGTTTCATCTAGTTGTTGATGGCATGTTAGAAATCTTTAGGTTTCATGTGATGGTCAGAAAACTCTTCAGACCCTCCTCCTCTCCTCCTCTTTGTCCCGCCCCCGGACATGGAGGTCAGATAAGCTGGTGTTCGGAGGCGTTGCTCCATGTCACAGGTCAGGTTTAGGACTTTATAGTGAACGGAAAAAGAATCCAAACACCTTTCAAAAAAACTCCATGTGCAATACTCTGAAAGAGTTGTTTTCATTTGTTTGTTAAGTTGTAATGTCTTTCTTCTTATCTTCCTCTTGTTTCCCCTTCAGCCTCATCCACAGACCGGTACAGAGGAGACTGCTTTACAGTTACTTTAAGGCCACATAAGATGTATTAGATACAGTAGCTGTAGGTAGACTAAACACACATGTATGGATAGCGGTGCAGATTTGACGTCGTTTTACTGCCAACCAACTTTCAAAACACAATGTGTCTGCCGTCCATCATGTCTCTTCTCTTCTCTTCTGTCTTAATGAGTCTCACGTTGCATCTTTGTGTTTGTCTTTAATTTAAAACAGTTTGTTCCACTAAGACCCAAAAAGTATGTTGTTTCGTTCTTTCCCAGAAGTCCTCCATGCTAACCACATGTTCCGCCCACAATCCCTTTAGTTTAACGCGTTGTATAGAAGAAAAGAATAAAATCATGCAGGAAGTTCCTTTTCTTTGGTTTTCAGGTTGAAGTTAAATTGTGGCCTGAGGTTGATTTCAAACAATGGAGACAGTATTATGATTTAACCTACAGTATCAAACATTCATCTTCCTGGGCTCATATGCAGAATGTTACTCTACGTGTTTCTGTTTTGTTGCAGTCACTGTACTCGTGAAGCTTTGAATGTACAATTTTTGTCATCTGACCCGTGCTTCATTTGTGTTTATGTCGAATTTGTTTCTTTTCTTGTACGCTGCGTGCCAAATGTACTGTATTTTAAACAGATGTGAAGATGTATTTTAATTTTTGAAACAAATTAAATATCATGATGCCAGAAAACACATTTCTGTTTGTTTTGTGTGTCATTTTTATTTGTCATTTCTTTCGTCTGAATCTCCGGTCTACCTCCTCTCCTCCCTGTTTCTGCTTTGAAATGAAACAGGTGAATTGTTTTTGTGAATTCAGCAAAAATACCACGAGCATTTTCTATGATGCCAACACCTGTAATGCATTATAAACATACTTATTATGATCCTTGCAAAAACAGAAATGTCAGTGAGCGACCAGACATTATGAAGTATTATGACACTTGACATTTAAGGCATTATAAAATGCTTCATAATGATTATTGTTATAAAGCATAATAAACATTTATGAGTGATTATAACATAAGAAAAAATTTGGTGAGACCTGCTTTTGAACGCGATGTTGGTGGGAAACTAAACGCTGAGTGAGGAAATGATAACACAGGCTGAGCTGCTGTAAAATGTGTATATATGTATGAACCTAAAGAAAGCTTTGTCCTATATTCAAGATCAGTCAGCTCTTATAATATGCATTCAGCTACTGGGTAGCTTGTACATTTCTTTATTCATTATAAACATCATGATTTACGTGTTGATTATATGTATTCATAATCATTATCTTCATCTGCAAAGTAAGTAAAGCTGTTAGTAAATATTTGACTCTGCAATGAAGTGAAGGGGAAGTATAAAGATGCATGAAATGGAAATACTCAAGTGGGTTAGGGGTTTGTGCAAGTATACTTCAAAATTGTAGGATTAAGAATTGAATAGGATATCTAGTACAGTACTGGAATCATGGATTACTGAACAGGCCCAGTGGCACAAAGTGTCAGGGGACCACAAAGGACCACAAAGAAACATAAAACAACCACAAAGAGACCAAAACAACTACAGAGAGATGCAAAACAGCTGCAAAGAGACACAATGAGAATAACACAATTACGAAAAGGGGAAAAACAACTACAAAGAGACACAAACTGACCTCAAAGAGACACAAACTGGCTACAAAGAGACACAAACTGACCTCAAAGAGACACAAACTGGCTACAAAGAGACACAAACTGACTACAAAGAGACACAAACTGGCTACAAAGAGACACAAACTGACTACAAAGAGACATAAACTGACCTCAAAGAGACACAAACTGGCCTCAAAGAGACACAAAATGAATACAATGTGGGGAAAACCAACCACAGAGAAAAAAAAACTGCAAAAAGACCAAAATAATAATGAAGTGACACAAAACCTCAACAAAGAGACACACAACAGTAACAAAAAAGAGGCTAAAGCGTGTGTGTCTTGCTGGCAGGAGAGGTGTACGGTCCTTTTGCGTGTCTGGGCCCATTGTCTCATAACTTCGCCCACGACTAGAGGAAATGTACTTTGTTACTTTCCACCCTTATACCAAACCTTTGTATAGGGTTTGGGTTAATGGAAAATAAAGGTGTGGTGCAGTAAAAGCATTGCTCACATCTGGTCTGTCATGAACGCTCATGAGGAGGGCGCTTTCATCTCATCGTTTAATTTAATTATCAGTAAACTATAGATAAATGAACCCGCTCTCTATGTCTGCTACACTTCTTACTGTCAAGTCTGACTATGATGTGCAAAGTCTGTGCAGAAACACCCTGTTGTTGATTGACAGCTGAGGAGGGAGTAGAGATGATAGATATTGGTGAGGCGAACAAGTTCGAAATGTAAAAAAAGAAAAACTTGGAGCTTGGAAATGTCAGTGTGTAGGCAGCCTGTTCTTTTCCATAGTAATGTTACCCACCTCTCTATCACCACACAGTTCCTAAAATGTTGAGCAAATTCCTTTAAAATCAAATGTGTTTTCAGTGTTTTCAGTGGAGAATTCCTTTAAAGCATAACTGCTATAAATACAATTAAAAATATCATCATTATGGCTTTCATATAAGCATTGTAGCATAAAGGCCCATTTGTATCATTTTACTGGCGGGAACGGACCTCCACGCTGACATCGTTTACAGCCTGTTGCACCTCAGGTAAACTCAGGTAAGAGAGCAGAGCGCACAGGGGAGGGCGGGGCTGTTTAGAGGGGGGGCTGCGTTTCCAGCCAATCACGGCGCGCGGACCTGGACAGCGGCTTTCACTTGTGCCAGCTGAGCTCCAGGTCCAGAGACCGACCGGAGGAGAGCTCCAGATCAGCTGAAGCGAGGAAAAAGTTTGCGCCAGTGGACCTGCGGTGCGGCTTCTGTCAGTAACAGCAGCTTCCAGCCCCAGCCGGTGTAAAGAGGGGTGTGTGTGTGTGTGGGGGTGTGTGGGTGTGGGTGTGGGTGTCTCTTCTGCGGGCGAGAGGCTGTGCAATCCTCGGCAGTGTTCTGAGACTGTACGGCTCCCGATCCCGATCACCGTCCGCCTGGTTTTTAATGGACTAACCTACAGGGTTTTAATGACATGATCTGTCAGAGGACTTCTGACCCGCGCACGTCGATATAATAATAAAAAAAACCTCCACGTGTTACTTCTTTTGACTTCTAAAGTCGGACTTAACGTAGACTTTCGGGGAATTACAACAGCAGAGACAAACATGACGGCCGATAAGGAGAAAAAGAGGTAAGACTTTCGCTTTCTTTCTTTTATTCCCACGTTTTGTTTAATTAAATGCGCTCGTTAATGTGCGGCTTGTGTTTGTTTGGTGCTCAGATCGCCTGACAGTTGGCCTCTCGGGCGCAGACCTGTTGCAGCAGAGCCGCATGTGACTTGGCCGGCGGTTCTGCTCAGATAGCGGTTGCTGCAAATCACAGTCACAGTCTAAAGATTCATGTGCAAACCTTATTTGTTTTAATGCAACGACGGCACGTTGGTAGTGATTAGACTTGTTTGAGGTGATTTGAGTCGGTCTGTGCTTGGCAGGAGATTTAGTCTGCAACAGGTTGTCAGTGGGATAAAACAGATTTAAGTCTGATTTTGGACATTTTTAAATTCCATACAACCTTAAAGGCTTATAAAACTTGTTTGTTATGACCCAAAACATATGCAAAATGTATAACTACGCTAAAATCTAAACAGGTGGAGGATATTCCATCATGCCTCTATTATATCTAATGTGTTTACTCCTCTAAGGATAAATCCAAATAAAGCCTTTCCTCTGTTTACTCTTTCCATACTCAGTTTCCCTCTACATAAATGAGCTTTTATCTGATTATTGGTGAACAGTTGTGTGGATATGTAGCTGAGCGGTGGCTCAGGGGCAGAAAAGTACAACACTTAAGTTACTTTTTTTTTTTCTTTTTCAAATGAAAGCTGTGGTTTGTCAACATGAATCTTCAGTTTCCTGCAGATTCAGACAGGACATCTTACCTCTGCATAGAGGATGCTTACCAGACAGTTGAACTACCACAACAGCCTTGCACGTTGAGGTAACTGGTGATTACAAATCTATTAATAGAAATGTTTAAATAGAGCTTGTCAGAGATGGACCATATTAATTATTTTTCTATCAATAAAGCTGCCCTTTCAGAGGGAAATCTATGTTCCTAACGTGGAACCTCCTCTCAGAGACAATCACTAATCAGTCATTACAGCAGATATCAGACTGCTCGGTCAGGACATTTCTAGAACTTGTGGTAGCCGCATGTCTGCTTTCCTGTCGAGGAGATTACAGCTGGTTAATCACCACATGGACTTCTGCAAGATCTGAAAAACTGCATCTATTTATTTGGTGATTTAATTCATGCTGCCTTTATTTTTTATTTCGTCTGCTTAGTCAGCTGATGCACCAGATAAAGTTTTGTCCTAAAACCAGCTTATCACACAGTGAATTACATTGTAAACTACTAGACACTTTGGGATATTTGGATTGAAATACTTGATCCTTTTACATAATTTATACATTTGTCAATATGTTGTAGGTGCATGTTCCCCATTTCAAACAACTTCTTTATTGGGATTGTGTCGCCCTGCTTTTCGGTTGTCAATTGTTCACAAAGTAGTGGTGAGGTCATGGGCCTAATCTTGCGTAATAACGCTGTACTGGTTCCAGCTTGTCTGGTTAAACAGCTGCTTAATAATCAAAGGGAGAGAATTACCGTCTCACCTGTGGAAAATCCTTAATTTAATCGACTGTGTCTATACAATCAGATCATTAAAAAAAACAATGTTTAATATGAAACATGGAAAAAGCAGATGGGACGTTTAATCAAGAGATTCAAACTGAACAAAACTCTTCAACCTTCACACCACTAAGAGAAGAACATTGATTAGAATCAGCAGGGTTGGGTTTGCCTTCTGCTTTCTTGTCCGTCCGGATTTTTGTCATTTTGTTTTTGCTAATTTAATGGTCTGCCTCTTTGAGAATTATATAATGAGTCTTTCACAAAACAGGGCAGTGACTAAAACTCCATGAAGCCGTCTTGGGTGGTTCGGTGAAGTCATAAATCATATTTGAGAACTAGACAAAAAACATATTTGTGCTCCCTGATCTTTTAAAAGCATCTGTTTGCCCCACCAGAGTCCATTTCACTCTGTCATCAGACTACACGTTTCATTTGGGTCCTCCAGTATAGTGGAGAGACTTGGTAGCTGAATGGCTACAGTGTATACTAGGTAACCACAATGTTCCTGGTTCGTGGGACATTTGTTGCATGTCATACCCCCTAATAAAGCCTCAAAAAGCCCCACAAAATATCCCAAATAGGTGATTTTGGATTATCTTTCTGAAACAAACTCTTCCACGATTGCATTCGCTGAAAATGGCGCGTGAGTTGGGACTCACCTGCACAAAAACATAACTGCAATATCTGGTTGTTGGGCATGCCGGGTGGAACATTTGAACATATCGCCCCAACCCTATCGGGTGTTAAGACACATGACAGAGACACTGGACTCCGTGTCATCGGCGATGAAAGGGAGAAAATAACATGAGGAGACAGAAAGTCCACGATTTGTCTTCCTCTGGCTCGTCCGACGCCTTGGTGCCTCCACCGGAGAGCTTTCGGCAATTTTAGGGGAGGAGATCTGCAAGTGTGTATCCGTCGGCCTGCACATGAAAAGCGTCTCTGTGTCTGTCTGTGTGTGTGTGTCTGTGTGTGTGTGTGTGTGTGTGTGTGTGTGTGTGTGAGTGAGAGAGAGTTTACCAGTTTCTGTCTCCTCATTGATGTGTGTTTGTATTACACAGTAGCACATTGTCACTGCTGCTGCTGCCTGGAAGTCATAATTGCTCTGAGAAGTTGTATGATTTATGACGGGCTGCCTGGCAAACAAACGCCGTGATGCAGAGTCTCAGATTAGTTTTATTAATATGAATCATGTTGATAAAGGGAGGATGAACTTCAGTGGAATGTCTTCTTGTGATTGTCCACTTACTGTCAAAGCCCTTGAAAAGACAACTTTGGTATTGTTTTTATAGTGTTGACTGTAAATCATGTCAACCCACATCTGTGTAAGAAAGAACGTGTGATGCAGCACAAGAGGTCCCAAAGCACACAAAAAAACAATCTGTCGTCCTGATTCACAAGACAAGCTGTTGTAATATCTTACTTCCCTGTACAAGAACACCTCAGATTGCATCATGACATCATTATTATTGTCAGACAGGCTTCTCCGGTGTCACCAGGATAACAGCACACTTTTGTTAACACATGTACAAAACTCAAAGTGCTGCTGGTCCAAGCTTGTAATGACCAATTGACGGGGTTAAACAGTGGTGAAGTTGTTGTTTTACACAAAGTACTGACTGTATGAAGCTAAGAGATCTGACCAGTTAGAAGTTAAATAAAGAAAATAAAGAAGTAAATCTTCCCCCCGTCCCTGTTTTTGTTTCATTAAAGATTTGTTCAGAACACTGCAGGTTTATTAAATGATGAACCTTAGACTCTAAATAACTATTTACTGCCACCGTCATCACCATCGTGTCATCAGTTATATCATCCTCATTATCTCAACAGTCAAGAAATAGTTTTGTATTTGCTGTTTAACAACAAAGTCCACTGACTAGCATTTTCTAGATCCTTCCACTGCATCTCATGGTCTTCTTCAGCGGGATTGGCCCGGATGCCACAATCATGAGGGAGACGGAGATGCAGTTAAGATTTAATTTGGTCAAATAACATAACAGCGTGATAATTAACTTGGCTTAGAGGTGATATTAGTATGTATCAATGAAGTTGTGTGAAGACAGACAGGAGAAGCAGCTCTGGCATCGCGTCGGTCTGTTCAGGCCTGTCAACTCAGCGGTTCACATCATCGCAGCGCTCTGCAGCGAGCCGAGGCCTGGTTGGCACGGAGCCGCTAACCCCCTGCCAGCCCGGCCTCCCAACACTACCCAAACATCACGCCACTTACAGCAGCCGCTCAGACTGAAACACGGAGAGCGTGAAGCCCAATATGTGGAATGAGGGCATTTATTGTGCCTTGTAGACAGAAAGAGGGGAAGCAAATAAAGTGCAAGTATTGTGCTTCAGGACAGTTTTAAGTTCTGGTTCTCGGGTGTTTGCATTACTCCTCTATATTTCAAAATAAAAGAGTAATTCAGCTTTCACAGTAAGCACGAGATATGATCATAATATTTCACAAATGTCTCTTTCTTTGTGATTTTTTGTCATTAAATCTTTTGCCGTCCAATTCAACTCGAGCAAATTCTTATTTTTAGGGCTGCAACCGACAATTATTACTATTATCATTGGTTCATTTCTTTGATTCACGTTGCGTCTCATGATGTTTCTCATCCTGACTTTCCTCTGCTGAGTTCCTCTGGTTTGTTTCGGGGCTGTGGTGGACATGGAGTTTACCAAAGAACCAGTGTGCCGGATCAATTTGGGGGGAAAGCAGTTGGACTTCTGCATGACAAAGCTGGGAAATGAACCTTGGACAACACTGAGGTTTTACTTTTGGTTTGATGACTTACAAGTCTGTAATGATTTCCAGACCAAAGCTGAACTTCGTGATAGATCGATAGAATGCGTTACTTTTCCCCCAAAAAAAACACAAATTATTGACTCAAAACGTGATCGTCTCCATGTTTAGATTCTTGTTGTTTTTTCAGCTGGAATCTGATGAAACGAGCAGCAGCTTTATGTCGGCAGCAACATTAAAAGCCACTTCAGTCTGTTTGTCAGCTTTGAATAAGTCTCTCTGTGGTTAACAATCTCTTTGTGTGCTTTGAGACTCTTTCTACTGTTTGTGTTTAAAGGGAGTCAATAGAAACTGAAGGGTGGAGTGAGTCAAAGATTTACTGGAGAGAGTGAAGGACTCTGGGTTATTGAGTAGAGAAGTGCTCGAGATACAGATGTGCTGTGTGATGGACACCAAGTTAGGTTTTAACTGAGCCAGCTGCTTGTGAACAGTGGTGGACTTTATACTTTAGAGGTATGTGTGGATTCAGGCCAGCAGCTATTTAACACCACTTAAAGGACGGGGGAGGAATACAGAATGTAAAAGGCTAATTTGGTGGTTTTAAGTGATAATTCATTTTTCTCTGTCAGATTCCGTACTGTTTTCATGTTATTGTCTGCTTATTGAATGAATCTTTTTGATGCTTTTCACTGAACATGTAATAAGTTATTACATTATGCACAAAATGATTAAAGGGTTCCTATACATCCGTCCATCCGTCCATTCTCTTCTGCTCATCCGGGGCTCGGTGATCATAAAATCTAAATGAATTTGAGCGACAGACAAAGTGAGAAGTGTTGTTATTGTACACAACAGTAGAAATCAAACTGTATGTCCTGATATTAAACATACTGGTGGTGAACCTGAGGCCCTCTGGTAAGCTGTAAACTTTGGCCCCCGCACACTGAGGGGAAACAGCAGGGGGGTGACGAAGTGGTCTGGGAAACCTCTCTGCATCTTTCCACTGTTATTTTTGTCTCACTCATTCTCACCCGCCCACTCCTCCTCGGGCTTTCCGTCTTCATGTTTTTTTTCTTTTGTGTCTTTTTGCTCATATCACACTCGCTCACATTTAATCCACGACTCCCCCCCTGTTGCCCCCATGTTTAAGGTCGTTTGACCAGGCCTATATGTTCCCCTCTCTCCCCTCCTTCAGAACTCTGTCTCCTTTCCATTTCCTATTTCCTGTCCGGCAGTTCCCCGTCTTCCTCTGCTGCTGTACCAAAATGGCTCCCTGAACCGCCGTGTGTCACCTGGCTGAGCTCCAGGTCCTCCGAGACTCCTTCAGGTTGACCTGAAGTCAAGTCTTCTGAGTTAAACCACTTCATGGTAGCTTCACTTTAGCTAGCAGTCGTTTTCTTCACTGCATCTGTGAGCATGTTGTGCTGCTCTTGTTTGCACGTTACTTCTACCGACTGGCATTCAGTGGAATAGAGAGACACTTTAGCTTGTGTCTTCCTGCTCGTGCACGATACAAAAACACCAAAACAGGAACCCCCACTGGTAAAAATATCACTCCAGAGCACTAATGGTCAAAAACTCCACAGGATACCGTTAACCAAAACTATACTGTAGTTCCCTTGTGTGAAAACCCGACATGGAACATTAGAAATGCTGTCGCAATAACAATATATTTATTGTTTCATACATGAGGGAAATAAAATAAGTGATTCTTTCCAGGAAAGCTCGATTATCTCATTGACAGACAATCTCACTGTCCAAAGTGAATTTGTTGACTCTAACAAGCAGTGAAAACACTAAAGGGGCTGAAAGCCAGACACCCTCGACAGGACACTGTAACACTATCAAACAGACACAAAAACACGTTATGGACACTTAGAACATGTCCCACGATGCATCAGAGTAAACATTCAACCTCAGCTTTGCAAACTGTAAACTGGAATGTGAGAAGCTTCAGTGAGAATGGTGACGAAGTGAAAAAAACAGTACGAGGCTTGCATTCCTTTCTCTTTAAGTCTCTGTAATCCTTTTCTGCAGATTAACACCGAGTCATTCCAGTTTGTATTACATAAAGAACTAATGAAATACAGCTTTCTCCTCTCTTTCACTCACCTCAGTCATCACATCTCTTTAGCTCCGCTCTAAAACACAAGCACGTTACGGAGTCCGTTTCAGAAGAAAACTAAACTCTCCTTTTACGTTTGCTTTGAAACAGTGCTCTGAGGTTGTGACATTATTTTTGCTGAATCATGGATGGGCAACGTGACCAAAAGTTTGCCCCAAATACTACTGATGAGAGCCGGGTAATGAACAGAAAACGTGCCCACGCTGACGTTCAAGAACATTACTGACTCGTGCTCTTCTCACCTTCGTTCTAGCTGTGAATCTGAAACCAACGCTTTAGTCAGCTCTTTAGTCTGTTACATGAATACATACATGAATCTTGGACAGCTCAGATCTTTAACACGTTTTTTGTTTGAATTTGTTAAATGCTTTTTTAACCCAAACAAGCTGAAGGCAGAAGTCTCAGAGACAGATATCCCAAAACCTGGACAAATACAATTATGTATATACTATATTTTAATTTCCCAGTCATTAAGCTTGACTGCCAGTTTAAATCTCAGCCTTGCAGCTTGTTTGATATTCTGATAGAGGGACCCAGTCTAGTCAGCTGACCTCCCTCACACCACCTGGTGTGTCCCCTTCTTTCCCCCCATGCCTCTTTCAATCAGCCAGTCTATCCCGACCATCAGCGTGGCGTGGGTGGGTTTGTTTGTTTGTGCCAGAATATGTGTTTGTGTGTGTGTGTGTGTGTGTGTGTGTGTCTCTCTCTCTTTCATGGACTATCGGATACATCAGCAATCTCCTGCATCGTTCTTCCCCTGTTTCAGGCGAAGTCGGGGCCCCTGTCTGGGATAACTGTTTGTTCGGCTGCGCGCGTGTGTGTGTGTGTGTCTGTGTGTGTGTCTGTGAGTGTGTCTGTGAGTGTGCGTGTTTGGCTGTGTTTCTAGAACTCTATGTTCCTCAGGATCACAGATTAGCAGTACTGTATTGTTGCTCTGTGTTTGTGTTCGGCCAGGCGCCACAACTACAGGAAGACCCACTGTAAGCAAGGAGAGGTGTGTGTGCGTGTGTGTGCGTGTGTGTGCGTGTGTGTGTGTGTGTGTGCATGCTTTGGGTGTGGGCAAACTCATCGGCCTACTACGGCACTGTAAATAGACCCAACAGAAGCAAATGAAGAAACATCTTCAACGATTTGACGACAGATGTGCAGCATTTAGGAAACGTTCACTAACTTCACGGCACATGAAAGCATCAATGTGATGACACATGTGTGTTAGAAAAGAAACTTTCAACACAACGGAAACTGTTACCAGGGGGAACAAAAAAGTGATGCGCTCGGCTTGGACTCGCTTGTTGTTGCATTGGTTGTTGGCTCATGATGTTATTGAAAGTCGGCTATCCGGGTTATTTTACGATCGGGAGTCAAACTTTCTTTCTCTAAGATAGGTTCACAATTGTTCAAGTCCGTCTTTAGCCTTCTTTAAGCCTCAGATCTACTTTTGCATGTTTGCACAGGAGGAAGACTGTAGTGGCTAAGTGGAGAGCAGGGCCGTCCTTCAATCAGAGGATCGATCCCCGGCTCCGGCTCCTCTAGTCTCATGTCGATGTGTCCTTGAGCAAGACACTTAACCCCAAAATTGCTCCCGTAGCTGTGCCTACGGTGTATGAATGTGATAGAATCTGTAAGGATGCAGTGAGGTCTTTTGAGATGCAAAAATAAGTTGTTTTAAAAAATAAAAAAAAGGGAATGTATAACAGGACAGTTTGGGAGTTGTTGGAAGTGGTATTTTTTCCTCCACCTTCCAGTTTCTGAGGCAAAAATGATACAGATCTTCAGAAAAGCAGACTGTTCCTTTTTTCAGAGCAAGTTAAGGTCAAATGTTCAGGCTCCAGTCGACGTCAATGAAATCTGTAAATCTGTTCCTCAGTGGGAGAGATGGAAACGACAAGAACGTGATTAGGACATTTCTAGAGCAAATGATCCATGGAGAGCCGCTGTGAACTTACTGTACCTGTGCTCCCCCCCCCCCCCCCCCCCCCACACACACACACACACACACACACACACACACACACACACACACACACACACACACACACACACACACACATGCACACAGCCTGACACCTGCTCTGGTTACAGGATCTGTTTTCTATAAGCACCTCTCTTGGCTTGTTATCACAACAATCAAATGGTCAATGTTTGGGGGGGGGGGGGCTGTATTTCTGTGCACGTGTGTGTTTAAGCGTGTGTGCATGTGTCAAACCTGACAGTTCAGTCTGAACCTGAGGCAACAGTTTGCTTTCAAGATGAGAAAACCGTTCAAAGTACAGATGATTTTTAAGTCAACAAATTATTCCAAACTGGCTCAGAGCCCTAAAGTCCCTAAAGATCTCAGTTCTGTGGCATTGACATGCAGCGCTAGCGCAACAATCAACAATCAGGACATCCAGCTTGTGACATCTTGCATGTCACGATACAGCTCGCATGTAAATGAATGAACATCAAGCTCATGTTCTTTCATCAGTACACGAGCAATGATACGGCCAAGTAATCCTGAACACACACTGTTCACATGCAGAGACGAGCAGATGAAGCGCCGTGCAGGGGAAAGCTGAATTAACAGTCTCATCACTGCCAGCAGAGCGACGAACAGACACAACAGATCCTCTATCTGTTGTGTCTGTTTGTTTTTAAGATTTGGGACCTGAAAATGAGAGCTGAGTAGGATCTGATCTTTCATACGCGTATTTGCGTTTGCACGTAAATGTGCGAGCACACGTGTTGTAGCCGTTAAACTGACAAGTTAATCGCAAAGAGGGAAAGAGAAGTGATTGAAAAAAAAAGCCGGAGGGTGTGCGAGGAAAGAAAACATGAATGAGCGCCCGAGGGCGAGGAGGACAGTTGCTGTCTTCACTGGGTACCATGAAATTAAAGTGAGCGTATAGGCTACATCGCCCGGCAGCTAATTGAAGCAAGCTTCACGTAGAAGAAAACATCTGGCTCAGCTGCATTGTTTAAAATGCGTCGCAGCCTTCTGGGCGTGCTGATGATGTTGATTGATGGACTTTAATACAAGTTGTAAACATCAGTTCTCTATGTAATTATGGAGTAATATGCCAGCATTGATATCAATCGGAGCATCCCTGTTGATCAGTGTTAAAAGGTGACTGCTCTTGTTTGCCTCTTCTGTCACCAAAAAAAACACATTGCGATACATTTAGCACCCTGAATCCTAGTTTAATGCTTCTGTCACCACGGTTCCACATTCAGTGTGAGTCAGTCCGTCTGTGTATGCGTGTGGTCTTTCTCCTCCTGTGTGCTAACTGGCTTTGTGACTCCCTGTGGTTTAGAGTGACAGCGTTACTTCTGGCACAGAGGTTTGAGAATGCCAGGTATGTATTTTCTTCCTGTCTTCTCTCTCTCTCTCTCTCTCTCTCTCTCTCTGTCAGTCTATTATTTAATTTAATTATCTGTCCATTCATCTGTTCATGGGGGAAGAAGTACTCAAATCCTTCAGGTAATTAAATGAAGTATACCTGCGCGCCGCAGGTATACCTCAGATATCCTTTTAGAGCTGCGCATGCGATGTTGGTGAGAGTGCAGGGTGATGAAAATAGCTGGCAACCCGCATCGCCCGGGCTCGGGTTGCTTTTATCTCAGGTTGCTTTTATCTCAGGTCTAAAAGCAGCGTCGAGATGTACCGATGAATCAGAGCGGAACAGAGAATGTTATCTCTGCTTTTTGCATCGTTTTCTGGCGCGGACAGAAATCACAGATGTGATTCATTTTGAGGTCGTTTTTTTTATTCTGGGAAGCTTCAACTTTACCGTGTTTTGATTGGTTTGTTTTGATAAAGGTGCCCAAAAGGCCAGAGGTCAATATGTGGACATTTTTCTCGGATTCTATTCGAAGTAACGATATTCTTTTTCGTAATTTCATTGTTTTTCAGTGTGTTTTGGTTACGTGTACTGGCCTGTTTGTTATGTGTTACTGCAGTAAGCAGCTAAAGATGGGTGGCTAAAGGGCCGAGGAAGAATCCAGGAGGACTTCTGCCTGTAGCAACAGAGAAGACACAAGGGACACAAGTGTGTGTGTGTGTGTGTGTGTGTGTGTGTGTGTGTGTGTGTGTGTGTGTGTGTGTGTGTGTGTGTGTGTGTGTGTGTGTGTGTGTGTGTGTGTGTGTGTGTGTGTGTGTGTGTGTGTGTGTGTGTGTGTGTGTGTGTGTGTGTGTGTGTGTGTGTGTGTGTGTGTGTGTGTGTGTGTGACCTTTTTAATCATCACAAGACTCTGCTGCGATGTGACAGGCATGCACCCGGTTACATATCTCAAATTGGCTGCAGTTGAAAAGGTTATGTCACGAAGCTCGTGTGTGATTGCGTGAGAGTTTTTGGCAGTGCTATTTATGAACGACCGTTGGTGCTTGCTCGTGTTAACAGCGGCACATACCAGCAGTGCATTACTGACTGTATTGGATTCCCTTAGAAGACAGACGGGGGGCTTTCCTTCACACTCGAATCTAAATGTTTTGTGTAGAAACGCTTTCACACAGAAACGTCCCACAGAAATTTAAATGAAAACTGCTACAGATACTTGGATTAATAGCTTATAAAATTGATTCAAAATTGAAATTTTTTTTAAACATTTTGGAAAATACACTGGTTTACTTTCTTACTTTCTCCTGAGCTATGTCGTGTCGTAGCACACAGCGGATGATCAACACATAGATCATAGTACAGTAAAGGTAGCCAGGACGAATGTGATTGAACACTTCAGCACTGTCAAATTGGACAGCGGCGTGTTCCTCTGCTGTGGATGTGTTCAAGGTATTTTCTGGTCATGTTTATCCTCACGTCACTTTTTTACTTTATTCTCAAAAATTGCAGCTTTTTTCTTAAAATATTTTATCATCTAAATATGGTTTATCCTGTTAGTATTGATATTTTTTACAATATTACAGCATAATTCTCACTTAACCCTTCATAATATTTTTTTTTTTCTTACAATTTATTATTTTAAATGAATACACTTGTATAAAGAAAAGGTTGTTATGGGAATAAGATAAAGAGTCCGCTCATGATAAATAAACGTAACATGGTTCTATAATAATCCCTCACAGGCTTCAATAAGGTAGGAAAACGTCTCACGAGTGCTGTAGTGACCTGAAAACACACAAAAGGTGAAGGACTTTCTGATCATACAGCTGTAAGCTGATCAGAGGGCCTTGTGTCAGTGATAATAACGAGAACTGATCCTTCATGCCACATCGTCAAACTCCCACCTGACTCTCTCTGTTGGCTGAAGAAGCAACAGGTCTTAAAAACACCCCTAAAAAGGAAACTAAATCTGGCCTACAAAAGACTTCAAGTGATTTTGGGGATGTTTGATAAGTGTCCAACTCTTATTGGGATGAGTGGAGCGACTGATAGTTACTGTACATGGTTACGTGCATGAACTCAGTTCCCTTCTGCAGCCAGACTGTTGTGTCTGCACTGAGCGACTGCACCAAAAGATAAACGTTGAAATTAAGTTTATTTACACAGCACCTTTCTGTCGGACGCCACGGACTGCGTCACAATAAGAGAAAAGTGAAGAGTGGGAAAGCTAAACAAAGGCCCGTAGAGGGTGGGCTGTGTTTAACAAACCCAGATCAGACGCTCGCTACAGGGCTGTAGCAGATCAGGTGATCCAGAGGTGGATTCTGTTTTTTTACATAGATACGAATTTACTGAATTGTAAATCTTTCTGTCAAAACCTAGACAGGAATCAAGACGGATGGGCTCCAATGTCACCGCTATACCTCATCCAGCTGTTTGAGTCGGTATCGGTGCATCCAAATACTCAGAGTGAGATCCTGGATGCTTTGCCTTCTTTGTTATACTTTTATACATCCTTTGAAGTGTAGATTTTAACTTTAACGCTGTTGATAATTTCCCCCACAAAATGTTGCTTTCATATTACTATGAATGAGGAAAACGAAGGAAAGAAAAAGCAAAAGAGTGAAGATAGAACGGAAATGTGAAGTTAAGCTCCAGCACAGTAGGTACAGTATGCACTACCTCTGAACTCTGCTGTGTGTGTGTGTGTGTGTGTGTGTGTGTGTGTGTGTGTGTGTGTGTGTGTGTGTGTGTGTGTGTGTGTGTGTGTGTGTGTGTGTGTGTGTGTGTGTGTGTGTGTGTGTGAACGTGAGTGAGGGGTCAGTGAGTGCATCAGAATCAGAAGGCTCAGCAGCTCGATGAAGCTCTGTGACTCCCATTGTCTCAGATCCTGAAAGACTGCAGCAACAATGGTCCCAAACAATCAAGGAGTGGCATTACACACACACACACGCACACACACGCACACACACACACACACGCACACACGCACTCAGGAGCTAGTTGAAGTTAGCTGTTCCAGTTGACTTGACTGAGTGGACGCGGTCAGTGTCTGTCTGCTGGCTCATCAGTAATGAGGGTTTGGTTAATGAGTTTAAACCGACGAGCAGGGAGACTGATGGGACCAACACTCGATGAGATAAGATAATGGTGCTTCTGTGCTCTGCCTCCCCCTGTTAATTGTACGATATCTACTCCTTAATGTGCATTTGCATGTTTGACTGTGTAGTTTCTGTCTCTGTAGCGTCTCGATTGTAGCCAGAGGGGGATGACTGTGATTTTAATGATCTGAACCCACCAACACTGATGTTGTTGATGTAAAGCAGATGTTTTTTTTGCTCCTGTGTTTATTGCTGCATGGTGTCCCTGTCAAATGAGTCGTGAACTAGATTTGGAATTGATGGATTAAGGAGATGGCACTGTGCCAACAGGCGGCTACAATATCATTTTTAGTCATTTTAGTCTGGAATTGGGCCCTAAGAACATTTCTGTGTGTTCCTACTTCATATCATCATGTTCTGTTGCATCGCCATAATGTCTTGTCTGTTTGCACCGTTGTGTTTTTTTCCCTCTGGTCCTGCATGTTGCAGGTTTTGACACAGACCTGATCCTCTGCGATGAGCTGCATGGCGTCACCACAGATGGAGGCTATCTAAAGTTCAGCCACACCTCATCTGTTGATGTGGTTTATGAAGTTATCTGCGACGTTCAGCCTGCAGACGGATCAGAAGTTGAAAATCTCTTTGTTCAGAGAGATGTGTTTTACCGTAATCAGATAAGGTTTTTAACCTCATCACGCTCGGCTCGTGCTAAAACACAACACGCTCCCTTCGGGTCTTTGAAATATGGGCGTTCGTTTAAACTTGGTATGCAAACTCGTTAATCTTCCTCGTGGGACTTCACGAGGCCTGCAGTGACTCTTACAGCTAACCGCCACGCTGTTAACACCTTCTGGAACACGCTCTTTTACTCCTGAGGTCCTTGGAACAGATAACATATCTCACTGCTGTTGTGCATGTTGTGATAACCCCGGTCTAGACCAGATTCTCCTTTTTAGTGATAGGATTTTACCTGAGAAATGAGCAGCACTGGTGCATTTATTCCCAAGCACCGAAATCAGAAACAACATTAACTGACATTAGCGGCGACTGTTTCGATCAAGTTGTTGATTTCTCCGTCAAAATGAATACCATAGTGTAATCTACGGTTTGTTTGTATTGGTCATTGGTACATTTTTGATTTATTTATTTATTTTACCGGGACAATGCACACTAATCAACAGTTGAACTGTGAGTGAACCAGAGTTAGCCAGAGAGGCTAATTTACATCTGCTGTCCCAGGCCAGATGTTTCAAGGCAGCCTAAAATAACAAAATCTGAAGATTATTAGTGGCAGAGACATGACATAATGGTCTGCTGCCTGTGACGCTGCTGGCCTGAAACCATGAAGAGGATTCAAACACGCCGGTGTGACGTTGTGTTTATGATGCTTATTTATGATTCCTCACTCTCCTCTTGTTTTTCTTTGTGCTGCATTTTCTTCTTATAAATCTGAACATCGTTGCACACTGTGTAGACAAGTATGAATGAGAGCGTTAGACAGAACCCGGAGAAAGCCAAACTCCACGCGTGATGTATTAATATGGTTTGTTGTGCTGCTCTCTTGAGCTAAAACATATAGAGTGTTATGATTTAACAACACATATTTTGCTTCAGAGAAAGTAGATGTATTTTTAGTCGACAATTAGTCCACTAAGCACTTCTTTGGTCGAGGACAGCCCTACTGTCGAATCACATGAGGATTTATGACAGATGTATAATAATAATAAGCTTCAAACTGAAGGTGTAACCCTCCTCCCGTCTGTGTTTTGGTTTCCCGTGCAGGAGCAGCTCGGAGCGGCGTAAGGAGAAGTCTCGGGATGCAGCTCGCTCCAGGCGCAGCAAAGAGACGGAGGTTTTCTACGAGCTCGCTCACCAGCTGCCTTTACCCCACAGCGTCAGCTCTCACCTGGACAAGGCCTCCATCATGAGGCTGGCTATCAGCTCCCTGCGCACACGCAAGGTGCTCGCCACAGGTATGAACACTGCACACACACACACACACACACACACACACACACACACACACACACACACACACACACATAGAAACACATTCAAATGTCAGTGTTTTGTATTTAAATGTGTTACACAAAGGAAACATACAATCTGTGTGTCAGTTTGTGTGTGTGTGTGTGTGTGTGTGTGTGTGTGTGTGTGTGTGTGTGTGTGTGTGTGTGTTGTGGGTGGGTGTGGGTACGTATGTATGACTAATTGTCCAGTAAAGTAGGAAGGTAGTTGTCGGACCCTTTCTTTGCACTTCTTCTCCTTCCTCTTGTATAATTTAAAATTAGAAGCTGAGGAAGCTCGATAAAGAAACGGACCTATTGTTCTGGAATTCCTCCGCTGCGTCGGCGTCCCGAAAATTGAGATCAGAGAACAGACAAAATGAAACAACTGGAGCGGCGTCGGGAATACAAACTGTTTATGTTTTTCTCGGCAGAGTTGGGAAACAGGAGAGAAGTCGGTGAAGTGAGACGCCGTTGAACACCATTAGACTTCCTCGTGGACCATTAAAAGTCAAACCTGTTCTTGATTTTCTCAGCATATAGTTAAACTTGCATTCAGCTATTTGTTTTTTACTATTAACATAGAAATGACAAGCTGCCAGTGGAACAGGAAAGTCATTTGATTAATACGAGAGCTTAACCGTATCTGTACATCTTTTCACGGCCTACTGACGTTTTATTCTACTATTATTGTCTTCTTATGTAACTTTTGGTGGCCTAGTTATTGTCTTTTTATAACCTGCTCTGCAGCGTTTGTTGGGGAAACAGTGATGCATACAACAACTGCTTCCTTAAACAACGGCGGCCGCTACTTCCTATTTATTTTTGATTTGTAGAGTGTCATCAATCAAAACAATGTATCAATCAATCTTTATTTATCATGTACCTGTTTACCTAAAACAGATTGAGCAAAAGTTTGAAAGCTTAAAAATAAATCAGAATGACAGTAAAAATGACAAGTGTGAGAAGAATGACATTTTAGTAAGTCATGTATACAAATTAGTCACTGTATTGGATGTGGCACGTCCTGATATACTATACAATATACTTGATATATACAATATACTTATTATAAACAATTCTGTGTATACATGTGTGTGTGTGTGTGTGTGTGTGTGTGTGTGTGTGTGTGTGTGTGTGTGTGTGTGTGTGTGTGTGTGGGTGTGTGTGTGTGTGTGTGTGTGTGTGTAAAAAAACATAAAAAAAGCAGAGCAGTTTGCATAATGTTTACATTTTCCACATTAACAGTGCAAAGTTCTGTGTTGCGTTAAAGGGTCAGTGCCCCCAAATTACAAAAAAAAAACACAAAAACTAAATATGTTTCATGTTCCAAGATTTTGAGATATCTGCCCCTGAAACTTCAGCTGCCACCGTAACAGCATGAAGGTAAATGAAACTTTGAAATACAAAAGAAAAACAGTTTCCCTGTTACTCGGAATAATCCACAAGTCTTCCTGTGAACAGTAAACTGTGACCCTTTACATTCATCATCAAAAAGGGGAAAAACTAAAATCCTGGTAATCAGACATGCTCTTGCAGACAAAGGAGGACAGAAGAGATGAGTAAGAAGGAGGAGTAGGGGATGGAGACGAGGAAGACGTAGTTGTTTCGGAGGAGTTAAGGTAATGAGAGTAGACTAGAGGAGGAGGAGGAGGACGATGCAGCAGCAGATAGAGTGCTATCAGGCCGGTCTGATTGCTCCGCGATGGAAGGAGAGATTGGAGAGGAAACACGGAGCTCTGCCCATCGTTCAGCTGATGCTGGCATCACTCCCGCTAGCCATAACACCCGGCTGCCTTGGCGCCAAACATGCACGCGCTCTCCTGCACACACAAATACTGTACATATGCAGCCGAGAACACAAATGCAAGCTGCTGTAGGAAACACCTCTCATGTAACGTGAGCTCAGTTGTGACCCGAAGAGCAGCGATGTACTGATTGTGATAATACTCAAACGCTGATTTGGGCTATAGTGTTATTTACAATATTGATAGTGCAGATCAGAGAGCAGATGATGTTAACAGGGTTTTATGACGAGTTTATACACCATAAAGTTTGGGTTTCAAACCGTTATGAGAGCAGGAGCAGGAAAACAATAAATCCCACCATAAATCAGTGAACTCACCCAAGTCACATGCTGTCAGAGTCTCACATGTCACTTCATTCTGTCCAGCGTCACAGAACAAATACAGAGGAAGTGATTATCTGAACAGCAGCTGTCCCTATCAGACTCTTTTTTTTTTTTTTTTTCTGCAGCCTTTTATTTTGAAACAAGGGCGGTTATGCAACCAAAGAACAACAGAGAGAAGAAAAGTGCAACTCAGTTCAAATGACTGGTAATCACAGCTAAGTATTTAGGCCAAAGGTGCCGCCGGTCTTTGGACTGGGTCCCACGAGAGTCTCCCCGGGGCCCGTGAAAAAAGCTCTGGGGGTTAGCGCTATCTGGGCCCGGCTCCAAACTCGAGCCCCGGGCCTCGCCGGGAGCCTCGAGAGCGGGTCTCTCTTATCTCAGGGAAGCACACTGGAGGAATTGCAAGCACCTCCGCCCCCATCGGCTACTGGGCTTTTGTTCAGAGTGAAGCCACCGTCCACACACACACACACACACACACACACACACACACACACACACTCGTTCTTGAGCGGGCGCCAGTTTGTATTAATTAGCTCATCAACGAGACATTGTTGACACACTGGAGTCTCTGTGTATAAATGTTTGGATACCGCACTGTACATATTTGAGCGTAATTGCACAACGTGTAAGTTAAGTCGTAAAAGTGCCTGTGTAGTTTTGGGTGTAATTTGTCGGGGGTCGCGGGTCAGGAGTGGCCTGAGACGCAGGAAGAAGCCGACACTGGTTTGTTTTGGCGCTGAGCCAAAGCTTCAAGAAGAAAAACAAGCCTGATGCACGCAAACACACACATACACACACACACACACAGAATTACACATGAATTTATAATCAGCCTGCAATGAGAAAAACAACTTTTGAGTGTAACCCACCTTGTTCTCTCCCTCCAGGCTGCAGCAGCAGCACCAGCACCAGCAGCAGCACCACCACCAGCAGCAGCACCACCAGCAGCAGTGGTGATGGTGATGGTGATGGCGATGGTGATGACGATGACGGACAGATGGACAGTCTGTACCTGAAGTCTCTGGAGGGCTTCATCACCATGGTAACATCCGACGGCGACATCATATTCCTGTCCGAGAACATCAGCAAATTCATGGGGCTCACGCAGGTACAAAACCATTACTCTGTGACGTAACTCTTAGGATTAGAACAAAACCGACGCATGCAGACAGACATTCGTTTTAATGCTTTCCAATAATAAACACGAGTCTGTACACGTGAGTACTCGGTACACACTGTCAGCAACACAACAGGTGGACATAACATATAGGTTTTCATTTTGATTTGAATACTATATCTTGAAGATTTTATTTGGTTTTTATGGTAGTTGCACATCAGACAACAAGGCCCTGTATTTTATGGTACCAGCTGTTATTATTAGCCACAGATCATTATCATATTACAATCAATTCAATCTAATCCTTTTTTCTCCAAGTCAATTACCAACTTTGTTCATGAAATTAATTTGATTATTGCAGGTGTTACTCATCATACAAATAGTAAATGTACTAACATTCAAACACCTCTCCCTTTTCCTGTAATAAAAAGTATTCCCACCTGTTTTGTGAAAGAAATGATTCGTGTGTATTTTATTATATTAAAATATGGCAAACAGGAAGGCATTAATCCAGAGCGACGGTCTTGACAGTCAGCTTACATCCATGTGTCTGACTCTGTCAGTCAGACGAGCTCGTTGTGTTTGGGGTGAAATACCTCTCATGCCAGCAGTGTGTGTGTGTGTGTTCAGGCCGAACCCTGAGGTTCAACTCTAAACACACTCCACGGTTTTGTATTCTCTGGCAGCGGTTTGAACAGCAGATCACAGTTAGAGGTGAAGTTTACTGTAAGATATGGAGCAATATCTCTTTTTGTGTTGATGTTCTTTAGTGTCTGTAGTGATGAGATTCTATTTGTTTTGAAGCAATTCCGAGCTTTTGTTTGACACAATTTCTTTTATTTGTTTAGTCACGTTCACTGCTTGTTACTCACACTCACAGCCCAGTTCTTCTTCTTCTGTTTATTCCAAACAAACCACGGTTGCTGCTGCCAGAAATGAAACACGCAGCTTGTCTTAAGCCTGATCCAGAGTGTTGAGACCAGCTACGAAAAAAAAAATGAGGAAAGAATAACTGGGGAATGTATTTATATATATTAAAAAAAAATGTTTTTCTTCTGCAGGTTGACCTCACTGGTCACAGCATCTTTGACTTCACACATCCATGTGACCACGAGGAGATCCGAGAAAACCTCAGCCTGAAGACATCTGGTTAGCACACACACACACACACACACACACACACACACACACACACACACCTGTTATCCTCATCCTTGTTTTTACCTCGTGACGTCCGTATCCTTTGAGCTTTCTCAAGGGAGGCGTTTGCAATGGTCTGCTGTCTGAAACAGTCGATATCTATAAGGCCTGCCCTTAAAATGCTATGCTCGGCTTTCGGGGCCCTTATATCACCATTCAGCACCCTCGCTTCTGTTTGTGGGACAGAAATGAATCCAAGAGAAACAAGTCAAAAACCATACATGTATGTTATGTAATATGATCTCTCATGAACAAGTGTCCAGAACAAATATCAGAACAGAAGGTCAGAGGAACCTAAAGAGAGGAACCTAAAGGGAGATACAGTAGAGGTGTGTGTGTGTGTGTGTGTGTGTGTGTGTGTGTGTGTGTGTGTGTGTGTGTGTGTGTGTGTGTGTGTGTGTGTGTGTGTGTGTGTGTGTGTGTGTGTGTGTGTGTGTGTGTGTGTGTGTGTGTGTGTGTGTGTGTGTGTGTCTGTGTGTGTGTCTGTGTGTCTGTCTGCAGAGATGAGGGAAAGACGATGAGAGAGGGGAACTGGGCATTATCTGCAGCAGATAGTGAACATGGTGTGTTACAGTGTCCGTAGTGGAAAGTCACACACAAGATACAAAGCAAGAGAAAAGTAAGTAAGAAGGTCCAGAATTGTTGCATCTCTCAGAAAAGAAACATTGATACTGTGTAACACTGGAAATGAATCAGTGTGTAACTGACCGTTTATATGAGAAAATAATGCATACACACACACACACACACACACACACACACACTCACTAAACTGCGGTTGATAACTCTTATCAGCAGCGGTCACAAAACACACAAGTGGATTAATACCGTATATTTGATAGTCCCTTTAACCCTTTAACACACACAAAACCACACATCAACACACACACACTTAAACACACACACACACACACACACACACACACACACACACACACACTTCATCTCCAAAGAGGACAAGATAAGGTTTTTTTTTTTCTCCAATCGTTTGTTTTGTTGAAGTGTAACTATCTAAAGATAAAGACACACTTGTGAGTGTAGACACACTTCACCACTTTGCTCTGTGACTGCAGCTCCGAGACTGAACTCTGACCTTGTGATGTAACAGCTTGGCCCAATTTCACGTCCTCTGTGTGTGTGTGTGTGTGTGTGTGTGTGTGTGTGTGTGTGTGTGTGTGTGTGTGTGTGTGTGTGTGTGTGTGTGTGTGTGTGTGTGTGTGTGTGTGTGTGTGTGTGTGTGTGTGTGTGTGAGAGAGACAGACAGACAGACAGACAGACAGACAGAGAGACACTCGACCTTCACCGTCTTCTCATAAGGGAAAGAGGATTCTGTTAATTTTGCCACTAAAATAAGACAATATCCCCCCCCCCCTTATGTGTTTCAGGCAGCGGCTTCGGTAAAAAAGGCAAAGACCTGAGTACTGAGCGAGACTTCTTCATGAGGATGAAATGCACGGTGACCAACAGAGGACGCACCGTCAACCTCAAGTCAGCCAGCTGGAAGGTGAGAGAGAGAGAGAGTGAGAGTGAAAGTGAGAGTGTGAGAGTGAGAGTGAGAGTGAGAGAGAGAGAGAGAGCGAGAGAGTGAGTGAGTGAGTGAGTGAGTGAGAGAGAGAGAGAGAGAGAGAGAGAGAGAGAGAGAGAGAGAGAGAGAGAGAGAGAGAGAGAGAGAGAGAGAGAGAGAGAGAGAGAGAGGAGAGAGAGAGAGAGAGAGAGAGAGAGAGAGAGAGAGAGGAGAGAGAGAGAGAGAGAGAGAGGAGAGAGAGAGAGAGAGAGAGAGAGAGAGAGAGAGAGAGAGAGAGAGCTGCTGCAAGCCAGCACATCTGCAACATCTGCACACCACAGTTGCAGGGTAGCAAAAGAAACACATCCTATACAGATATTATAGAACTCGGCAAGTAAAACACCATGTATACACGCATTAAAAAACATGTTGAACAAAAAAAGACAAGTATGGTAAATATGAATATGAACAAAAACAACACGACGCCACACATCCTGTGATCTTCAGCTTCATTCGTCCCCCTGCTGCTCCCTCCAGGTGCTGCATTGCACCGGACACCTGAGATGTACAACAGCTCCCCTCCGCGCGTGCTGTGCGGCTTCACAGAGCCCCCGCTCACCTGCGCCGTCCTGATGTGCGAACCCATCGCACACCCGTCCAACATCGACACACCGCTGGACAGCAAGACCTTCCTGAGCAGACACAGCATGGACATGAAGTTCACCTACTGTGACGAGAGGTAGGCAGAAGGATGCAATTTGTACCTACTGTGACGAGAGGTAGGCAGAAGGATGCAATTTGTAGCATTTATTTCTCCTTTTAATGTGATGAGTTTCATTTGTTTCAGGAATTTCAGTTGAATGTGATGTCATGGATTTAGACTTTTACAAAATGACATTTCCAATGACATTTTCTTTTACATCCTCATCATAAGGCCAAAAAAAAACAAAAAAAAACAGCAACAGTGATAATACATTTTTTTTTTATATACTTTGTTTTTTTAATGTTTCTATAATATTGAATGCCTTGTTGGGATCAAAGTCATCTGAGAATAACTCTGTGCACTTACCGAGTCCTTACCCCGACACCTGTAGAGTTCAATAGAAGAACATCTTCATGTTGTGGACAGCTGCCAGTTAAAACAGTGCAGCACACTGTTGACTGATTGCAATGTTTTCAATGTGTCAGTTTGACTTGGCAGGGACGTCGGTGGGAAATGTAAGCCAGGCATGAAATATAAATACTTTAATAAGACGCCCTCACGCACATGTTCAGACTGTGCCAAGTGTTCCCGATGACATATTCACCTTCCAGTTCCAGTATTTCACAGTTGTCCCTCGACATCAATCATGTCACTGCCTGTCATGTGTGTGTGTGTGTGTGTGTGTGTGTGTGTGTGTGTGTGTGTACACAACATTACATTTAAATGATTTGTCCTTCTGCAGCCAACTCTGTTACAGGCACAGCGGCCATCTTGAAACCAAAGAGCCGGTTCATTTGCATCCAAATATTTCTCTCCCTTTGGCACGAGGACGTGATGACAAACACACACACACACACACACACACACACATTTCCGATTCGAGTTACACAAGCACATGCTCACAGACCTCTAATCTTATCAAGTTGCTCATGCAGGACAAAGGTTTCTTTCGGGGGGGAAAAAAGCGTGTGTGCGTTTGCTTATTGCATGCACACGTCTGTGCGTGACCGCTCTACAAACAAGGACCTATTTTCTTTACGCAAATGAGTTTATAGTAGGCGGGTCGCCCTCCTGGCTCAGCGGGGACTTAGACTCATTAGGGAAGGGACAGAAAGTTCCTTTAGCTCATGTCTGGCTTTGTGACAGGTCGAGTAGGGGTAGACCGAGAGAGAGAGAGAAGTGAAGGAGGGAAAAGGAAAGGAGACTTCTCACTTAGTGGAGAAGGAGAGAATGAGACCAACTTACAAGACATAATTACACAAACCTGGCAATAATATAAACAACTGAACAAAAACTCCACGACGTAATATGAAATACCGTGAAAGTCTTCAGATTGTATTTTATGTCCAAGACAGAAAACAAAAAGATATTTAATTTACATGAAATGGAGAAATTCTCCTCACATTTTCTCCTCGGCCTGCATCTATCAGGGTTATCTGAGGATAAGAGTCTCTGCACTGCCAGAACCTTCTCTCTCCTCTCTCCCGCAGTCACTCACGCATCTGATCCACACACAACTCGTAACCCTCCGCCGATGGTTAATCTTCGTCCTCCTGTGATATGATCATCTAAAATTCAAGAATTCTAGGATTTCTTTCTTGGAATGTGCAATCAACAACTCACGGTGGAGATAACTGGGGAGCTTGCAGCCATTCATATTCATATTTGTCAGGAAAAGCTAAGAGCGCTGCAGTACAGTGAAATGTTCATGATCATAGACAATGTTTACGGTCATTGTGTTTTTATCGTAGCTTGATTTAAAGCTGCAGGTGGTAAATAATCAGGTTCCCCTGCCACCTTTAAGGGGTCCCGATGGCATCTGTGTTGTGTGGGGCAAAAGAAAAACAGGTAATTGATTAATGTTGAAATGCTGGTAATGTAAAACAGTTCATATAGAATCACTGTATTCTAAAGGATAAATATCATTTGCATAGTGTGGTAAAATAGTTTAAGTTTAGTACAAATATTGCACCATCGTATTGTTTATTCATGTTTCCAAGCCAACCCAAGCTCCTACATAACAGGCGTAAACACTCACACACGGCTTACTTACTCGAGATTATATTTGCCGGACTGAAAGATTTTGGCGGAGGGAGGAGTCAAAAGAAATCACATTCCAGCCTCTTTTAATTTGGGCTAAGCATGACGAACGAGTCTGCACTCTTTGTCCCAGTTTATCCTCTCTGGTCTCCTTTAAACCTCGTGTTCAGGGGGTCATTTCCTGTTGATGGTTTGGATTATGTTCTCACAGCACAGTTTGTTGGGAAGAGACTCTCCTTTGAAAGTGAATAAACCACTCCAAGTATGTTCGGTGTGAACAGGGCCTAAAACTAAGTCAGTATTTACCTTCTACACTCAGCAAAGTAAATATAAGTCCAATGTTGAGACGCATCTGCACCTCAGTGCCTCTTTTTTTTTTGGTAATCAGATTACTGTAATCCTGTTATTTACTCCCCAAAAACCTGTGTTATTGAGGTAGTTACTGGTAAGAGAGATTTGGAGAAGAATAAAAGGTAAAGAGGGATTTTTAAACGAGGTGAAACAAGATCCTCATTAGTGAGTGACAGAAAGAGATAAGCTGTTCCCAGAAGCACATAGCAGAGACTCAGAATGTGAACAATTCTTATTTTTGGAAGACTCACCCCTCTGCTTGATTTCCAAATCGTGTGTGAAGCCTTTTGAAGATGTTCAGGGCAGAGGGCGGCATTTGTCTTGTGAGCACTGCGTAATAGAAAGGAATCAACGGAAAAGTTCAAGTTGATAACATGAAATCATGTGCTTTATTGAATGTGTGTGTGTGTGTGTGTGTGTGTGTGTGTGTGTGTGTGTGTGTGTGTGTGTGTGTGTGTGTGTGTGTGTGTGTGTGTGTGTGTGTGTGTGTGTGTGTTTCAGGGTATCAGAGCTGATGGGATACACTCCTGAGGACCTGCTGGGTCGCTCAGTCTACGACTTTTACCACGCACTGGACTCAGACGGCGTCACCAAGAGCCACAACAACTGTAAGCACACTCGACTCGCATGTATACACACACTCAGAGGCGTACGGTTAATATGACTCCACACTAGCTAACTCCTGTTTAAAGCACCATTCGGACCGGAATAACAAGGTGGGGATATTCCCTGTGCTCCACTGGAATATAACTCTATGATCTGGATGGAAATGTTGGCGTTAACATGTTTCCGTCTATCAGATTAGCAAAATTAAGTATGAATACCAGGCTGTAGTTCCTGGTGATTTTTCTTTTAGTCAATGTGGTAAACACATTTGTTTGTTAGTGTGTGTGTGTGTGTGTGTGTGTGTGTGTGTGTGTGTGTGTGTGTGTGTGTGTGTGTGTGTGTGTGTGTGTGTGTGTGTGTGTGTGTGTGTGTGTTGTGTATGGAGCAGGGGCTTGGTATTAAGATGTCTTGTCTTTATTAGATTAAGCACAACCATTGATGGCTTAATGAGGTTTGCCCACACTGGACAAAGGGACCAGGTGGCTTCTATTACATTCTAATGACACCGTGTCTGTGTGTGTGTGTGTGTGTGTGTGTGTGTGTGTGTGTGTGTGTGTGTGTGTGTTAACCAGCTTCTGAAGTGTCATGGCTTTTCTCTCCACTGACAGTCCTCTGTTCAGAGCCTCTAATGATAAAGAAAAAAGTGGTAATTTTGTTCCTTAAAACCACTCATGCAACATAATGGCAGCATGCAAAAAAAAACATCCCTCTAACTCACATCATCGCTCAAAGTTTTCTGTCTGATTTTAGAACCTTTAATTATAATCTTGCTTTGCTGACAATGAGACGTTCCTTTTTTATTTATATTTTTCATAAAACAAGGAATAACTCTGCAGTGAGATTCATTACGGAATTTTCTAGAAATGCTGATTGTCTGTATCTTGAAACTAACAAACAAAATGAAGGTACAGACTTTAAAATAAGATTTTAGGACTCAAGATGTGTTTTGTGGTGTATGTGGATTTTTTGTTTTGTGTGTTTTTCTTTCCTTTACTTCTGTTCTTAATCATCCATGTCTAAAGTTCTTAGTTGTCTGTAATCTGCTGAGATAAAGGGCTCTCTATCTCTCTCTCTATGACACACAGACACACACACACACAGAGACAGACACACACACACACACACACACACACACACACACAGACACACACACACACACACACACACACACACACACACACAGACAGACACACACACACACACACACACACACACACAGACACAGACACAGACACAGACACAGACACAGACACACACACACACACACACACACACACAGACACACACACAGACGACCCGCTCTCACGGCCAGCGTGACCAGCCTTTCGATCACCACATGCAAACTGACAGCGTTCTTTACTACATTTAATATTGCCCTTCCTCACAACACACACACACACACACACACACACACACACACACACACACACACACACACACACACACACACACACACACACACACACACACACACAGTCACTGGCCTGATGTACACTCTCTGACCACAGTTCTGCTCCTTTCCCACGCCAGTGTTGAACTTTGGATTGCAGCCAGCACATCTCCTTCTCAGCTCAAAGTCACTTTCTCCTGCTAACTGATGTCAGGTCGATTTCACAGCCTTGTGCAATGTGTATATATATATATTTTATATACTGTATATATATATATATATATTATACATTTAAATAACAAAAAACAAAACAATTACGCACACAAAAATACAGCAAATAGAGCTGGTCTGAGCTTTGACTGGAAAGTTGAAGGATTATAGTTCAAAACACATGTCTTGGTATTACTTATTTACTGGAATAATATAATAATAATACTCTATTCTGTCATTTATATGAAGAGTCTCATGTACAGCAGGCTTAGTTTCCCTCTGAGGTTATCTGGTGCTGTACTGGACAATAAAATACATTATTCAAAACGTTACATAACATCAAACGATGATTATTTTTCATTGCGTAATAAATGCAGCTCCCATAAGTCACTCGTGGATCATAAGTGTGTTATCCAAACCTCATAGGAGCTAAACATCTTTAATACACAATTACTTTAGCTGAATGGTGATACAGTTGACATCATCAGAAGGTCTTTAAGAGGGTTCTTATCTGACTAAGCCGCTGAGGAGTGAGAGGACAGTTTCTTTTTCCTCAACATAAAACATGGCTCAGCTCCCTTCCTGAGTTGTGTTAAATCACCAAACACAATAGCTCATAACTCAAATCTCTCTCTCTCTCTCTCTCTCTCTCTCTCTCTCTCTCTCTCTCTCTCTCTCTCTCTCTCTCTCTGCAGTGTGTTCCAAGGGCCAGGCAGTGAGCGGTCAGTATCGCATGCTGGCTAAGAACGGAGGCTACGTCTGGGTAGAAACCCAGGGAACTGTTATTTATAACAGCCGCAACTCCCAGCCCCAGTGCATCGTGTGCATAAACTATGTCCTCAGGTGAGCACTGTCATCCTTCAGTGGTGGCAAATTCTAGGTGAAAATGTATTTAATGGAGCAGATTTATGGAGGCCCATGCCCCATTCTTAAATGAAGTGTTTAGATCTGAAGCTTGTGCTTGTACACAGTGGTTTAAGTGCAAAAAAAATCTGTAGAGTACTCCCCTTATTCACATGTTGGCATGTGTATCAGCTTCTTATTCCTATTTATTTCATTATTTCTTTAAGCATGTTACACTGTGTCAGTTGGGATTTTATTGTATTATTATTATTATACTTGGCTATGCATCTTCTATCGTATGCCTATAATACTCCAATAATAACAGAAACATGAGTATTTGTATATTTACCGTTATGTCATTATGAATCACCCAGAGAACCGGATGTGAAGAGGGCCGAAAAGAGTACTGGCAGCTCACAATATGCTACAAATCTCGAGGTCAAGACATCAAAGCATTTAAGATTGAAACAATGTATAATCTCACTGGGAACCCAGTGTAGAGGAAAATCTCAAAACCATCACACGCCACATTACATGGGAGCTTAATATGGGCTTCCGAAGTGTTTTATGTGCTCTTGAAGAGTTCTCTGAACACAAAACCCGACTCGCTCTGCTCTCCCTCTCCCAACCCTGCAGTGACATCGAGGAGAAGTCGATGATTTTGTCCTTGAAGCAGACAGAGTCCCCGTTCAAACCACACCGCATGAGCAGCTTCTTCGCCGCTGGAGGTGCGGGTGTGACCGGGGAGCCGGGAGAAGACCTCTTCACCAAACTCAAAGAGGAGCCGGAGGAGCTCACCCAGCTGGCTCCGACACCTGGAGACACAATCATCACCCTGGACTTCGGTCTGTATTGACTTCTGTCACTTGTTCATTTTAAACTTTAGTATTGATATTAACAATTTGACCCTCACTTAGATCCTTGCAAGACAAACATTTTTTTGCATGAATTTGTTTTATTAAAATGGGCAATCAGCTGTGGTGTTCGTCAACCCTCTTCCTCCACGCCGCTTTAATTCTTTATCCCTTCTCTTTACAACTGACTCTGATTTCTTCTTCTTTCTTGCAGATGGCCCTCAGTTCGAGGAGCCCCAGCAGCCTGCAGGATACACCCAGGTGTCTGCCGCAGCTATGCCCCCTCCGGGACCTGCTTCCTGGGCCAGCGAGAGCCACAACCCTACCCCTCCGGCGTCAGTTCCAAGGGACATGGCTAACATGGCCGGTGCATTCACTGTGCAGCAGAATCCGCCACCGGGCAGCGCCACTCCGAGCCTCAGTAGCTGCTCCACGGTGAGGACGAGGAGGGAAGCTGAGACTAATGGAGACTGAATGTTACATTGAAAGGAGTAATTAGTTAGTGAGCGAGCGACTGCTTGTGTTTGTTTCGTAGTGTGTTCTTTCTGTGTTCAGTGAGGCCTGTGGGGTTGAAGGTACCCAACTGTGGGCAATGTGTGTGAGAATAACGGGGGTGGATATTTGGAAGGAACAGGCTCTTAGCAGTGAATAGTGCCTTTGTCGAAACTCATCTCTTTCTCTTTGTTTTGGTTGTTTCACTTTTCTTTTTAAACTGGCTTGCGTGTCGTCCCTTTCTTTCTGAACATGTCGTTTTGTTCCTCTCTGCTTCCTCTGTCTATCTCGTCCTCCATGTATTATCCTCCTCCTCTCGTTCACCCCTGCAGCCCAGCAGCCCAGGTGATTACTACAGCCCAGTGGAGAGTGACCTGAAGGTGGAGCTGACTGAGAAGCTGTTTTCTCTGGACACAAAGGGAAACACACCTGCAAACACTGGGGTGCGTGTCCCATTAATACGTGTATGTTTGCCTCTCTGTTATCAGTGCATTCATTTGATTCATGAGGTTAACTGAATCTGATTTAACCTCTGTGTGTGCACCAAACTTGTACTGCCTTCTCTGTATTGCTTTGGAGTCTCTTTCTAGGTTTGAACAATGACGGGAATTTGTAAAAATGTATCTACCTGCACAGTCTGAGAAGGAAAAACTGTATATCTGGCGAGTTAGTTTAACACGCTCTATAACTGCGTCTTTCACTTTCCCAGAGCGACTTGAGTGACTTAGACCTGGAGACGTTGGCTCCTTACATCCCGATGGATGGCGAGGACTTCCAGCTGAATCCCATCATCACAGAGTCCGAGCCCCTAGAGGGGGGTCCAGCAGGATCCATTGGGAGCAAAAGCGGCCTGCCCAAAACACAACAGCCCACCCAGGGGAGCTTCAGCAACATCGCCAGCCTCTTCCAGCCACTGTCCCCTCCTGCTCAGCCCCAAGGCCACTACCAGCACCAGGCAGCTGCGTCCTGGGCCGCGGGGGAGAAGAGAGGCTCCAGCCAGGGGGCCGTGGACTCCCGTGCAGGGTCTTGCATAATGGGGCACATGCAGAATTCTCCGTTCCAGGCTCCAGCAAGCAGCCCTCTGTCCTCCATATGTGGCAGGCAGAATCTGCAGTGGCCACCGGACCCTCTGATAACGTACCAACAACAAGCCACCAAGGCGTACCTGATGGACCCTTTGTCTGGAGAGGAGCGCCCGTCCTGCCAACAGAACATGCCACACCTCATGCAGAAACAGAGGTGATGTAACAATCAACGCAGTCCGAACATTCACCTTTTAAACCGAGACAAAACAATAATTCACCAGAGAGGTTTTTAGGTTTCCCAGCTATTTCTTATAATGAATTGCTTAAAATGCAAAGTTAAGAGGGCGGACAAAAGAATACAATAACAAATAGACAATGCGATGTCTATCCATCCTGTTTGTAGAACAGAACAATCTAAGAGCGGCTGGCTGTTTTGACATCAAATTTAAATGTGTGTGTGTGTGTGTGTGTGTGCATGTGTGTGTGTGCAGGTCCATTGACAACTTTGTGCAAGCCTACAGAGACATGAGTCCAGCCAGAGTGGCCATGGCCAACAGTATCAAGCGCTCCTTCACTCAGATGTCTGTGGTGAGTTTCTCTGATAAACATGCAGTATCATGAACAACTCACTTTTTCAGTGCTGGTGTACATACATTTGGGTATCTGGAGTGCCTAATTTTAAAAGCTTTTAGTTTAGTTGTGTGCCTTGAATTGTTTAGGGAATTCACTCTCATGATTGTGTTTCAGGATGAAAGCACGCCTTCAGAAATCATATGGAAGAAGATGAGGGGTGACACTTGTGCCGCCATGGATCGCTCCCTCAGCGCAGGATCACTGGCAGGTATGAGCTCATGTCTGTGTGTGTGTGTGTGTGTGTGTGTGTGTGTGTGTGTGTGTGTGTGTGTGTGTGTGTGTGTGTGTGTGTGTGTGTGTGTGTGTGTGTGTGTGTGTGTGTGTGTGTGTGTGTGTGTGTGTGTGTGTGTGTGTGTGTGTGTGTGTATAAAACATCTTGCACTATCATCTGTTCCACCCAACACAACTGTACCTGTGTTTTTCTGTCTCGCCGTCAGAGATGGGCAGGATGATGCCCGGCAGCATGTCTTCATGTCTCAGCTCTGTGCAGCAACAAAGGAAGTGTCAGTATCCAGGAAACAGGATAGGTGAGGGTGAGCTGTCTGTACTGTTTACAATCCACAGTGTCAAACTGGCTAGAAACGTATATCACTATGTAGCAGCGGCACGGTACTGCTTTCTTATTTATTTATTAATACACCACAAAAATGTCCTTATCAAGTGATTTTAAGAGAACCTGAGATTTGGGGTCATGTGGTCGGAGACAAAAAACAACTAAAACAAGCTCTTTAAAACAACATTGACAACAATATGGATACATGACAGGGATCTGAGAAAAGTTGGTGACAACAAAGTCCAGATGTGCATTGACATCTGTATTGAACACACCTCTCGCTGTTCGCCAAACCGAAAGAGAACACTGCTCCCCCGGGAGCGATCGTTGCAGCAAGCGTGGAAACAAAAGACTACATTTGAGGGAAGGAGCGTCTGCTTCAATCAAGACTACACTAGGCATAGTCCCCATATCCTGCACAGCTAAAAAAGTGTATCTGGCATCAGGGACGACGTTCGCCACACTAACGGAGGCCACACTCAAAAAATAGCAACAAACTCTGATCTCTTACCATCTATTATGGACTCCGGATATGACAAATAGACAAACAAGGGATCAGTGTATATTGTTCAAGTGTTTACTGGACAAACCGTGAAGTATTACCTTCAGAAGTCCAAAGTTCTTTTTATGTGCATTGTGAGCCTTTTTGGAAAGAGGCTGAGAACAAAGAATGTCATTCCCAAAGACTGCACAACAATAACAGCAAATCGAAATGACAAGTAAAGGACATTGAGACGTTCTTTCCATTTCTGTCACCTTCTAGGTATCGCTAGCCGTTTGCTGGGCCCTACGTTTGAGTGCTGTCTGCCGGAGTTGACCCGCTACGACTGCGAGGTCAACGTCCCGCTGCAGGGCAGCCTGTACCTCCTCCAGGGCTGTGACCTGCTGAGAGCCCTGGACCAGGCCACCTAGAGCCCTCGGATTCAAAATCTGCCTTAGACCTGGACTTATTCCCAACCCTATAAGCCTCAGTCTGTAGCCCAAGACTAAGCCTTTCTTTACCTTCATACCTCTGGGCCTTCTGAGAGCCCTGGGGCTAAGCTACCTATAGGAAATGGTATTCATAACCACATCCTGCCTTATTTAGCTTATATGGCTCAGCCCACACTATTGTTCCCTGTCCCTTTATGGTTATGTACCTAGACCTTCTAAGCAAGCTGAGATATCAGGGTCACGGTCTTTTTCCTGGAGCTCTCGACTCAAATCAGATACAGGTTGAACACCGGTGTACACAAGTTTGCCCTGCATTGAGCCCACCACATAGCTGACCCACACATATATAGAAACATGCGATTTATCGCCGGTCATCGTATTTGTGGCACGGGAATTCAAACCTTGAACCGGCGTCTTATCGAGGCCCGGTCTCTGCCACAGACCGACACCCTGATATGAACTCTATGCAGCTCGGTTCCCAGACCTCCCCTCTCTTTAGCAGCTAACCCACTAGCTCAGAGGAGAAGTATTATACTACCTAGACTACACTGTGCTCTTTCACTTTAAATATCTAACCAGCAATTAAACCCAGACAATTTCTTAGTCTCTGTCAAAGTCAAAATTGGGTATCATGAACTTGTTCTGAATTGTAGCCGTGTTTAGATTTAAAACAACCAAGAATTTGTTTTTAAAGCATTTCTCTCTTTAAAGCTTTATCTTATGATTGAAAAGATAAAGCTCCCAAAAATCCCGAAAGTAAAAATAACATTTAACTTGTCTTGCCTGAATCCATCCCACCTGAGTCACCGTAACACCTCCATCGTCTGCTCTGTTTGAATATCAAAGTAGTGCAGTTTGATCTGTTTCACGGTAGCATTACTTCTGTTTGAGTCAACTGTAATGACATTATGCATTATATTGTTATTTTACTTATTATAATAACTCTGCAATAGAACTCATATATTTTAGCTTTTATCAGATGTTCCCAGGTTATTTCATGCTAATCAACAGGAAATACCAATACTGCTTTACTTTCCTCGTTTATTTTTTTATGTTGTTATTCTACCTACCAGATCCTTTTATTTCTTGTGTCAAACTCACAGACACACTAAACGTATATATTGTCAGACATGTATTCTACTGTAAGTTCTTTTTTAACTTCTCTTCTAGTAGCTTGTGTGACTACAGGGTGTTTCTCCTTATTGTGCAATTATTGAATTGAGCTCAAGCTTATATAGTCAGCAGCAGAGCTTTGCCTTATTCACCACACCGATAGCTTGCACACAGGATCTGACTTGCACACGCAGTAACAGTTCATGTGATTACATATTGTAGACTTGTACACACTTCACGCGATATAGAAAATCCATAAAAAGCAGTGGTGTGCACAGACGATCTAAGGAGCAGGGGTGGGGAGGGAAAAGGGGGCACCTCTTGTGAATGAAAGCTTTAATTGTTGCCCTTAATAGATCACATATTTTAGACTTTGTAACTAGGGATCAATTATATATTAGCTTATTTTGCAGAACTTGGTCACATGTAGACTATGTGGTTTTACATTTTGTAGGTGTACTCTTTCTACCATTCCAGGCAGCCATTGGTTTCCATTCATTTCTAATACGTTTCTACAGGAAACAAAGTGTCTACACCACAAAGACATAGTTTGCAGAATGGTTAGCTGTAATGTAAAGTATGCAAGATTTGTAGTAAATGGGCTAAAACTTTCTTTCAGGATATTTGGGGGGGTATGTGAAGGGCATTTGAGCCACTGGAGCTAATCAGAGATGCACTGAGAGGGCTCGAAAAGAGCACTTTGGCTGATCCGAAGGACGATTGGCCAATCAGATTGCCACTTGCGTAGGTTCTAGTAACCTCAGTTGCCCCTTATATTAGTGAGAAAATTAATCATTTAAGGCCTTTTAAATGAAGAAGGGCAGCGGAGGTTGCTCCCCTCACCCTCTTTGCACACCACACCACTGCACAAACCAATCAGTCTAAAGTTGATGGCGGCAGCAGCAACTGCATAAGCACTTACCCATTCAGACTATACATATGTACATAGTAGCAGCAGCCTTAGTTTCAGTGCAGTACAGCAGCCTGTGAAGTGACTTGAAGTGTATGTATTATTCTGTATGGTTAGGACGAGGACAGTTTATATTGTAATTCATGCCGATATCAGAAAGCTTTGATACAGACTATTATGAGTAATACACTATGAACTAGGAGTAAGGTCGGAGTTTTTATTTTCAGACTACAAACTGTAATTTTCACCCAAATGATGTCAGTAATCTCACCGACAGTATGCGTTCTGTGGCGGCACGTTAACCATTGTTCCCTGTTCTCTCCTTTCCTGTACACTCAAAGTATTGTTTTCTTAATCTCACTCTATTTTTTTGAGGTAATCGTCTTTTGTTGTGGTGACCACTTAAGAGAATGAATTATAGATCTTTGTTCACGTCTACGTTACGTATTTAAAGACAACTAATGTTGAAGATAGTGTTTTTAGTGTTTGTGTTCTGGTACTTTGTCCTTATCTACCCCCCGTAGATGCAGATGGATCAGATCCCTCGCTGTGCAGTTTCCTCTCGTGCTGTTTCTGTGTTGTGGAATCTTTTTCCCCTCCAGGGTTTTATCCTTAAATATCCTATCGCTAAAATATCTACTGGATCTGTTTGGCTGGGCAATACTGTTTTTTGTTCTTGCTTTAAGACGATAAAACTCAAAACAACAGGAAACAATGAATCAGTTTCACTTTTCAAATATGTAGCATTTTGAATATTGTAAAGAAGGTGAAGTTGCCACATAATTAATCATAGTTTTTGAGTTGCATATATAAAAGCAATGGTGCTTCATAGACATGTATGTGTCATTTTTCTAGACTTTGTATAACGTCTCTTGGATCCTAACTCTATATTTTGATGTTCTCTGCTTTCTGTTGTGCTGACATTTTCTTTAAAGTCTAAAGTTTTTTTTAATCCTCATAATGTGCCTTATGTTTGTCCCAACGCATACTGAGTTTGCCCTTCAAGCGCACAGTTAACTTCCTTTGACTCTGGAGTCTATTATTGAATAAAATCCCAATTTGACATAGTATCTGAAACACCTTAACAGTTAACAACCAGCTAGTATTTGTTGTGTCCACTTAACTTTTGTACATTGGAACACGATGTCACTGTTGGGATGATTTTTTTAATTGTAGTCAACATCTTCTTAATATCCTCCTCTGAAACATTCATTTAGATCCAGATAGAACAGCAGCCTTCACAGTAGAACCACATTAGAACCCATTGTAGATCCCCTGGTGATAACAAGTTCACATTTGTGAAAGGTTTTTAAGAGAACGACCTGTTTGTTGATGAAGCCGCTTGTAAACTTTGGTTTGGTTGAAAGAGATTTGACTGTACAGTAGAAGTTCTCCGGGGAGGGTGAAAGGTCAGAGGGGACGGCAGTGACAAAAGTTCGCAGATTGCTTGACACGCGTGTTGAGAGTCGATTACCGTCACTCTGCAAACCAAATTTGCATGACTTTTATCTCTATAAATAAATATACAGGCTGCACAGTTTGCCTTAATTAAAAAATGGGGAAGGCAACATGATGATGCAGATGTTTAGAAAGGCTAAAACCAAATCTGTTTCAGTGTTTAAACTGAAAGGACGTATGTAAAGCTGTCTGGCAGTGACTAAAATGCTATTACAACTAATGATAATAAGTCCAAATCTATGAATATTAACTCCAGGTTGTAGAAGAGTAAATCAAGCCAGCTAAACTACATGATGTTTGATAGGACTGGAGATTATTATTATCCTGAGAGGGGACGTGGGCAGAGAAACAGTTTGAGAAGTTATGAAGGAGGAATGAAAAGAAGTGACGTCGACTTGAGAGAGATACATCCTGCTCAGCCTGCCCACTGATGCATATCTCCTCAACTCCTCCACTCGACATATAACTCACCTGTTACTACTCTCACTCCCCCTCTACCTGTCAGCAATTACTTTAGGTAAGAGGGCATTTTTATCACTGCTCAAATTCAAAGTTCTTCCTTTTTTTAATGTTAAAAGCAAATTGCAAATTGAGATATTCCTATTTGCGGGATTATGTACAGTATTAAATATGTTCTGTATAATGATCAATTATAGAAATGAAACGGTTAGATTACAGAAAAGCACCTTAAAGCATGTTCAAAGCACCTTTTAAATCATTATTTTCATTACGATCTACAGCGTATAAAAGTACATTTTTGAAGACCAAAGAGTTTTTAGGGTTAAAATGTTTTATGTTCTGAAACAATGCGCACTTTTTATCAACCGGTGAGATTTGAACTAAATTGGGTTAATGTATGTGGAAAGAGTTGGCTAGATGGAAGTCGATTTTAGAAATAAAAATCTAGGCAGAGGGGAGGTCCCGCTTCTGCTCCGCTAGCTGTTGTCATTTTAACAAAGATGAAACATATTTTGTTAGGTTTTATGAAATGCACCTCAATAAGTCTTAAAGCTTCTTAGGAGATGTAGTTATGTATTCTAACATTGTTTTATCTTTATTTGGTTATCTTGGAACATGGATAGTTGCCCTGATGAGCAGGTGTCAGCTATTCAAGAAGACAAAATAGAGAAAACTCTCTGAGAGAAAAAGCAAATGCTAGTAGCACAGATGCTAACCCAAAAATGGGCGGGGCTTAATCTCTCTATTTAAACCCTAGAAGGCTTATCACCAGTCCTAGTGCTCAACATGCTGTGCTGCTTGAAGGGTCCCCCCCCCCCCCCCAAAAAAAAACAAAAGTGACAAAATGTGTCATCCACTTCCTCTTTAAAGAAAATATCAGCATCTTGTGTCTCGGTTGACAACAGGGTTTTTTTTGTTTTTCCTTCTGGGATCCATGTTTAGCAACTTGTATTCTGTTTTTGTCAATGTCATACAGTACAGTTATATTAGCTGATCAATGATCTGCATTTTTTTAATATGCTAAAAATCCGTATTGATCTTATTATTATTATCATATATTGTTATCAATGTTATTACTATATGGGGAATTTAACCCGATAAGAAGTTTGTGTTTATGCACTGATATCTTATTATTAAAGCATACTGATCTTACCCTCCCTCATCGGCTTCATGCGTGGTTTATTGTTTCGCAATTTAATTTATGTTCTGATTCAAATATCATTAGCAGCTGTGAAGAAGGAGATCATTAATTCACAATCACAGATTTTCCATTACAACTATGAGGTTTGCTTTTCAACCGAATCCAAAAAATACGGAAAGTTTCTAGATAATTGACACCAATCTGTAAAAAATTACATAAATGTTTTTTTGTAAATATATTAATGATATATTTTGTATTTGTGGATTCTTATTTTTGTATTTTATATCGCCTCAATAGCATAGTATATAATATTGTAAAAAAAAAATCTAAAGTATAGTTTGTCATAACAAAAAAAACATGAAAAATGTCTTAATATTATGCCATAAACATCTCATGAAAAGTCAGAGTGTTATACATTACAATATGTAGTGACTTGCAGATTATTTTACTCATTATTAATCAATTAAAACATTAGCTCATGATGTTTAAATTGTACAGCGGTTTATAAATCACACAGGTTATTAAGGCAATGAACAAACGTAGGAACAAAACCTAGATGATGGGAAATCTAGGAAAGCCCTGGCAGAGAGTGTCGAGGTTTATAGTCAGTTTGTTGGGTGTTGCTTTGTTTTGTGCTTCTTCCTTCCTCTACAGGAAGACAGGAAGAACTAAACTTTATGGGCACTCCAACACAGGCATGATGGAGAGTCAGACAGAAATAGGTAAACAGCACCGACACACACACACACACACGTCTTCCATCTCTTTGTTCCAGCTGATTCAGAGCCTTTTGTTTCCCCTTAGGTGGGGAGTCAGGAAAACAAAAAAAAAGGTAAAAAGGGAGGAACCGGCTTCCTCTTGTTTCAGACATGACAAGGGCCTTGATCCAGGTTCTGCTGCAGTCTAGAACAATTCACGCTGCACCAAAACCTGCCGAGAGCTTCTGTGGCAAGTAGCAACAACCACTGCTGGTGCATGGAGTGCAGACTTCTAAATTGCAAACATTATGAGGCAACATCATACTCCTGATTGAATTAAATGTATGTAAATATGCATCAACAGTTCGGTCTAATCTAATCATTATGATCAATTATCCAACATGATATCAAACTTTTGCACACACACAGACACACAAAGCTCAGTCCGGCTGCATGCAGGAAAAACAACAACTGCCATTCAAAAAGACATAAACTCTCATAAACTCCACACAAGTACTCTTAACACACACAAACAATTATGTATGAATAGGTTGCCGCAACAGTGGACCTCTCAACTTTGGTATTTTATTTTTGCCAATTTTTTGCCAATTTTTGCCAATTTTTTGAGTGTGGTTCCTGCTTTTTCTTAACTCAACATTATTACGTTACGATAATGAGAATTAACGTTACGACCAGACCTCCCTTTTAGTTGCTTTTTTTATTTTTTGAAATCCATAACTTTCAATACTTTCTAGGAAAAGTAAGAGCTTAAACTTAGAAGTCGCCTGCTGTGTTCCCGACCAAACATCCAGCCGAGAGACAGAGACCAGAAAGAAGAGCCCGTCTCAGCCGTGTCCCGCTGTGAGCTGACCCAGTCACTTCCCTGTTGAACCTCTGTCTTTCTGTCCACACGTATGTCTGTCTGTCTGTCTGTCTGTCCTTCGGGACCTCAGCAGGTCTCAGGACAACTGTCCAACATGCTTATCTAGGACACTTTGTTTATGCTGTGGTCCAATCCCAGGACACCGAGCTGCTCTGACTGGGACTTAACCCCGATTGAGCTCAAATCTCACTGTAAACAAACATTCAGTTTCCCATGTTAGAATCAGAGACTACTTATGTCTGCGTTCTAACATATGAGAGTATGCAGTGTACTGTTGTTGTTTTTTCAGATTAACATGAAAGTCAGTGGGTCACGATGGCAGTCAGAATTGTCTTTTCTTGGAATACTTCTCTCAAAACAGTGGACGAGGATACTTTCTGACCCTCCGTCCAACGCTTTGATCCAAAGGAAGATATTCACCATCCCCAGAGGAGAACAGAACATCACACGATGTATGAAGATTCATCACAGTACTGTTGGATTAATCGGTGACAAAGGTCAACGGGGTTTCCTCCGCCAGGCTTATTTCCCCCTCCTCTTCCACCTCCTCACCAGGACGCTTGGCTCTGTCACACCCTTGCAGCGTTAACGTGGGCTAGCTATGCTAGTGAGATAGCATCTCAACACCACATTGTGTGACCCTGATTAGTTTCTCCATCTGGGGGAAACAGACATTCACGAGAACAACGGCAGACCTTTATGAATCAATCAACAAAATTTGAGATTTGGGGAACACTGGAACCAGAATACTTTGGCCTCTCTGTCATACAGTAACACAATGGATATCTTACGTCATACAATCATTGACAAACTTATTGTCCCGTGTCTTTTCTTCTGACTTTTTGTTTTTCTGTGAGAATTCATTCAGAAATACAATTATAGGCCAAATCAAGTCGCCCCAGCCCACAAATGCATTTTCAGCAATTGTTCTGATCTGGGAAGCATGAAGACAAAGAGCTTACGCAATGATTACTCAATCCTCCTCACCGTTTGACCTCTCCTTGATCAGGAAAAGAGCCAAAAATAAGCCTTTTTAATAGGACGAGGGTGGAAAGAGGGTCAGTGATTATATCCAGTATTAATACATAGGAAAACACTACATTTAGAGAGGATGGCAAATAAACAAGCTCTTATATTCCAGTTATGCAATTATTGGTCAGGATATGCACAGATTATTATGTTATGTAAGTGCTGAATGTGTGGGACAGAAATGGTGTCGGCTGTAATTTACAGACCATGAAGAGATTTATTGACACAAACAATATATGCTCATATTGCTTTATTGCATTCTTTAATAGTACTGCAGTCCGTTCTACATGGTGCTTCTGCCCCACAAAGGGATGAAAAATAACTTCACTTTCAATTTTCCCTGACGGCCCTCCTGGAGTATGTGACGTTGACAAGGGACCCAGAGTTCACAGTTGCAATGTGGGAGCGCCTCAGTTCAGGCAAAGAATAATGTGAATACAATTTCAGAAAATAGTCACACGGGCTAAACTTATTATGTCAACGAGAGTTGCCGATTCAATTTCTCTTCATCGACTGATCGTTTCAGCACCTAACCAATTCAAAGGTTACTAAAAATAAGTGAACTCATTAAGGCAGTATTAATTGTGTGTGCATTCTACATTTTCTGATCCTGAGGGACCGTTGGGCCTTGTGTCTGTCTGCCTTTTCTAAACCTCTCAACGACCTTGAGAGCTTCCTGTGTGTAAAAGAAGCCCACAGACAGATGAAGAGAAGCTGTTTCATCCTTCATTGTGTGTGTGTGTGTGTGTGTGTGTGTGTGTGTGTGTGTGTGTGTGTGTGTGTGTGTGTGTGTGTTTAACTGAACTCCACTGACAGAGCTGGCTGTAAAGCTTCCGGAGGGCAAACATCATCTTTCTCATGAGAATGTTTCTTTCTTAAATGCTCAGATCTCTCTCTCTCTCTCTCTCTCTTCCTCTCTCTCTCTCACTCTCTCTCTCTCTCCCCCCCCCCTCTCTCTCACTCTCTCTCCTCCTCTCTCTCTCTCTCCCCCCTCTCTTTCTCCTTCTCTCCCCCTCTCTCTCTCTCTCCCTCTCTCCCCCTCTCTCTCTCTCCCCCTCTCTCTCTCTCTCTCTCTCTCTCTCTCACTCCCTCTCTCCCCCTCTCTCTCCCCCCCTCTCTCTCTCACTCTATCTACTCCTCTCTCTCTCTCTCCCCCCTCTCTTTCTCCCTCTCTCTCCCTCTCTCCCCCTCTCTCTCTCTCCCTCTCTCCCCCTCTATCTCTCCCTCTCTCCCCCTCTCTCTCTCTCCTCCTCTCTCTCTCTCTCTCTCTCTCTCCCTCTCTCCCCCCTCTCTCTCTCTCTCTCTCTCCCTCTCTCCCCCCCTCTCTCTCCCCCCCTCTCTCTCCCCCCCCTCTCTCTCCCCCTCTCTCTGTCTCTCCTCTCTCTCTCTCTCCCCCCCTCTGTTTCTCCCTCCCCCCTCTCTCTCTCACTCTCTCCCTCTCTCCCCCCATCTCTCTCTCCCCCCTCTCTCTCTCCCCCCCCCGTCTCTCTCCCCCCTCTCTCTCTCCCCCCCTCTCTCTCTCCCCCCTCTCTCTCTCCCCCCTCTCTCTCTCCCCCCCGTCTCTCTCCCCCCTCTCTCTCTCCCCCCCTCTCTCTCTCCCCCCCGTCTCTCTCCCCCCCCTCTCTCTCTCTAGTCTCATAGTCTAGTCAGACATGATATAGAGCGTTGAAAAAAGTCACAGTATAGAATGTCGAAAAAATCCATGAAAAAGTCAGTCTTGTAAGTTGATAATACATCCATAATATATAATATGTCATAAAAGTCATCAAAAATAATAGTGTACTTTGTCATGAAATGTCACAAAAAAAGTCATTTTGAGTAAAGTCATATTAAGGGATGTGAAGTGAGAAATAAGAGACCAGTTGAGGAACCACACCGTCACAGGTTTGACTCATGATGATGACGACCCGAGCCAGGACACAGGGACACCTAGTGGAGTGGAGCGGTCATCACATATTACAACAAAAATCATACAAAAGGCATTGTGAACAATGTCAATAAAAATCCTAGTATAATATGTAATAATAATGTCATAAAACAGTCATAGTATAGTATGTCAAACAAAGTCATCAGAAATAATAAGTCAGGAAACACAGGAAGCGATTGAGTTGAGGGGTCGTCACATACATCCGAAACAGTCACAATTTATGATGCACTTTTCTGATCATGCTTTATACTATATTCTTTCCACTGTCCCTGTTGTTGACCTTAACATATAATATGTAATCCTCTCCAGGAACTCCTTTTGTTCTAAAAATCTAAACGTTTTCATCACTGCACATAGCAATTTGAGATTATGAGATAATAATGAGACACATCCCAGCTACTCCTCTACAGCTACTGTCTTTGAACGCTATTGTTTGACCAGCTGCAACGTGCTGAGGTTCATTACCCCATATAGATATGAATATACATCGTCATCTAGCGGACAACAACACGTACTACAGCGGTGCTCACACGACGTAAGCATGACCTTAACTGTCTTCTACCCTGTTGTCTTTGATCGATAATTCTATTGTTTTGATGGCCTGACGCTGTATGACGACCTCAGGTACAAGATGCAAAGGCCGGCTGTGGGTAGTGACCATAAGTAGCATCTACATGTGGACAAAGACAAGCACTGTCTTTGACTTCTGGAACTAACTTTGCCAAAACATCTACCTCATGACTAAACAAAATGACAAACTTACTTACTTCCTAGATTACATCTCCATGGAAAATGTATCCCATCTTGTAATCTTTGTTCCAAGTACAACTTGAACACACTCACATCTGTATCCACTTCTACACCTCAAACACATATTTACATATTTACTCATATACTTTAATACACATATTTCTAATGTGTTTAAATGTTGTGTTTTTGTAAACATTCATCCACAATCCAACATCTTTTTCTGTCTTGCTATCAACAATAAAAATACAAATCACTGTGTCTACTATACAACCCTATCGGTTACACAAAGCTGAGCTTGTTGGCCATTCTATACGGTGGGAGACAAGACAAGAGGTGGTGCATCTTGTGACCTGTTGAACGTCTAGTGCTCCACGGGGGCTCATCGTATGCGGTTTGTTCAAGAACTAGAAGAGCACTTTATTTTGTATTCTTCCTTCTACGAGACACTTCCCTCTGACTTCTGTGAAGGTATGGTGCCCAATATATTTTACATGTTTCGACCCCATCAGTGTTTTGTGAGTTTACTTTACAGTGCATGTGCAGATACAAGCAACGGTTCATATTTAATTACTTTCTGAGGAAGCTGTTTGAAACTTCTAAACCACTTAGAAAGTCTGTATTTTTGTCCAATGTTTTCTTTATCAATATGTTTGGTTAATTAAGTAACAGCAAAAGAAAAAGCACAGTTCCTCACATGCAGTCAGTTAAATCCTGACTGCATTTCAAAGAAGAACAGTGATGCATTCTGGTTAATGTTTCAATGTGTAGTATTTAAAACCACTCTCTGACAATACATTACTTCTTAAGACTGCTGTGCCCTGTCCATACATCGTGTAGGTGAAGCTGTGCAGAAACCCCCCCCCCACTCTATTAATATTTGACAGAGTTCACTTTAACAATGTCATGTAATACCATCACTGCTCCCATGGAACTGTGTAACGTTCTTTTGTCTCGCTGATCATGTGTGTGAGGCTCATTTAACATTCTGTCACCGTGGTTTGCTGCGACTGTTTAAGCAAAACTTATAGACTTTTTTTAAAATTCTCTTTTCATTTTTACATAACGTTCCCCAGATAACTATTTATTGTAAACTGCAAAGCAGATTAGACAGATTTTTATTGTATACAACTCTTCTTCACGGAATGATGAAAAACACACAGATGGGTGATCTATTCAACAACTTATAGATTATATAACTTTATGAAGTCCAAAGGTAATGCTGATGTTAATTATCAAGTTGGCTCGGTAGAAAAGGCTGCAGAGCCTACATTCAGTCCTCTGCAGAGAACTCAGTACAGTAGTAGAGCAGAATCAATAGTGCAGCAATCTTTCGCGGATATCTATGCAGGTGAGTAATTGCACTTTAAAAATTGCAGTTGAAACAGTCGACTTACCTCATATTGTACTTCTGTCTACTTAAAGCATTCTACATGTGTTCTAGAAGCCGTAAAGCACGGTGAAGATGAAGTTTGAGAATATCCTGGAGGAAATCGGCGGTTTTGGGCCTTTCCAAATCGCCATCATGATCCTGCTGTGCGCCCCTCGGATAGTTCTGCCCTGTCACTTCTTACTGAATAACTTCATCGCCGCGGTGCCTGCTCACCGCTGTGACATCGGCACGCTGGGTGCTGGAGGACTCTTCGGAAATTTAACTCGGGAGCAGAGGCTGACCGTCAGCCTCCCTGTGCGGGAATCCTGTGAGATGTTTGCAAAGCCTCAGTTTCAGCTCTTAGCCAACAGCTCCGACAGCGCTGACCTGCCAACCGTTCAGTGTCAGAGTGGATGGGTTTACGACAACTCCACCTTCACTTCCACCCTGGTAACAGAGGTACAGAGGAGCTTTTATCAGCATCAAACACTGTGTTTTTATGCTTCTGTCATTTTATGTCAATGGCAGACATTTTGTTTTGTTGTTTCAGTGCCACGCTATATAAGAAAACACCTGTTCCCCAATAGATGACCTAATGACCTTTTCTCTGTGATCTGCTTTTCCAGTGGGACCTTGTCTGTGATAGAAAAAGCCTGGCACAAACCACAGGCACAATCTTCTTTTTTGGCGTGATGATAGGGGCCATTGCTTTTGGATTCCTCTGTGATAAGTATGTGAATAAAAAGTGTGTCTCCAACCTTTTTATGAGGAAGTGACAATGTTATTTAAATAGTTCAAATGGCAAATTTTTTTTTTTTGCATATACTTATACATACAATATTAAAGGAACCTTTCATATGAATGGGCAATGCACACCTAAAGTCAGATAGTTAAAGCCTTTCTTATTTGCAGGTATGGGAGGAAAAACACTCTTTTGGCCTCGTACATCATGTCCATCGTGTTTGGCTTCGCCAGTGCGTTTGCAAACTCCTACATTCTGTTTGCAGTGCTGAGATTTCTCACTGGGTTCGGACTGACAGGGATCGGCATCAACTCCATTGTTCTCAGTAAGCTTCACTATGTTGTAATCTTCAGCTTGAAAGAGATTTAAGGTTTAAGATTTGGCGAAATGCAATTAAAAACAGAAAGTAACAGCATTATCATTGAATTATTATTGTTATTATTATCATTATTACCAACCGATTGTGTCATTTTCCTCACCTTGCAGGCATTGAGTGGGTCGACACAAGTCACAGGTCATTTATCGGTGTGATTGGCAGCATGTCCTGGTCTGTGGGTAACATGCTGCTGGCTGGGTTTGCCTTCCTGGTGAATGACTGGCGGACACTGATCATGACCGTCACAGCTCCACTGGGCTTTGCCGTTTTGACCTGGTGGTAAGCAAAACACATCACGTTATTATTATTTGTTTTAAATCTGAGCACACCTGTTGGAGGCTGAGGATACTTTGACCTGCAAATGAAAACCAAATGATTTTCAGTGTTATTTCAGTAATGTCGTATTTCAAGTGTCCACTGATTATTAACTATTTTCAATATAATTGCAGGTGGATTCCTGAATCTGCCCGCTGGCTTTTGGCCCATGGGAAAGTGGAAAGTGCTCAGTTTTACCTTGACAAATGTGCCAAGTTCAACAAAAGACCAAAAGTGTCATCCAAATTAAAACTGGAGGTGAGTTCGAGGTTGATGTTTAATGGCTTTGTATACAGGGTATTATGTGTATATGTTTTACATGAACATTGTTCTGATGAATTATGTTTCTGTTTGTAAAAACCCCAAAAACACTGGTGCAGCGTATGTGTTGCTAGAGTCCATGGAGGAAATCCACATTCCTCTGAAGGAGCGAAACACATTCTAAAGTGCAGTTGAAGCCGACATGTTTCTTCAGCGTTCTGATAACCAAATCAATTAAGTATCTTCCAAAGTGACTGTCTTTCTGCTGCAATCCCTCCGTCACAGCTCAGCAAGGAAACACTGTCTGGCAAAAACACATGGAGGGAATTGTACTCAATCTTAGTTTTATATCGGCATGTAAGATTAGCTCGACCAGAAAATGTGAACCTACCCTTTAACATTCCTTCTCTGCCTCTGTACAGTCACTCTCCAACATAGAAAAGCAAGACAAAAACTACACATACCTTCACCTGATCAAGACCCCGAAGATGAGACGGTTAACTCTTCTGACTGGGATTGTGTGGTGGGTATTACCTCGAAAAACACGATATGAAAAGGAGCTAAAAATGTTAATAATAATAAGCAATGATTTGTTGTTCATTATGCAGGTACGGAGTTGCCTCGACGTATTATGGAATCAGCTTCAACATCGGTGGATTTGGTTTAAACATCTACCTCACACACTTCATCTATGCCGCCATTGAAATCCCGGCCAAGCTGATGATATATTTCTTTATTAATATCTTTGGACGGAGGAAGTGCCAATCAGGCACGCTGTTACTGACAGGAATCTGCATCGCCATAAACGTGTTTCTACCACAAGGTCATTATTTCCTTTTTACAGAAATGAGATAACCACACATGGGTCCATATCTACGTTATTTTGCATGCGATACTGTGAATTGGTATGAGCGTTTCACACACTTATCTTGTACTGTATGTTGCACATCGACTGTACTTCTGCGTAGGTCTGTGGCATGTGCGCGCTGTTGTTGCCATCCTTGGAAAAGGCCTTTCAGAAGCTTCCTTCACCACCGTCTTTCTCTACACAACAGAGCTTTACCCCACAGTTGTCAGGTCAGTTACTGGCATACAGTTGCATTAAGCTGCTGCATTGACAAGGCCTTATTCTGTTCATCAGAGGGCAAATTAAGAGTCCTGAACATTTCCTATCTGCAGACCCAGAGAAGGGCACATAATGACTATGGAGGACTAATTAATAAAGTCGGTGCTTATGATTTACCTTCTGTCTCTCCAGGCAAAACGGTTTAGGTTACACCAACTTCGTGAGTCGTCTGGGAGTGACAGCGGCTCCGCTCGTCCTGCTGCTGGACGACGTGTGGACAGTTCTTCCTCAGGTCATCATCTGCTCTGTGGCCATCATATCTGGCCTGGTGGCTCTGCTGCTTCCAGAGACGCTGAATGCGAGACTGCCAGAGACGATCGATGACGTTGAAAAGCCAAGGTTGGTAAAATGAATACACAAAAGCCACAATGTGTAAAATTAGAAATATGTTTTGGCGACATCTGGTGGTTATTTTTTATTTTAATTTTGCTTCTGATTTTCAAACTGAAAATCAAAGCACATCCTGCCACGCCATAGTCAACTTGGCATTTCCACTGGATTAGGTATTATAATAACAATAATAACACAAATAAAATAATAATAATTTATTAGATCAAATAAAATATCTTTTATTGAGAGTTTTAAGAAAATTCTTACCCATTCCTAAATAAAATATTTCAATAAGGAGTATAAAAAAATGTTTATGGACACAATTATATAAACACATGTACAATCAAAAACAGTGAGTGTTTCAGAAGTGTGTTTACTAAACACCTCCTCTGCACAGGATTGAGTACCGCAGAAAAGGACGGCGCACTTCTCCTTTGAAACAAATACGGTGTCATGTGACCTGTGTGCATGATTAGGAACTCCCCGTGCCCTTTTACCAGTTTGAGGATTGTGATTGGCCTGAAGCCACGTGACCATTACTCAGCCCACCTACAGAATAAGTGGGCTGATTATGTATGTGTCTTTATAATACGAGTCAGAGATGTGTCATTGTTAAAGGTCACAGTTTGAGGTATTGTGTTGGACTGCACTATATTATCACGGCTACATGGTTTTTGTTTCATTTCAGAGGGAATGAGGTCTCCGCTCACTTCGTGGAGTCTCCGGCTGCTTTCCTGGACTCAAAGAGCACAACTGACATTTAGCTGTGAACAGACAATCAAAACACGGACTTTGTTTTATGTTCATACACACAACACAGAGCTATGTACTCACTGCCTTTACAACTGTAAAACAGCGGCGATGAGCCCACTGTTATCACGTGTAGAACATTTTGTCATCTCTGCTATTTGTGAGAAAATGAAGGTCAACGTCTTGAAGTGTTCAGATGCTTTGTAAACATCAAGATGCATTCAGATATTGAAGATAATGTATTTATAAGCTACTGTAGAGAAAAAAGTGTTTTAGTTTAGATATTTTTTGCTCACTATTTTCTTTGTTTCTTGATTTAAGTGTGTAGAGAGAAACTATATTTCACGTGGGTTAACAACAGACCTCTGTGAGTGAAACCTTTTGTTGTATTGTGAGGAGGGACCAGGGCCAGCAGCGAGGAGTCACACTTAACTATCATGTGAACCCAGCTGGACAGAATCGTCTCCCTGCTGGTCTTTACAATAGGAATTTAAGGTGGGACTACACACGAACACTGTTGTGCTACACCTCACGCCCCCCACGCCTCTTTTGCGTTCTGCGAATGCAGATGTTACCAAATTCTGTGACCAGTGTGCAAAATACGGGGGTCCCCCTAACCGACTGCTCCAGTTTTATGCTGAAGTCTTCCAGACTAAGTATACAATTTGCAAGATTTCATAGATGCAAGCCAAGGCGATCAATTAGGCTTTAGGCCTATACGCACATCACCAGGGCTGATCTCGTTAACAATAAGGCCACTCACACAGACACGCAACATCTATACCCTGCAGCAGTGTCACTGCAACTAAGTTATTATCTTATGCACGTCACGTCTATCACTATTCAGTCACGGGCGTACCGAGTCCATATTGTTGAGTGTAACCTTGATTGGTTCAGGTTGCGCGGGGTAACGTTCTCTAAACTGCACAACATTTGCATTGCGGACCATTTGCAATGCATATTTCATATTTGAGAATGAATGTTTTGTATATTAGTGAATACTGGTAGACGTAGGCAGATTTTAAAATACATTTTAGTGACAAAGCATTCTTTAAAGATGTTTCCAGAGAACCCCACAACAATTTGCCGTTGAGGCTGTCAGAGGGTCTCAAGTGTCAATCAAGGGGTCTCAGACCCCCCCGAGACCACCTGTATTCCCTTCACCGTCTGTGACCATATTCTGTGACATCATTAGGAATTTCAGCTAGAATTACACTTTTTTTTAATCATACTTTATCACATAAGCCGTCTTGTTTTACCGTAGGTGTTGCCAAAAATACAATATATATATAATATATATATATATACTTTACAGTCACCTGAGTTTCTTTTGCTGTTGTAGTGGGAATAGCTCTCTCAAGGAAAATAGAACATACATAGAATACATGAAAACAGAGATAGTGCCATTATGAATGGAAAATAAGATGTAAAATACTCGACAAAATAGCATAAAAATAAAATGAAATAGAATGCACAACATGAGATGGAAAATAAAACAATGATAATAATAATAATAATAAGATCAGTACCCATTTGTAGCATTCATATTCATCAATAAACACTACCGCAGCATCAGAGGCTCTCCATTCTCTTCTCCTCTGTTCTTTTCTTTTCTACATCAGTGGTGGAGATTTAAAGACAAAAACTCAGGAAGTATTTTGCCTCAATTGCACTCTCTACCAATCGACACCTATAGTTCTCTGAACAGAACCTACTTTTACCGATGAACACAGACTCGCCACCGATCCTAATTACACTGAAATAAGCTTATTTTAGGTACCTCAGAACGTCTTCCCTTGGCTAAAACCTCCTCATCTTATATGAGTGTGTTCAAATAAAGTGCATGTAGCAGAGTTAAAAGAACTACAAAAACATTTTAAAAACATTTGTGTGTGCAGTTTTTCACCTACAAAAAAAACAAACAAATCGTAACAGTTTTTATGTGTCTTTATGGTCTTCGGGGGCTTTGTTTGTCAAGCCTCAATATAACAATACTCCTCCATTGAACTTGTATCCCTCCTAGCTTTTTTTTTTTAAGTTAACAAAACTCAGCCATTCATGATCCTAGAGTTTGGTTGATGCGGTTTGCTGGCAGCTAACAAAGTTAGAAAGCATGTGTACCTTCTTGGCTAGCTAACTGCACAGACTTGTTTATACTGACACACTTAGAGGATGTTTATTTGTTGGTGTATAAACGGAGTACACCGCGGTCGCATGAGCACCGGTATAACACAACAAGGCTGTGAAGGCCGACTAGTCAGCGTGATGTCATTTTGTAGTCTTATTTAGCCATTTGTTTGTTGTTTTTTAAGACACATGAAAGCTTCAACATTCACGAGAGGGGTATTTACTGACATATATGTTGCAGATCAAAACACCGAAATCTCTTTAGCGTGTGTTCACCACAGACCTTATTTCAGGCGTCTAACTAAAAACCCATTAAAAAGCCCATTGACTTTGAGACCAGGGAACCGGAACCGCAAAAATGTTAACTCGTTTCCAGATTTTGGGACTCCAGCCAGCGGCCAGTGGGACAAACCCTAATGTTCATATTCTGTGGGCCGCATTCCCCCCGAAGTAAACCTTTTTTTGGTGTATGCACAAAGCGAGCAATTCTCATTCGACTGAATAGACTCCATCAAGTTCTTATTATACATCCATGGCCAATGTTGTTTGCTGCCAAAGCTTTCCACCGTCCCAACCAACCGTTTCCTTATGTGCTAAGCTTTTGTTCAATTTAACGATTTAACATTCATGTATGCGTTCATCAAGAGCAGAGCCTTCCCTGTTCTAACTTGGTGGTAAAAGGCTTCACAGCACTTAGACCCAAGCTAAGTGAGAGGTTAGCCTGGGGCTAAAAAGCTTTCACACTGGCAGATCCAAAGTGGGCTAAACCCAGCTTTAGCCTGGCTGGCACTGCTCTGGAGGATTAGCCTCCAGTTTGCTGGGTTATCCAGTGAAATTCAACTACAGACGGTTCTAAAAGCTAATCTGACTAGCCAGATGGTTTGTTACACAGAACCAGCTGAGAGGCGGTCATTGGAAACTGTTTGGAGAAGGCCAGATCATTTCAAATTATATACTTGGCCGATGATTGGATGAATCTGTCCGTCAAACTGTTGCCAGTCGTGAGAATAGCGAAAACATCTTCTCCAAAGAGAAAAGCCTTCAGTGTTGTTCTTCTTTTAGTGAAGAAACATTCTCTGATATAACATTATAATATTGTAGCATCTAAGCGAACCCCTCCAGGAGCCGTCATTGTTTAGAATGAGCGGTTACACCTAAGCCAAGCCTGTAGCTGCCATTACTTGAAGCCTGACAGATGGATTTTCATGTGATATTTGACAAGAATCCAGTTAGCATGCAAGGTAAGCTAAAAGCTGCCAGTGTTGAACAGGGGGCCGTTTTCCTCCCTTACATGAGGAGGACTACGAAAGAGAAAGTGGAATTGTTGTGACAATATATCATGCATCGCTTAAACCTGAACATGTGCAGACGAGGCTATCCGAACTCATCCAAACCCAAATAATAAATGTTGTCATATCAAAAGGTATTTTCATGTCTGGCTTGCTGTAGTGTCATCTTGATCTCACCACTTAACTCTCTTCCAATGAAGACAATACCAAGGCTGGGACCTTGGCCTTGGTGGATGTCTCGGGCGGACAGAGGAGGAGGAGGAGGAGGACGTCTGCGAAAGGCGGAGACAAGATAATGTGTATATATACTTTATTAAACTATTCTTTGTTGTTAGACCTCCGAACCATCTGTGGGTAAAGAGCTCTATCCAGTGTCTGTTCAATAAATACGTTTACGACATTTTGAGAGTTTTCTCATCGCGGTTATTTCCCACAGGGAGGTTAAAAAGATTATTTTCCAAAATCCAACAGTAGTGTGTGTCTCAAAGCCTTGTCTCCACGGTCTCAGCCACAGTATCCACAGTGGGTGTCACGTTCTCTCTCCGACTTTGGTTTTGGCAGCAGGGCAGCGCCTGCAGCACCTCTTTGAGCCCTTTGGTCATGAATATGTAGAGGAAGGGGTCCACCAGAGGGCTGAGGTAGAGCAGCAGGTGAGACACCAGCCCCAGGTATGTGACCGTTTCCTTAAAGGACAGAGCCTCCAGGAGGATGCTGAGGATGAAGGGGACGTAGAGGAAGGTGTAGTTGGCCCAGATCGCACCGATCCCCCACACCGACCTCCTCCTCTCTGGGGTTTTAGGGTTGGATCGAGAGCAGATCAGGGCCCTCCAGGAATCCACAGCAAAGAAGAGGAGGAAGGGAAAGGGAGCGAGCAGAGACACGGCGAACCAGAGGTTGTAGTGCAACACGGCGAGGGCCAAGATGGCGAACGGAGCAGCCCACGTCATCAAGGTGACCGCAGAGGAAAGCCTGATGCTGCTGCAGCAGCCAAGACACTGCGGGTAGGCCACCATGAGATGGCGCTCCTGAGCTATGACCAGCATGAGGGTGATGTTGGTGACGATACCAAAATAGAAGATGAAGTCGGTGGGGTTTGAGGGCCCAGTTGTCATGTCCTGGTCCACACTGGGACGGCCAAAGAAACTGATAATGTCGGAGACCAGGAGGAATACGACATGCATGGGAATCTTGTTCTCACCTGGAACAAAGAAACAGAAATGATCCATACCCATACTTCTCATGCGTCCTTTCTTCATGCACCTGAAACCCTGTGCCACTTGTGTCAGGTGGAATTAATAACTGAGCTTTGTGCCACTTGTTTCTAAAGGCCTCCCTCTTATTTGTACGTTGCTTTGAAAAATCTAAATGTACCGTTGCTGATTATTATTGCTACAATTGTTCGTACTACTGTATCCATTACTACCAATGATAGGCCCATTAGTGGTACTGCTACTGGGAGTAAAACTCATACTGATACACTGATACTGCTACGTCATGTTAAGTTCTTAATGACTGTTGAAGCTAAATCTTTTAAGGGTGAATTAAAGCTAAATCTAGAAGAAGTAGCTAGCCAAGCCCAACTGGAATTGCAGTTTTGCAATTCCTCTTGTGTGTAGGAGGTGGTGGCATTGTTTGTAAATTGCTAAAGGATTGGTGTATACATTAAGTCAGTGGACACACAATAGAGCAGAGTAAGTACAAACCTTTGGACAGATTCTTGAGGGTATAAATAGCCAGTCCGATGGCGGGCAGCCCGATGCTTATCGTCAACCAGTTAATCACTTGAGCGGCTGGTATGGTAGCGTTGCCAGTGTGGTTGCCAGTGACATTGATGTGGACGGGGACAGTTCCTGTTACTGTATTGCTGTCAGCCATAAGAGGCCACACTGTTGCTATTTATGTGTTCAGCTGTTCAGATTGCACAGCTGATGTTGAGGATGCAGTAAGTTTTGAAGTACTCAGTCTAGTTTCAGTCAAAACAAAGACCAAAATCAGTAATTTGTAAGAACAAAATAAACAGTTTGTTTGTGACATAATAGGGACATCTTTATCAAAGATAATTTTTTTTATATTTTTGTTTTGCACAAAAGACAGCTGAGTCCAGTTAATATAACAATGTAGATGGTCAGGTACAAATATATTAAATAAATAAGTCGTCAAAAAAGCAGCTAAATACACTACCTCTGACTGAGCTTCAAGGAGAAGACACAGATATGCTGTCAGGCAACACTGAAACATACAGAGTGTACAAATGGGTATCAGGGAAGTGGATTATTCTGAAGTGTTTTTTTTGAGTTTTAATATTTTTTGCTCTTGGTTGCAGTATGACTTTAAAGCAGCAGTAATCAGTTTTGGGCCAGTAGGGGGCAGATAGATGTGAAAACAAGCTGACAGAAGTACCTCCCTGACATTTTACAAAGTTATTATTGTGAACATGTTAGCAAACAGCTGTTTATTTATATATGGAATACATTTGAAGTGAGGTTTGTGTCCAATACTCACCCTTATTTTTCTTCTGGTTTGATCTCCACCAACTCTTTCCTAAATGTTCCACTTTCATCACCAGCAAGTCACTAACTGTGTCTGTTTGATGTTGGTTGCTGGGCAGGGAGCGCACAGTGGGTTTACTAGCGCTTGTTTGATTAAAACAGCTGCCAGCTGCTGCTGCAAACAGGGTTGATGAGAGCAATTAGACTGAATCATACAGTAAGTGTGCCATAATAACTAAACTATGAGCTAAAAGTGGCTAGAAAGAGCAGGCGAGAATTTAACAGTTGAGTCAACACTACGATACATTTTTGTCTATTGCGGGTTTAATATTAATTTAAACATTTAAATATCCATATCTGCTAACGGCAATTTCTCCATCTTCCTTTCTCTCATAATTTACATGTTTGAAAAATTTAAATGTAGCATTAATAGTTCAGGTTTTGTGGTGTCTCCTGTTCAAGAGCCCCATTCTTTTTAGTTTCCAAAGCACGATGATAATTTTGAATCATTATCTCACCTGCAACAAATGATGTCATCTTTCATCCATGAATATCTGCTCAGTTCTTCTTGTTTTTAAAGACTAAACTGCTGAAAAGTCTTGAAATGATTTCAAATAAGTGTTGAATCCTGTTCAAATATCTCAATTCCCACTCAGCGAGTGAGAGACAACGAGTCTGTCTGAATATCAATGTATTGGTCCTGGTTTGTGTGCGTTTGCTTCAGGTGTTGTTGGAAGGTATTTATTGCAGAGCTGAGCGTCCTTATCTCTAAAGAGCTCAGCTGGCTGCTTTGAATGAGGCCTGGATGTGCTGAATATCGTCCATTGGTTTCAATGGATCACCCTGTGTGTTCATGGCAATGCATGGGACGAGTATTTGCATGAAAAAACTGGTGTCAATATATTGCAACAACCTTTATCTTAAATGTATTCTTGTATATTTGTGTGGCTCAACGGGACAAAAGGGGCACTCTGACAATTTTACATGGCGATCAATTTAAGGAGCGCCACTGTTGTCTGATGATGTCATCTGGGTTATCTCACTTGAGCTTTAACAGAAAGGCTGTGTTACAGGCAGGAAGCACGGAGAATAAAAGCCACGGAGGGTGTGTCTCAGAAAGACACTATTGAGTTGCACTGTGGAAAATATTGGATTCAGCTTCTTCTTTCTTTTTTTTTAGCTTGAGGGCTGAAAGAGTCCTCCAACTTGATGGATAGGCAATACTAAATTGCTGGATTACTTTATTAACACAAGTACTGAAATTCTCCATTGTGCAGGTGTCATAATATGTGCTACAAATCATGACTCGGTTACTCACGATAATCCGCAGTTTTATACATGAAACTGTTGAGTTGACTTTTTCAAGGCCCTCCCTCGAGCACCATCGCGACTCAACTATTGCCCCAACCAACCTGCACAAACACCAGCCACGCTTAATTTGCATACAATCACTTCTGACTGCGGTTTCATTTTATGGCATATAATCATTATAAGCCTAAAGCAATACAGAAATTGCATCACCAAAAGGCCGACTCGCTGTAGGCCTAAATCCATCTCTGTCACACATAATGCACACACACACACATAATGCACACACACACACACAGACAGACAGACATATTGCTGCAAGTTCTTTCAACACGTGCTTCTAAATGCATGTCTGCTGCACTACGGCCCTGGAGTCACCGTATACGGTTCTCTTCATCACATGCCTGTAAAAAGAAGCAATGAAAATAAAAGCACTTTAAGATGCCAAGAGAAGTCTGCATGTAAATTATTCAGAATATAATGATATATTTATATATTTTAAAATCAGCTTACCAAATGTTTTATGAAGAAGGAAATGTATTTGACACACAGTGTGTGTTTTGGTGAGAGACGCTGAATGTAAATACAACTTGGTAAATACAACTTGGTGAAATATTTCAGGTGTTAACCACACCTGAAATATTTCCCAAATGACTACAGGAAGAAGAGCAGGGAAACATTTGTAACCGTCTGTGCCACTGGGACGCTGGTTTGTAATCTAAAGTACTTTGTAATCTGAAGAATGTGATATTGAGGCGTCCCACTTGTTACTCCCACAAGTAGTGAAGGTGCCGGCGACAGTGTTTGACAAGTGAATGGCTGAACACCGGTTCCTGTGGTGGCACAGTTACAGAATAATAAGCAGTCGGGCCCCCACAGGCTGAATTCATCACCCGAGGGTAATAAATTCACAGCTGTTTGTCGCGTTGACAGTGTCGTTCAGTCACATGAGTGTTTCAGTGCCACTGGCACGCGCGGTGCGTCCTCATAAACAACGGAAGGCAAACAGGCAGTAGCAGGCTATATACAGTATCAGCAAATATATGACTAGCAATGAATCATTATGATTAACGGTCAGGACCGCATAAAAATAGTAATTATGAGATTAAAGCCAGGATGAAAACAATATGTCAGATTTCTAAATCAATCCAAAAAAACAATCATCAAAGAAGGTTTCATGAAAAAAAACAAATTTCACTGCAAGACTGGTTTTATGCAGCTGTGACCAATACAACAAGTGCATGATTTGACTTTCTGATCACTTATATTGAATGAAAGTCTAACATAAGTCTAATGTGCCAGTGGAATCCTGGTGACTATATGAATAATAAATATAAATCAAACCCAAACTGTCAATGCGCTCTGACCGGCCTCATGCTGCGGTAGATAAATTGTGGCACTCAGGTCCTCTGACATGTAGAAACACATCAAAGCTTTGTCCTTCTGCTTCCGTCCTTCCCTTGCTGAGCTGTAGGGGAACGTTAAAAAAAAGGTGCAAGATCCGAGATTGCCTCTCAACATGTCGGCAGCGAGTCAGCTGCTTATGTCTTCAGCTACAACGTTCTCTGTCGGGACGGCATTATCAGCTGTAAACTGCCAATATGAGCACAGTGCAGAGCGTGAGCTAGCCAGTGGGGCACGCTCAAATGCACTAAAAGCACGAGCGACTTGTGAATAAAGCAAGGATAAGAGAGCGACTTCACTCTCTACTCAGGTGGACATTTCTCCACTATATCTTTACAAAGATAATAGCTGTTTGCTGCTATATTAATGCATTTTAAATACAGCTCTTTTGAAACATGTTGAGCCCCCCCTCGGCTCTTTTCAGTCTGTCGTTACAGATGATGTGTTCAGACCTTGCTACAGTTGGCCTGTGACCAGCAGGGTGTTCAGAGATACTGTGTCTTGTTTCTGTGAAAAGACCCAGGGATGATCAGGGATACCTTTACTATCCCCGAGGGGCAACTTGTTGTTCAGCCAAACACATCAGAATCACACAAAGAATGTGCAACGAATACATTTTAAAGTTCACATTGAGTTATTTAGGCCAATGGCAGCAGGAACCGATACGTTCTTAATTAAGTCTATCGGTCCTGCATCATGGCAGATTGTATCTGCGGCCAGATGGAAGCAACTCGACCTCCATTGACAGAGAGTGGCTAGGATCAGCCAGGATTGACAGGGCCTTCTTTAAAGTCCTAACATTCACAGTTGTGCCTCCAATTTTGCTGCGTGATTAGAGTCAGCATTGCAGGAATGATAACATGACACCTTACACATTGGTTTTGGCATGCAAGACCAATGAGAGAGGCTTAGAGGGTGCACCCCTGGGGTGATCCAGTAGAGGGGGGAAAATAACATGTTTTTTAAAGATCCAAAATCATGGAATCCTTCCAAAGACGAGGAACCAGAGAGAGCCGGACTGACAAAGTGAAGATAAAACAAAATGTATCTGCCAGCTGAATTTTTTAGGAATGCAACCTCCAATGCTTTCCAGTGCTGGGGGTGTCCACTGGATACGGTGGAGGTGGTGGGAGACGGGAGGCTGATGGATAAGCTATCATCCCTGATGGACAACACCTCCCTCCCCATGCGGGACGCCCTGGCAGCTCTGTGCAGCTCCTTCAGCCACCGGCTGATTCACCCCCGGTGTGTGAAGGAGAGGTACCGCAGGTCCTTCCTGCTGCTGTCAGGCTGCACACAGCACACAACACTAAAACCTGTGCAACACAACAATTATTCAGTCTATATATATAATATTTTTAGTTATATTTTAGTTATTGTGGATTTTTACTTGTTTTACTTAGTTAATATTCTTTACTGTTTATTACTTATTTATAATACTTGTTTTGATACATTGTTTTTTTTACTATGTCTCTTGTTTGCACTATCCACTCTGCTGCTGTAATCCTGTAAAATGTCCCCACTGCGGGACGAATAAAGGATTATCTTCTCTTATCTTCACGGCCGGGACTTTTCTTTTCCTTTTGAAAAAGAAAACAGAAAGTGTTTTTGAAAAGCGAGACTGCTCTTCGCTAAAATCATGGACATTAAACCGACTATGAAATATGTCCAGCTCATTAGAAAAGTCAAGGGCTGGCTTTTCCATTATGATAAATTAGACACTGCATCCCCATCATGGACTTCACACCCTCCCCTTCATGGTGTGAATTACCAGTACTGAGCATGTCCTCTATGTGTCCTTGTAGCTAAACTGAGCTTAAGTTCCTTTTTTAGCTAGATTCTGTGGTTCCCTCTACCAAGTCACATCCCCTTTGTTGCGCAACAGCAGGGGGAACTCTACTGGAGAGGCTCCCGGTACTCAGAGAGCCCGTCAAACGGAGGTGGGTCATTGTTGATTCTGTAACATGCAGATCAGTTTAAAAAATAGATTAGTAGTGGCGATAAAACAACTCAAGCAGGTAAAATAAATAGCGCACTGCACAACTGCTGCAGCATGTCGCCATTACAAGCACCAACAGCCTCTCCTTCGCTTTGCATCATGGGAAAAACAGCATGATACCAGCGGTGGTGCGGCCTCGATAACCTGCAGACGACAGGGATCCTGCAGATTCTTTGTTTATGCTCATCTTGTGTTTATATTTCTTATGTTAGCCGATATCTTTTTCTTATATGCAGGGCCTTATTTCACTTAAAACCCACAATTATCAATAACACAATTTCTCAAAAATGATGTGCCGCTAACCTTCTGTGCTTACAGTTTGCTGTACTGTTGACACAGTATATTTATCTGCAGTTGAAGTGGCAGCCCTCTCATTCGCTGAGCTGGGGGGGGGGGGGGGGGGGGGGGTTGGTCACATCAGTTTCTCCACACTATGACAAAAATAGAAGCCCTCATACATTGCATATACAAACCATGTTTTTGAGTTGATGGGACAGACAAGACAGTCTGGGTTTTCTGTATCAACACATAAAAGAGCATTAAACTAACCCTTCATGGTTTTCACTTGACAGTGATGAAAGCTGTTATGTAGCAGACATGTTGGGCAAAGATGATCATTTATTAACGGCCAAAATCAATGGGAGTCAAAAGGACATATTCTTATTTTCCTCTTTCACGCCACTCATGTATTTCTAATTTTTCACTCATGTTCACAGATTTGTTTCTTTCATTTCTTTCTTATCTTTTACAGATCTTCTTTCTTAGTGTAGGCGTATGTGTTTATCTTTGCTTCTTCTTATATAACCATGGTGGGGGTTTTTTTGTTTAAAAAGAAAAAGAGATTTATGAGTCCAACTTAAAATATATTATATATAATGCTTTGACAAAAATAAGAACATTTGTTATCCGCTTTTTCCAAAGCTCTCAACCGCACTGCATTAGTGGACTGAGCTTGTCTCTCTCTCTATATATATATATATATATATATATATATATATATATATATACACTGTATATGTACCAGGTGTCCCTCCGTAAAGCCTATATATGTAGGGACACTGTAACTAACCCGTCTCCATATGCTGATTGAGACCATTACATGCTGAGCTCCAGGAAAAGGCAGTGGACCTCGAGTTAAGAGAAATGCCCCTTTATGCTCGACACCCACTGCTACATTTAATATTATTATCAGTCATATTTCTATAGCTACTGCTACCTCTGAGGTTGGTAGGAAATAACCATATGGTAAAGCCAATTTCTGTATAACACTGTGAATTAAATACTTTTTCTCATTGTATTAAGACCTTAAGGGCACAATAAATATAACAGCTTCAAGTTCAATTGTAGATTTTCAAGTTAAGCTCAGGGGTTGAAGTAGAGGCCTATTTTTTACATGGTCTATTATTCTAAAGTTCTTAAATGTGCTTTGTTCTTGATCATTTGTAACAAGGTAGGAACTATCAACAAGGGAAACAACAAAAACAATATTATTAAACAAGCATTTTATTATCTAAAACAGATATACAATTCAGTAAACTTCATATTATTACCTCATTTAAATTGAGAAATATTTGATTGACATGAGTTGATGTAAACAAAATCATCATGAGAGTGGAGCTACTTACCTTGGTAACTTTGGTTATTTGATGCAGATATGAAGCTTTGTATACTTATGTGTTTTCTATTGCATTCATGGTTAAAGGGTCTCTGGCAAGGTTATAATTTCAGGGGGTTTTGTTTCTTCTTTTTTTTTAACCGGTCATGGTTTTAAGTTGGGATATGGCTGGGATCTGGCAACGCTCACAACCAACACTAGCATCAACTGACAGGCCAGAAAAATAAGCTTTCCAAAAAGATGTCTTTTGTATGTGGCATAAATAGATTTAGAATGTAAGAATCAAAATAACAAAAGAGCGAATTCAGCGTGCCTTTATTTCAAAACTGTGAATACAATGCGAGGAATAGTCACAAGGTCTCTCTTTCCGATTGAAAGTGAAGAGGGTGTGACTGAGTATCAGCATGGTGGATGCCAGGGGCATTGTTACCGTCGAACTCGCAAAAAAAAAAAGAAAAAAAAGAAAAGCACTGGCCCAGATAACGGTTGTCAACATATGCAAAGGGCATACACACATACACAAACAGAGGTTGTTGAGAGACGCGTCGGACCCTCATACCCACATAAGACAAACATAGATTATTTGCTTTATATATATTACACAGTTAGATAAATGATATGCGGGCGTGCTGCATGTCTTTCACCTTGACGGTCGTCTGCTGCGGATGTGTAGTTCCTGCCGTCTCCACCAGGCCTCAGAGCATTTCCTCTGTGAGTCTGCTCGTGCGCCGGCAGTGAGGGATGTGTTGTATCATTCAGGCTGCCCGGCAGACGCGCGGTCCTCCAGACGGAATCCTGCAGCCTGATCATGGCCCTCAACATCCCCGGCGTGGCCGTTATGGTGTTCTTCTACCTGCTGGTCCTCGGGATCGGCATCTGGGCTTCTTTCAAGTCCAAAAGGGAAGCCAAGAAGGGCCACGGGGATACCACCGAGATGGCTCTGCTGGGAAACCGGGGCATCAACCTGGTTGTCGGCATCTTCACCATGACAGGCGAGTAACTGCGGCACACGAACGGGCGACAGGAAGTCATCTTGCTCTTTATGCGTGTTCTGAAAAGATGATCTGGACGCTGGTCTTATTTCAACAGTTTGGCGCATAATTGGTTATTATGTAATCGATTCCTCTGTAACGTCCTAAAATGTCGTATTTGTAAAAGAATACGTCAAAAAAAAAAAATCCATAGAAAATACGCACACGCAATTTTTATACGTATTACGTATCCTTTGGCTATAATAACTGATGGTGAGACAATAGAAACGGTTTAACAGAAACAGGAAGTTAATGTGGTTTAATATAAACGGAATGTAAAATACAGGAGGAAATGAATCAGTATGACATTGTGCTTCATCCTTATGCATGATGATGATGATGACTCTCAGCCCAAATCACTTGTTTCAGCTCACTTTCAGGACATGGCTGTTTTAAAGTCATTGGTCATTAAATTTACAACAAATTCCTATTTAAATTTAATCTCTTATTAAAGTTGCATTAGACAGGCTGGTTCGTACACCTTAAGTCCTGAAAGGTGATATATTGTATCTCGCACGAGATAGAAATATCACCTTACGTCCAGTAAGGGGCTTAGTAGGTTCTCATGTTACAGGCATGATTGAGTTTGACAGGAGCAGCGGCTAACCTTCCTGCCTCTGTCCTCTGCCCTCTGCCCGTATGTGAAAGTATCTTGTGTTTTGTGTGAACAGCGACATGGGTTGGAGGCGGATTCATCGTGGGCACAGCAGAGGCAGTGTACAACCCCTCCATGGGACTGATCTGGGCCGTGATGCCTATCGCAGCGACGATGTGCTTCATCATCGGTGAGGTTTCACTTGTATAACAGTATCGGGTAGCGCCAGGAGCGTAAAGTGGCCAATGGTATGCCACTGTTCTTCAGCGGTGTATACCGATCCCCGGAGTGGTATGTGCCACTGTGCTCTGTGGCATAAGCTGACCCCCGGAGTGGAATGCCACTGTGTCCTGTGGCAGGCCTACATACCGATCCCTGGAGTGGATCGGTATGGATCCAGTTTTTCCAGTTTTACAGTTTCCTGAAGATGGCCAACTCTGATGCTGAGAAATAAAGCCAACGCAGAAAGTGCCATCAAATGCAGTTCCTCAAATGGCCACTTGAGGCTTGATCCAAAAGCGAGTATAGACCTCCATGTTAGAATGCTCAACTTTACAGCAGAAATAAACATGTTTAAAACCCAGGTGCAACGGCAACTGTACGGAGGGGGGGGGGGGGGGGGAGTTATACAACGCATCTGTTTAAATTATATTCAGGCCTAAAGTTGGGCATAATTAAGATCATGGACGCTTTGAGTGACAGGTGGGTGCTGTAATCACTGTGTCCCTATTTTATACAGTCTGTGTTTTTAACCAACTGAATGCTCATCCACTGACCCCAACATCGTGGTAACGCCGTGGTATCTTTCAGGACCTTCGCCTCGCCTACATTAGGAGAAATTAAATTATATCCCATTTATGCCAATAAATCCCCCTAAATCTTACACACTGGCCCTTTAAAATCAACCTATGTTTACGTTTTCTAGACAAGTGAGCTCTTGTGAATAATGTCCTGTCTCAGAAGCAAAGGCAGGGCCAGGTCTCTAACGAGGACCCCTTTTATTTCAAATGAGGGTCCAGTCTGAGTCTAAAAAATAAAAAAAAACAGTGCCCCTGAATATTCTTCACACCGTTGACTTCACTCACTCAGTACAGTCTGAAGGAGACTTCTGCAGAAATGTTGCACTATTTGCTAAAAATAATGATTTATAACTGAGAAAAAGATACAATTTTATGGCACAATGAGACAAAAGTATGATATCTTCCCTCATATTTGTGCATGAAACTTTACACCTAAAATGAGGATGCTTGCTTGTTGTACGACAACGACATAATATGGAACATAAGCATTACCTGCTCTTGTAAATTAGAAAGAATGTTGCGTCTCTATGCAGAGCCGTCTTTCAAGTTTGCTACAAGGGCAAACAGCGACCCTGGGCAAACAAATAAAACTGATATGTGGGGACCACAGGTAGAGACCCACTGTGGCCCAGTGGCCTTGTTGAACCAAAAGGTTGGCGGTTTCCATCCCCGGCTACTACTGTATGCATGTCAAAGTGTCCTTGAGCAAGACATTGAACCCCAAGTTGCACCTCGAGCGCTTTACAGCAGCCCACTGCTCCTAAATGCTAAAGATGGGTTAAATGCAGAGGTCAAATTGTACATATGACGATTGTAATAAAGTTTAAGTAAAAATAAACCAAAAAATGGACCAAGAAAATACACACAGAAACATCTTGACACCAGTCTTTTCTTCACCTCAAGCAAGTAGTTTCAGTTGCAAATGTAAGCAGACCTAAATAATAGAGGTGGCAGATCACAAAACACTCTCGTTTTTTGAAGGCATTGACCAACAACATGTTGATTCCTAAATCAAAAAGGCTTATATTCTTTACTGTAGCCGGTTTAGGACATCTCAGACTGGGCTTGTCAGGCTCAGCTCTACACCGTCCGACTTGGCTAAACTTTTCTTTAATTTAAAGTACAGCTGAAGCTGACTGGATTTCGTCCATTCGTTTACAGAGGTACTCTATCAGAAGTGAACGTGTACATGTAACCTTTTGGTTGTACTATATGAAAGCATTATAGCATTCAGGCACCGTTATCTTTGTATTTTTTATTGCTATTGCTACTTCATGTATTCAGTGTATGGATTCTCTTCCTCTGGAAACTACTCAAATGTCTGCTGGGCAATGAAAGGAAATCACTCTCCTAAAGTAGAAGCCGGTTAAGAGTAATTGGTTTTCTCAAAAACGGTTAATTATAGCACTTCATCACACATAATCTCCTGAAATGCATCACAAAGCACAGTGTACAGTAAAAACACTTTTGATCAATGGAAACACAGCTTCCCTTATGTCAGGAGATTAGCAGAGAAAAAGCAGCATTCCTCTTCCACATGAAAGTCACATGAGAAGAGAAAGATTTATCCTCTTAAACCCCGATGAATGTACGCTGAAGTCAATGTGGATATATATTACAGTGACATTACTGTGATTTCATATTCAATATGTTTGACTATTAGCCAGGTTTTCTTTGTGCTTTCTAAAATAAAACATTCACATTTTAAGAGAAAAAAAAAAAGCAGAGGCACAACTTCACACAGAAAATCACATATTTACTGAATCCTCATTTAGGCTGTCATCTACCATCCGAGCTCGATGACTAGACGAGATGCATCAGCATCTAAGTGGCTCACCACTTCTGCATACGGCTTCCTGTTGAAAAGGGTGAAACTACACCAGGGGGAAATTGAATGTGAATAGTAGGAATATTTAAACAAGACATGTAGTGTTTTGTTAAAAGTTAGAAATCTGGTGAATAAAAACATTCATTTTCTAATTCAAAAGCTTAATGTTGACCATAATGCTTATGTCTGACACGTTCAGCCAATGAATCTAAATCTTTCTATGTCTTCGTTTTCATCCTTGAGGTGGCCTGTTCTTCGCCGAGCCGATGAGAAACAGTAAATACGTGACCATGATGGATCCTTTCCAGATCAAATATGGAAAAGTACCGACGGCCGCTCTGTGTCTGGCTTCGCTCATATCAGAGATTATGTGGGTAACAGGAACACTCATAGGATTAGGTAAGACTGCCTCTATGTGTGGGCGTGATGCATTTGATACTCGTGTGTTGACCCTGACAGCGGAGCAGCTGTTGATCGCAGCTCTTTGCTGAGGTGTTGAGTGAAACACAAGCCTTTATCTAATTGTACGGCTGGTCTGAAATAACTCAATAACTATCAAAAGGAAAGCAGAACTCGCACCAGTAACTACAGGAGTGGTCTGAGATATTGTTGTAATGCAAATATTTAAATACTGAGATAAGGATAATACCATTGACTTCTAGATTTGATTTCTTCTCGTGTCACTTTTCTGGCACATTTGACAAAAACAAATGTTCTTGTTATGTCTTTATGTAAAAACAATAATTGAATATTTAAAACCAACATCACATCATTAATTATTATTTAGGGATAATTTATCTCTTGCTCCTGCTGCCCTCTGTTCTATTGTACTTTGATGTTTTTCCCATTGTTATGACGGTTGTAACAGGCTTAAATACAGTCATAAATCAAACCATCAGCAAAAAAGTAAGTAAACGGGTAAACACGTTTCTGTTACAAGAAACAAAGTGGTGCATTCACGGTCAGGTGAATTGATAAAGAAACCACACCATTTAAAAGACTTGGAGGGTGTGAATGTGTGATTTGGCAATGCAACTACTGAAAAAGGACACAAGTTCAATGCAAAGCTGCCCTTGGTAAACTATTTAACTACTGATTAGATAGTCAAATTCTGTCTCGCCCATCATACAAAACCCTGTAGAGTACAACAATAATAATAATAATACACTCAACCTCAAACAATATGGTAATGTACCTCAAGTGTTCTTTGTTTTAACATCCTTTGGCCTAATTTGACTTTCAAATTCAGAGGAAAATGTATAGATTATAAAGTGATAGCTTACTTTACTTCTTGTGAAAAATAATTTTAGGTGACGAGTCAAGGTTAGCGAAACATTTGAGAGCTTTGGTGTTTTAGTGGAACATTGCTGTGATGGTCAACATTAGGGTTTCACGTCCTCACAAGTATCTTAAATGTGTAGATGAGTGCATGTACACAGTGGTTGTAAAACACTTAAGTGTGTGTGTATATTACAGGTGTAACTATGAGTGTGATCCTGAATTTGTCCTACACTGTGAGCATCTGGATTTCGGCTGCTGTGGCCATCACCTACACCCTGATGGGAGGTCTCTACTCTGTGGCCTACACAGACGTCATACAGCTCATTCTCATTTTCATCAGCTTGGTGAGTTATCGCTATTTCTGCTTCCTAAAATCCTATAGATCATGGATTTTTTTATTTATTTTTTTTCAAACCTGGAGCTCTACCAGGGAGGTTTTGGAAAAAGAATGAAACAGTTATTCTGGCTCTGTTTAAAGTTAAAAAATAGCCCTCTAAAACTCGGTAATTGTCATGTTGTGTCTCGTTTCTTTAAACAGAAATGTCAAAACATCAATTTGTGGTTTTAGGCGGAGTTACGTGCTGGAACTATTTCTTAACGAACAATATAAACCCACTCAGCACATGCGTCTCTGTTTGTTGCCTGGCATCTTCACATGCCAGCTGTTTTTACATTTGTATGTGTGTACAGTACACAAGACACGTTTCAATTAGTGAGTGTTATAGGTCTTGGTTGGTGTACTTTTGAGCTTTTGGAAAGAGCCACGCTAGCTGTACTCTTTATGCTAATTATTTATGGCAGATGCTATTAGCGCCTGTGTGTCAGAAGCCAACACTACTATTTGCACCAGGTCGGATAACATGGCAGAGACAAGCACCCGGGTGTCCGTAGCCAACAATGCTATTTGCACCCGACCCGGGCAAACATTAGATACTGAATGTGTACATGTTTACTGCTGTAGGCTATGTATATTTTTCAAGTAATTTTGTTGCCTAACCCTTACCAAGAAGTGTTGTTGCCTAAACCTTACCAAGAAGTTTTGTTGCCTAAACCTTACCAAGAAGTGTTGTTGCCTAAACCTTACCAAGTAGTTTTGTTGCCTAAACCTTACCAAGAAGTGTTGTTGCCTAAACCTTACCAAGAAGTGTTGTTGCCTAAACCTTACCAAGAAGTATTGTTGCCTAAACCTTACCAAGTAGTTTTGTTGCCTAACCCTTACCAAGTAGTTTTGTTGCCTAACCCTTACCAAGTAGTTTTGTTGCCTAAACCTTACCAAGTAGTTTTGTTGCCTAACCCTTACCAAGTAGTTTTGTTGCCTAAACCTTACCAAGTAGTTTTGTTGCCTAACCCTTACCAAGTAGTTTTGTTGCCTAACCCTTACCATGTAGTTTTGTTGCCTAAACCTTACCAAGTAGTTTTGTTGCCTAACCCTTACCAAGAAGTTTTGTTGCATAACCCTTACCAAGAGGTTTTGTTGCCTAAACCTTACCAAGTAGTTTTGTTGCCTAACCCTTACCAAGAAGTGTTGTTGTCTAAACCTTACCAAGTAGTTTTGTTGCCTAAACCTTACCAAGTAGTTTTGTTGCCTAACCCTTACCAAGTAGTTTTGTTGCCTAAACCGTACCAAGTAGTTTTGTTGCCTAACCCTTACCAAGTAGTTTTGTTGCCTAAACCTTACCAAGTAGTTTTGTTGCCTAACCCTTACCATGTAGTTTTGTTGCCTAAACCTTACCAAGTAGTTTTGTTGCCTAACCCTTACCAAGAAGTTTTGTTGCATAACCCTTACCAAGAGGTTTTGTTGCCTAAACCTTACCAAGTAGTTTTGTTGCCTAACCCTTACCAAGAAGTGTTGTTGTCTAAACCTTACCAAGTAGTTTTGTTGCCTAAACCTTACCAAGTAGTTTTGTTGCCTAACCCTTACCAAGTAGTTTTGTTGCCTAAACCGTACCAAGTAGTTTTGTTGCCTAACCCTTACCAAGTAGTTTTGTTGCCTAAACCTTACCAAGTAGTTTTGTTGCCTAACCCTTACCAAGTAGTTTTGTTGCCTAACCCTTACCAAGTAGTTTTGTTGCCTAAACCTTACCAAGTAGTTTTGTTGCCTAACCCTTACCAAGACGTTTTGTTGCCTAACCCTTACCAAGTAGTTTTGTTGCCTAAACCTTACCAAGTAGTTTTGTTGCCTAACCCTTACCAAGTAGTTTTGTTGCCTAAACCTTACCAAGTAGTTTTGTTGCCTAAACCTTACCAAGTAGTTTTGTTGCCTAACCCTTACCAAGAAGTGTTGTTGCCTAAATCTAACTAAGTAGTTGTATTGCCTTAACCTAACCAAGTAGTTTTGTTGCCTAAATCTAACCAAGTAGTTTTCTTGACTAAACCTCCTAAAATATTTGACTGTAGCTTTAGCCTTTTCATTTAATAGTTTACATTTTATACTATTAACTAGCTTTGAATGAAGGTTTTCATTTTACACAATCTCATTTGGGAGTGAATCTCTCAGTTTCTTAGCTATTGTGCCCTGATGATGTCCAGGTAAAGGCTTAGATGGTGCGACATCGGCTCAGTGGTTAGCACTGCCCAGTCCAAAAAGTTACGTTTGCTAAAGGTCTTCTCTTTTTTATTTTCTCAGTGGCTGTGCGTTCCCTTCGCTATGATGGGCCCCGCTGTGGTGGACATCGCTGAGACAGCCTACAACTCCACCTTCCAGTCTCCGTGGGTCGGTACTCTGGAGGCAGACCGAGCCTGGAGGTGGATCGATAACTTTCTACTTCTGGTGAGACTAAAAGGGTTCTCAAGAAAGATTGGATGTGTGTTAAAGGTGAAGTTTGTTCCAGGATGCCGACAAGGATGTCCTCTGGTTCACTGTTTTATTAAATCACGGGCAGCATATCAAGTTTCAGACTGGACTGGATCCAAATATGCTTTTCGAAGATTATATCTCCCTTCTTTCAAAAGACTGTTATCTGTCTTATGCAATGGAGTGGACTGCACTGCAGGTGTTACACAAACATTCTCCTTCGGTTTCATTTTTCGACCTGCAGAGATGTGAATTCCTCCACTGGAAGCAGTTGGGACTTTGACAGCTAGCTTAAATTTTCCAAACCAACTTGCCGCTGAGATTAGCAGATAATCATGACACAGTGCAAAGAGGTCTTGCTAAATCTGTTAGTAAGCTTGGGTGAAGGAGACCGAAGGACTTTACCCTCCCAGCAGTCCTGAGAGCTCTTCAAGAGGTGGAGGTTTTTTTAAGGTAGGGACGATTAAGCGGCTCCAGCTCTGGATTGTGCCCCTCGTGTTTTATTATATTTAGGTCACAGAGTTGATAATTTGTTCTGCCAAAAGATTTATTTTTTTTAAACTGAAACCTTGCGTTCCATGTTTTTCTTCCTGAATCCTCAAACACTGTTCTGTTCATCTTGATCAAACAATATTTTGTCCAAGTTTTCTAATCAAAACACAGATGGTGGCCAGAAGGGACATATCTCTTGCTTAATTTGTATGATATAAGAAAAATACAGAGAAATTATTTTAAATTTTAAAATAATTAAAAATAACACGAATATAGATAACGACGCGTGATGATGAACCAACGGGGGGGGGGGAAATAACTAATGCTTTCCTGCTGCTATGATCCGATATACGACTTACCTCGTCTTTTGTTTGTCCTCCATCTCTTCAAGGGTTTGGGGAACTTGGGTCTTCAGAACTTCCACCAGAGGACGCTGTCAGCCGCCTCCTCGTCTACAGCCAAGATCACCTGCTTCGCTGCTGCGTTCATCGTTCCCACATTGGGCATCCCTCCCATACTCCTCGGTGCAGTGGCTGCATCAACAAGTACGGTTCAGGAGCAGAGAATAAAACGAAACGTTTTAATCTTATTTGACACTTCACATTGGCTCTAATTTTGTTTTACAAGCTAAGAAAGCAATATTTAAGTCAAGTCTGATGTTGCTGAACTAAATTAAATTCCAATAAACCTTGTACAGTGCAGGATGTAAGATTTTAGATTCCTGTCTTTCATTGTCTTTCTCTTTCCACTCGCCTGTTCATGTTCCCCAGACTGGAACTTGACGTCTTATGGTTCTCCGTCTCCATACGAGCGCGGGGAGGCGGGACTCATCCTGCCCCTCGTGCTGCAGCACCTCACCCCGACCTACATCTCCATCATCGGTATTGGGGCGGTGGCCGCCGCTGTGATGTCATCCACTGACTCCGCCTTGCTGTCTGCGGCCTCCATCTTCACCGCCAACATCTACAGGAACATCCTGAGGCCACAGGTGAGGAAGAGACATCAGACATCCTTAAACTCTTTCACATTAAAGGAAGTACATTTAAAAAGTATTGTTTACAACGTTTGTGCTGAATTACCTACCTTTGTTTTTTCTCCAGGCATCAGAGAGGGAGATCCAGTGGGTGATCCGGATCTCGGTGGTGGTTGTGGGCCTGGCCGGTACGTCTCTCACCTTCCTGGACAACAGCGTCCTGATGATCTGGATGCTTCGATCCGACCTCACCTACACCCTCATGCTGCCGCAGCTCGTCTGCGTCCTCTTCTTCAGCATCTCCAACGCTTACGGGGCCGTCCTGGGCTGCGTGGTGGGCATGCTGCTGCGGGTGTTGTGCGGGGAGCCGCTGATTGGGCTACCACCTATTCTCAAATTCCCAGGATGCACTCTGGTAAATGGCGTCTACATCCAGCACTCCCCGATCAGGACCATTTGCATGCTTTCTGCCCTGGCGGCCATCCTGTTGTTCTCCTACCTGGCGTCTCTGCTCTTCAACAAAGGCCTGATTCCTGAGCGATGGGATGTTTTTAATGTGAAGGCTCAGTACTCGAAACAATCACAAGCTGACGCCGTATCCGAAACTAAGGACGAGAAATTGAAAGAACCAAATGAGAACAATGACGCCTGTGAGCCTATGTTAGAATCAACATGTTAAGTAAGAAATCTCATTTAAATACATTTTTTTTTTTACATTATACATCAGTAAGGACTGGTTTATTAACAAATGTTTGCAATGTGTAATGACATAATTTTAACAGTACAATATATTTTGATTTTTTTGTATACTTTTATATACAACATAAATGGGAAAAAAAACATCACACCTATGCTCTTTATTATAAGAGCTCAGCTTTATTTTTCATTGATGGATTAATAGACAATACACCCCTGGGCACAAACATGTACCCCCCCCCCTCCACCACACCACCACCACCATTACCTGACTAGGAACAAAATGTTCATAATTGTTTCACTGCTTTTTGAGCAACATTTTGCAGATTAGCCATAAGCGCTGCTGTTGATTGAACTTTAATTTCTTGTTCATGCAGATGAAGGAGGGCTGTTTAAGCCCCTCTCAAAGCTCCCACATATTACACACAATGCTATCGGTGCACACACTTTAATAGGAAACCGTGAAAAGGAAACCTGCCGTGAAGGCCGTAATCTTCTTAAAGCAGAGCTGCGCAGCTGTCAAACGTACAAACTTTGATGTGTGCTTATTGTACCCTTGGTTTGCACGTTGAAGCTCTATTATGTTGGAAAAAAAATATCGTAAATATCAGATCAGATCTGGTATTGGCAGGTACTCGATATTAAAAGACACGGACTGAGATCAGCAAAAAAACAAGCAAACATGAATTGCATTTGACTGCATTTGAGTTAGCTTTTTGAACTTCCACAGACAAATATTAATAAAACTAACTTAATGCAGAGGCTCACTGACCCCTTTGGGCCCCCGGGCTTTGAGCACGCTAGGCTCAATAAGATAATCCCTCAGTGCTTTAAAAGGTAGTTTTATGTTTGAACCCACAAAATTCTTCTTTTGGTCCAAGTCCTTTGCAGCAGGCATTCGCATTAAAAAAACAATAGCTTTCCACAGAAAAGTATAGTTAATATTGAAACCAAGGCGTGACCCGGGGTTAATACTGCTGACACACCGCACCACTACTGAGTGAATACTGAGAAAAACCAGCAGGGCTGCTTGAACAACCCAATAAGGCCGACAGATTTAATTACGGTTTACTCGGGGCTGAGCAAAACAGATTATCGGGAAGCAAAGGGGCCTCGGTGACCTGAGGTTTTAATATAATCAGTTAATTTGAAACGTTTTAAAATCATCCATATTTTCTTTACAAACGCACTTTATAGTTTTATCGTATTGAAATATTATTTCAGGTCTATTGTCAGGCTGTGGTCAATGTGCCGCACTTGAAACACAACACCTACAATGTGTCTTTTTACACCATAACTGATGTTTCAAACACTATACGGCAGAGGGATCACTTTTAAAAAAAGCAACCAAATAACTTCAATATTAAAGGGAAGTTCTTGTATTTGTTAAGAAGCAAGAAGCCAAACAGTGATCGACAGCGGGCTACTTTCTTTAGAAAAAGGCTTGTGCTCCTATCCCCGATCAGTGTCATTCTTTCAAAAGTCTGCCTCCCAAATGTCGTCAACGAGTAAAATATTTTGATGGATACAAATGAGGATAAGACGTAGGTTAACAAATACTGGAAATTCCCTTTAATCACTTTGAAAACATTTGAAGTGTGCCGACACTATCCACAAAGACACCCAGTCTTCACTACTGACTGCTGGCATAATTAAGCACTTCATGTTTTAATATTGAAGTAATCACGTACGCATATATGTTTAAAAAAAAATAATAATACGCTTGTGATGACACAACAAAAATAACCCCCCCCCCCTCTGCTTAATAACTCAACGTAGAAGTGTGTGGCATGTCGGGGCTGTGACAGATGTCCATACAGCCCCCCCCCCCCCCCCCCCCGTGACAATCTAAGTGAGCTAACAATATATCAGCGTGGTATTATCTGGAGGTGACATCTCGCTCTTGACTTGTCTTTGTGCCAAACGGGTCTAGTGGAACAATCGTCCCCAAAGGACACGGTAACACAGGCGGAGGTAAAGGTCTTCTATAATTAGACCACACTAGTGTTGCTGTCAAAAGGACGGTGCCTCGGCTCCGTTGTTTTGATGAGGGTTAGGTTCAGAATGAGACATTTGAGTGTGAAAGGGTGGTGAAAGGACAGCGTGTCAGATTAGAACTGCATTAATATATTTTGATTTGCTTGTATTTGTGTTGAGCGGACAGCTATATAGTCTTTCATGATGGTTTAGATATTATTTCAGAAGATTTTAAACTGCAAACAATAAGCCCTGTAAATGTTTTTTTTTGCAAATGTTTTAGAAATGTGTCGACATTCAGTTGGGATGTAAAGAATTATCTGAATACTTTCCAATTAAAACTTTGCCCATGAAAATGTCTACATGTTAAAACGGAACAAGTAGTGACGATACAAATTGCACTAATTCTGACGACAAAAAATGTCCTTTTCAAACAGGTGTAACGTCTGTAGAAGCTTTTATCATCCTGGATAATCTGCTCTTATAGTTAAGATGATTAAAGACAAGTGTGTGGAATATTACTTGAGCCATAAAAATTGGTTGTAAAAGGGGACACAACTATTGAAGTAAGTTTGAGTGAAACTATTTGGCTATCAGTAAAAACATGACAAAGTTGACTTTTGTTTTTATTCTGCACTAAATTCACACCGTGAAGTAATTTGCTTGATGTCATCTGCAACATTTCACTTCCTTACACTCACAGGTAGACATGGTGCAGGACTTTAGTGGCGTGATGATGCAGTGGAACAAGCAGAGGATGCTGTAGTGACACCTGCTGGTCATCTGGTGGTACAACAGTGCGCCAAACCTGCTTTAAGAGTGGACATTATTTAGTACACACATTAGTAATATCTGTTTATACTCCTTGATCTTTAACATCTCAATCAAGTCATTATAAGGAAGTCACAAAGTTAAACACACAATGTTCAAACACAGCTGAAAGCAGAATAACATCACAGTGTACATGAATCACTTTGACTGTAGCTCAGCCATGTTAAGAAATTCAGAGACTCCATTATGAAATCCTTGTGTCTTTGTTATGATTCCCTACATGGAGCTTGCAGGGGTCGAGGGTCTTGCTGAGGAAACTTCACTGAGTCAGCGGCTCTCTTTCGAGGATAAAACGCTCGGCTGATTTTCACCGTTCAGCTCTGCTCCGTCGGGACTGTACATGTTCAATGAGGCAGCAACTCACGAGTGTTTTCACAGCTCATCTATTGGTTTGTGTCTTGATGGAGAGATTTTTACTCTAGAACTAGAAAGACCCATTTTTTTCAATTTCTTTGTCTTCTTACTTAAATCTGATCAAATAGGTACTATTTCTATCAATATAAACACTTTCACATTTTGTTACTAAACTACTAATTGATTTGACTAATTGATTAGTTGAGGACTTTGGAAGGCAGAGATACCTGTTTAAAAAGGAAAAACGCAGATGCAACAATTACTTGCAATTTTCAGCACCACTGATGAAACATCCCAGACTACACGTACACATTATTACATCAGTATGCAATTTATTTTCCACACATTCAACTTTTAAATACTAAACGATAAAAGAATCAAGATTTGAGGTGAATTTAAACTTTCGGACAGAAGACAGGAGTCATTACGTTCACGGCATGTCATGCATCACAGGGTTTGGGGGGGAGTGAGAATGTAACCGGTACATTTGTGTGGTGACTGTAGGGGTGGAATGATATTCAGAAAATATTCAATTTAAACATTCAGGATCAAGATACCCTCGAGGCAAAGTTTGCTCCTCAATCAAAAAGTCCATCTATAGTGGTCTCCAGCTGTCAGACAACAAAAAAACAAACACCCATAAAATACTAGACTTTTAGTTCCGTCCATCATTTGTGCAACCGAAGTCAGTCTTCTTTAAAAGCAAGTCTTTGTAGGACACCGTGTTCTGTCTTCTTCTGCCCCCAGAGGATGGGGAGGGATTTCAGTGCTGGAGGTCACGAGGGCCCCGATGGCGTTTCTGTTCCAGGTCTGTTTTTGGGGTCTAGACCGGTCCCCTCGTACACAACCTTGTTCTTGATGCCGTCCTGTACCATCCTCTGCTGCACACGAAACTTGGCGTTGTTCACCCTGCAGTAACACCTGGGGGAAGGAGACACGGTCAGGGTTTCTGTTACGGACAGAAGTAACTAGAGAGGATTGGCTTATAGTTGGCGCTCGCTCAGGAGAGGTTTCTGCCTGTTAAAAGGGAGTATTTTCCACGACACTGTCGCCAAGTGCTAACTCACGTGGGAATTGTTGGGTGCGTGTGAATATTTTAGAACTTTACAATATGAAAAGTGCCCCGAGATAACTTCTGTTATGTTTTGGTGTTATACAAAACGGAATTTAGTTGAATAGAGAGGAAACGGCAGTAAGAAGTGAGCTCATGTTCAGAGAGAAATTCTGCAAATATTGAAAAGGATGAAGTGTCAATCAACATAAAGACCTACCAGGACCCGAGGGTAGTGAGCATGAAGCCTGCAAACCCCACGTCAAAAGACCGTTTCACCCGACCTGCGGACAACAGGAGAGACAGCAGAGTTGTCATCATATATATTTCTGCCAAAGCGTGCAATCCCTCATGTCATCAGGCTTCAGGTCACATATTTAAGTCGTAGCAAGTTTCACAGGCAAATTTCCATGTGAGCTTCTCCTTAGTTTATTGCATGAGGTACTTCCCCTCTCAGATCGTTGACAGGACAGACTGGTGACAGTGCACTTGTACACTCATAGAGATGTTGCAGTGATCAGCTGGCTAGTTAATTCCTTTAAAACGCTGTTTTGGCTGGACGTGGACAGGTTGTTCAAGATTCTATGTGAAAAATGAATGGTAAGTTAAACAATCGCTAAATGAGCAAAGAAAATACACACACACACACACACACACACACCAGACTTATATGAGACTCACTTGTGGCCATAAAGTGTAGCAGGCCAGCACCTAGCGAGCCCCCGGCTCCTTGCAGGATGGCGTCTCTGGCACACGGAGTGTTCTGGACATCCAGAATCCCCAGCAGCCTGAAACCCTGAAGGAACAAGATACAGAAGCAGACCTTACATGTGACTTATTTACTCTTAATTAAGTGATATTGATACCTACAGGGATTTCATACTTATGTAATGAGAGTGGAATGATCAATTGTTACCAACACTATTATCTGTATCCACAGTCATTTTACACATGCATTGATATGAGATTGTTTTTGATTCATAGGTTATATAAGTATACGTTCTGTCTATCCTGTGGGGCCTTTGTTACACTTTGTGTGTATGTTGTCCAGAGAGGAGAAAAGGAAATGTTTGTTTTTCTTGAATGAACATGCATTGATGGTATATTAATGCGCACAACAATAACAAAGCCTTTGAATTGTGCTTCACCATGAGTAACTTAAGAGAACTTCACGTTTCTGCACGTTAACCGCTTTGGTTGACCTTCTAAAAACGACTCTGCCTTTTAAAAAGCTTCCTAACAGCTTTCCTAAGAGACACTAACCTTCTTCTTGCTCTCCTGCTCTTCTTCTGTCATTGTACCTCCGTGTTTGTCTCCTTGTGCAAGGTTTATACTCAATTTATCTCGAGAAAAACCGTCATGTACTGATCATTTTCGTAACCATATTGTTTCCCGCGCATGCGCTGTACCTACTGAATGGGTCCATCCGCTATTAATCGCCGACTCGAAACGAGCAAACGGCTGATGTAGAGTTCTGGTATAACCTTAAAATGGTTAAATGGTGATAAAAAGGTCAATTCGAGGCTATATATAATGTACATATATTAGGATTTTAAAGGTTCGTCTAAACTTTTCATGTTTTGAAAAAAGAAATCTATAAATATGTAATAGTTAAAGGATTATGTTTGCTGGATGGCAATGTAATGTTTGTGTACTTTCCCCTTTTTTTCCTATTTATGTTTTTGCGTGTATATTTCTTGATATTTTTTCTTATTTGCAATTACATAATGTAATAAAATGTTGTTGACATGTTGCACCAAAAGAAAAAAGAAGAAGAAAAGGCCTTACTATAATATAATTACATCAAATGTATGTTCTTTGATAATAAAACTGCATGTATGCAACTGCAAATTCTGCAACATAAGTGGGTCTATTACATATTCAGTAATGTTTTATATGTACAAAAATGATACACCAAATAATAAAATACCCAGCATAAAAAAAATTTAAAAGTAACATTTAACAATTTATTTTATATTCTAAATACAAGCTGGGCTGCTAAATGTGTTTCTTTCCTTCTGCAACCCAAATTTCCCCTGTTGAGTCTACCCAGTGTTACACTGGTGGAAAAAGAAGCAGTTACTGAAACACAATCCTGTGATTGAATTTCGGATGTCTTCTCAATTGTCCCACTCAGAAAACCCCCCAAATCATACTGTGTTATCTTAACCCATTAAAACCATCAACGTCATAAATGATCCATGTCAAGAGGAAGTCAACGTGTCACAGTGATCCCACACTGATAAAACAGGATTATTTCACCGGCAGCAGCAGATTACTTCCTGTCAGTCCTCATCCTGCTCTACGGTCAAGGTGGAATTCTTGGCCACACATAAATATTCTAACAAACATGTGTATTACAGTATACATTTCTGTGTAAATCTTGTGAACGATACTGAGCAAAAGCAGTTCTCACTGTCTTACCCATTGGCCCATAAAGACACTATTTATACCGGTAATTAAACAAAGATGGATTTTTAAAAAAGCTTCAGAGGAAATATTATATATATGAAAGAAAATAACATGTTATAGTAGGCCTACTAATTATCTATCTAAACTGTCACCTTAACATTCATTGTATTTATGAACCCCTTGTTGTTTCTGATTCGAATTGTAAACTTTACAGTTCAGCCTCAAGTCATAAAGCTTCCTCCCTCTTTCACGGTGGCCTTAGAGCAAGGCACTGAACCTACCCATGCACCCTCTAATACAGGCCTGGCCAACCCGCGGCTCCCGAGCCGCATGCGGCTCTTTGCCTAGTTTCATGCGGCTCTTACGTTCATATCGAAGTTTTTTTTTTTTTTTTTTTTTTTAATGTGCGTGTTCGCTTCGCTTGAGTTCAATACGGTATTTTCGTCAAACGCGCAAGGGGCGGACTGGGGGAAAAAAGTGGCCCGGGAGTTACTGTGTCAGACCGGCCCACTCGGTATTTTTTCACTCGCATTAATGCGTAGTTTATCGCGCGTTAATACATGGAGCAGACATTTGTATCACAGTGTTTTTAGTGTATAGGTTAAGGACTGTGGTCTTTATAGCAATTTGATTCTTTGAAGACATCATAAAGATATTTAACTTTCACATCTGAAATTACAAGAGCTCTGCTCTGTGATCTCTTTCCTTGTCTCTCCCCCCTGTGTCACGGTGTGGGTACATCGCACTGGTGAAATCAGAATACCCTTATTTGATTGGCTAAACTGCATCACGTGACGTGATTTACAACGCATTGGTCGGTGTGTTTTTTTTCGCACGTGTTGAGTAGGCTAGAGCAGTGGTCCCCAACCTCCTGATAGATGTTTTATTTTGAAAAATTACCGGATTCTCTCCCAATTTCATCCGCCTGTGGCTCTTGACACATGTCAAGACGCTTGTCTCGGTCACGTGATATGTTAATTAAGCCCACAAGTTAGCGAAAATGAGTAAAAAACTTTTGGAGAGCTTCTTTGCAAAGGGGAAAAGCCCACTAAGGAGACAGAAGAAGAAACTTCCAAGAAAAAGAAAGCTTCATTTAACAGACAATATCAGGAGTCTAATTAAATACCAGGAGTAATTCTGACGCGCCAAACCCACTCTGCATAATATGTGACGACAGAGGAAGAGGAAGATCAGCTGCTGGAGATTGTAAATGACGGTGGCCTTAAAAGTATGTTTGAGACAACAACTCTGCTGGTGTTTTGGATTGACATTTAATAACACCTAAAACAAAGTTAGACTGACGGAAGAGATTAGATGAGTAAAGAAGTTGGAAACCATGAGTGTGAATACAGATTGTGAGGAGTAGTATAAATATCAGTCAGTGATTATTGACTTTGGGTATTTAGGTATTAGAGTAAATTTAACGTGTTCTGTGAAGCATGGAATATAGTCGTGGCCGGCGATGTCAGAGGGAGGGTAGTTGGTGATGGAGGTGGGCCGGTATTGGACCATCCCAACCCCGTCGGCCTACCGGGGATTTTCCCGGTATCCCCGATGGCCAGTCCGCCCCTGTTCTACCCTGAAACACGTGAAATCAAAGCATCGATCTGTGCTGACTGACACCCATGTGAAAGAATTGCTTCGAGTGGCAACAACGGAATACAAGCCAGATTTGAAGAAGATTGTTCAAGGCAAGGAAGTCCCACTAAGCAACATGCATAGTAAAAGAAAAATTCTATTGTAAATTATTATATTTTTGTTTGTGGACTTGGTTGAACTGAGAGTTTGTGTGTGTGAGACAGTGCACACAATGTTCATTGTTGAAAATGACTGGCCTGTGGTCTTAGTACTGTAGGAGTCAATTTCTGTCATTATCATGTTGGTGTGTGACATTTACAATAAATCTGGCTGAGCAGAGGTCTGTGTGTGTGTGTGTGTGAGGAAGGGATGGGGTGATGTTCATGTGTGCCCATGTGTATGATGTGGCTCTTTGCGGTAACACAGCAAAAAATGTGGCTCTTAGTCTCTGACTGGTTGGCCACCCCTGCTCTAATACTATATCATTCTGCAGCTTGTATGTGTGTAACAGGATGTAAAAGTGATACGGAGAGAGTCTAATCCCCAGGTTAAAACAAGATTAAAACTGTACTATGTGCCCCCCTTTAACAAAAACAGGTAACCAGGGTTATATGAGCACGTTTCATCCTGGATACCAGGCGCCTCTGTGCTGTATAAAGACTGAGCAGGACACCCGGCCTCAGCACACTGCCTGCAGACACCTGAGAGGTAAGTCAGGCTGACTTACACCAACAACCACCTGCCGATTTAGCTATATTTTAGTATGTTTTGGTGTGGCTAAAGTGTTGTAGAATAAGCTTAAATGACTAATTTAACTGTACCACTAAACAGTGCTTTTTAAAATAAAGTGTTATGAGTAGAAATGAACAGCTGAGGTCTGAAAATATGAAAGATAAAACAGAAAGTACCGATTTACAGTGAGGCGTAGGCCTACTTTAAAGAGTTTATAGGTTGTTTATAGGTTGACACCATTATTAATGATGAATTGATGATGTATTGATGTTTTATGGATGGGATGCCAAGTTGTTCTCTTTACGAGAAGCCATGGAGCCTGAAGTTATCCATGTAAGTACGTTATTAATTGACTAACCAACCCACTTTGCCTCCTGCAGGATGATGGATGTACAGGTCAGAAGAGCGATGTTCCCCTTGATGTTGAGTTTGTTTCTGGGAGCCTCGTCTACCATTTGGCCCCTGGCTGCAGGTAATTTAAAACAGACAGCTTCCAGTACTTTTTTTAATGAATTACATTTTTTTTTACTTATATTTAACCAGGCAACTCATTAAGAACACATTATCATTTACAACAGCGGCCTGGAAAAAAAGGCAAAACTATTTGTTAGAGAAGGGGCTAAAAAAAAGAAATGCCAAAAACTAGCATTACATGTGGCAACACATAAATAGGATGCAGTTTAGCACACAAACATCGGGCAGGTTGGCAGAAAACAGAATCAGGCATTACAACAAAAAAGAACAAAAGAACATGAGTAGCAAACACAAGCAGTGAGACAAGACAACATGGGACAAGCAGCAGACAGACAAAGGTTCGGGAATATTAGTGGGTCAGGAAACAGCTGAGTTCTTAAAAGTATGTACTTATATAAACTAAAAAAAAACAACTGAAAGGCAGGTTTTGCTGTAGTTTTGACTTCCAATCTTTGACCTTTATCAACATCTTTTGGTGACTAATTCGAACAACACGGACGGAGCTATCCTCCTCCTACATGAAGATCTCTGACACCTCCTCTTACATTACACTACAATGATTCATAATATTACATTCATGTAACAGAGACAAGTAAGCCACATGAATACTTTTCACTCGATACAGGTGTAAAATAGAGCGAGTGAAGTGAAAGTCTAAGCAAATGTGGGAGTTTTGATATAGCATATTAGCATATTAGCACATAATAGACATGAATTGATGGTCACATCAAAATGGAAGTGGCATGTCATAACAAAAAAAAGAAGAAGTGTGTTTTGTTTAACAGGAACTGTGAATATTACACATGCAGAAAGTAATGTAGAACAAGCAATTCCATCACCACTAATGTGTTGGCAGGGGCACTAATGGTTCCCTTCTCCTCGTGAGAAGTTGCGGTATGTGGCATATTTGTACCAAATTGCAACACCTTCTATCACCAGCGGTCTTCCAACTGCCGTCCTGCCAGCTCATCAACCAGACGGTGTCTCTAGAGAAGGAGGGCTGTCCCAAGTGTCACCCGGTGGAAACAACCATCTGCAGTGGTCACTGCATCACCAAGGTAGTGTGGGAAAGAGTCTCGGAGGAGTAACTCTCTCCGTTTAAAGATTTTACTCACATTTCACTGATGTAAATGAAACAGTAGACATAAGATGACATGAAAGTGAATAATAAATATGCAAGTCTGAGGAATTAAAAGACTAAAACCTGAATTAAAAATGTAATTATTAGGTATATAATAGTAAATGCCAGGATGATAAGGTCTATGTTTTGAGCTCACATTGAAAAGGATTTTATGATTTCATATACACGCTGATATTCTTGCTTCACAGCAACCACAATCTCCTCTTTGTCTTCCAAATATCAAAGTAAGCACATTGCTTAATGACCTGAACAACAAAGCAACATATGACCGTCTCTCAGTTTAATTAATTTTAACCAAATCTAATTCAGCTTTGCATATCAATGGATGGTAGTGCGAAGGTAATTAGATGGCATTTGCTTTTACTATACTCTAGACATAATGAAATAAAGAATGAAATATAGTATTAAGGCAAAGGAAAAATAAGATGTACGTATATTGTCTCTGTAGCCGATAAGACTCTCTCTTTGCTACATGCCAGCAGATTTAAAACAATGTGCATGTCTGCGTCATGTAAGAGGAAATGATACCATGCTAGTAGTCACATGTTCATGGAGTCATCAAGCTACTTCTGAATCAGCCCATCTGAACTGACTGACTGTTGCTGTAACACCCTGGAAACTCGTGGTGGAGACCATGAATATCAACAACAAATGGGATGTAAATCAGGCCTAAGTGTTTTCTACATTGGACCAAACCACCAACCGTACAGTTAACACCCTTCTGAAACGGGACAAAACTGAATTAGCAGAAATAAAATTGCAACACAAGTCACTTTAAAACCTTTGGGGGCTTTATTTGACGATATCAGTGATAACTTATAACAAACTTTTTTTAAGGTATAGCGTTGAACTTTTTTTGTCCAAAGAGCGGTTGATTCATTGTGACATCAGCGGTCTTAGACCAGTGTTCCTCACCCCTCTTATGATGTGATGGTTGATGGCACTGTTATGTTTGTCCCCACCAGGACCCCGTCATCAAGATACCATTCAGCAACGTGTACCAGCATGTGTGCACGTACCGGGACTTCTACTACAAGACATTTGAGCTTCCCGACTGTCCTCCCGGCGTGGACCCGACCGTCACCTACCCGGTGGCTTTGAGCTGCCGCTGCGGCCGCTGCGCCATGGACACGTCTGACTGCACCTACGAGAGCCTGCAGCCCAACTTTTGCATGAACGACATACCTTTCTACTACTAGTCTTATGTAACGGCGGCATAAAACACACTCAACATAAACTGTACATGCATCAACTGTTGTGAATAAAAGTTGTTACATTTATTAGTGCCAAATCATTTGTTCAGTAGTTTCTATTTCCTGCACGGTTACACCAGACATATACCTCACTTTCACTCACCGGGTTTATCAACCAGATGTTTCCTGCCACATCCAGCAAACACAAAGTGTTCCATTTACGCAATACATGTATGGTCTGATCTGTTTTTGAGGACAATGGTTAGTATGTTCCAGGGAAACAGTGGTGTGCAACTTTGTTATTGGGGGTTTTAAAGCAGTTTTCTTGTGATAAAATTGCAGAATTGTAGAAGTAACTGCACAGGGAAAACTAAGATGCATGTTTAATGATTTGCAGTTGAAAAGATGTGTAAATGTCTGTTACAGTGAGGCTATATTAAATTAAAGAGTGAGTGCACGGCATTGAGTTTCTTATGTGCTAAAGAGAATGCTTGATATTTGTGCTCCTTCTGTATAAAGAGAGCGCGTTCACATTACATTGTGTTCTCCCTCACTGAGACTGTACGCATTCTGTTGTCATGACTGAACCTTCTCTGCGCAGAGAATAAATACTCAAAAAGACGACGTCTGGTTTTCGGTATTCTCTATTTCAGCATTAAAAGACTCACGCAAAGCGGGTATAGGATTTGTCCACCACACATGGAATCCATTGCTTCATCATATTATCATAATAGACCGTATAGCTCGTATTGATAAATAAAAAAAATGAGCTATACAGTATTTCGTTAGAAGAGGTCATATCGGTCATATTCTTGTTACAGTGTGATGTAGTTTAGAATTTCAACAATTCGACTCCAACATTGGAATCCGAGACTCCGCCATCCTCACACAGAGGCTGCGAGTTGTGGATTTCCTTGCTGCTTGCCCCATCTGCTGGTGTGTGTGTTTGTGGTGGCCGTTGGACTTTAACTTGAAACACGTCCCACTTCTCCGGTACGAGTCCCTTGTTGAAGAGCAGAGCCGTCAGGTAGGAGACCAGCAATATGGTGGCGAAAGCAACCAGCATACAGATGGTCCTGATGGGGGAATACTGAACGTAAACGCCGTCTTCAAGGGTGCATCCTGGGAAATGGATGGCTGGTGGTAGCCGTACCAGGGGCTCTCCACACAAAACCCTCAGAAGGAACCCCACCAGGAAGCCCACAGCGGCACCGTAACCGTTGGATATGTCGACGAAAAGCACGCAGACCAGCTGCGGGAACATCATGATGTAGGCGATTTCTCCACCCAGGATCCAGAAAGCTATGACACCCGCGTGCAGGAAGGTGAGCGATGTTCCGGCCAGGCCGAATACAACCACAGAAATACGTATCACCCACCGCATCTCATTCTCGGATGCCTACGATGAAAAGAAATAGAAAGAGGAAAAACAGTAAGGGTATAACGATAGACCGGGAAATTCCTTTTTATATCTTTCCAAACCTCTCCGATTGACTCCCTAGATAGAAACAGTTCTTGTTTGTTCAAGGTAAGCGCAGAATCATGCAAAAACCCTGAGCGCCTTCAACAGGAGCATCCATCGGGTGAACTTTCACCCTCTCCTCTCTCCACCTTCACCTTGGTCCTCAGGATCGTCCTGTAGATATTCGAGGAGAAGATGGAGGCTGCAGACAGCAGGGCGGAGTCAGTCGACGACATCACGGCGGCAGCCACAGCTCCGATGCCGATGACGGAGATGTAGGGCGGAGTTAGGTGCTGCAGGGAGAGGGGTAAAATCAAACCTGTCTGACCTCGTTCGAACGGAGACGGAGACCCATACGAGGTGAGGTTCCAGTCTAGGAAACAGTGGAGAGACAGGATGAATCAGTCAAACTGATACGTTTGGTGCGTCATTAATGCCATGTTGGAAGAGGATATAACGGATATGATGATGGCGACAGCTACACGCTCAATGTACTAGCTCCACCTCTTTTCACGTGGTCAACTTTGGATAAAAATACAACAACAAGTTTAATTTCAAATTGAAAGATATTTAACACAACTGCTTTACCCGTTGATGCAGCGACTGCCCCGATGAGCACAGGAGGAATTCCAAACGTGGGGATGAGAAAAGCTGCAGCGTAACATCGCAACTTAGCTGTGGCTGACGAAGAAGCTGATAACGTCCTCTGGTGGAAATCCTGGAATCCGAGGTCCCCTATGCTCTTTGAGGGAGGGACAAATATCACAATAATAGGAGGTGAAGTTAGTCCACATTAAGTCATCCACTTTTGCATGTGTCTTTAAATGTTTGGAATTTTTAAGTGAAAAAGGGCCTTTGAGGAAATATGAGATATGCTGCAGAAACATGTATTTATCTGTGCTGTTTTTGCTGATAAGTCAAAATATCTGCAATGGAAAAGGTATTTTCTGACAAATAAATGCAAAAATCGGGGAGCCATCATGAAACCAAAAAAAGTATCTATTCCTCGATTTTGGTTTCAGACAGGTATGTGATTTAAAGGGCAGATATGTATGCGGCTGTGGATACAAAAAAATGATGTTGGACTTTAAGTTACACTTAAGTCATTTTGTGAGTCACCTGTTTCTACTGCTGCACACATCACCTGAAATCGAGCTCTTCTTTTGATCATGCATTATTCTCAAATGCTTTTCATTGCCGTACCAGAAGCAAAAAGACATCGATCCACATCCAGGCTCTGTCTGCAGTCAGAGTGCCAACCCAGGGGGCCTGAAAGGTGTGGTTGAAAGATGTGGTGGTGATGTCAACGGAGGTGGGACTCATGAGGACGAAGGGGACGCACAGCCACTGAGGAGAGAGAGGCACACCATCGATACACATATAGCAGTTGAGTTTCCATGGTCCTCTTCTTTCTCATACAACTGGGGATAAACTACAAAATAAAGGTTTGAATGTTACAGAATGTTACCAATTTTACACATGAAAATTAGTTCAAAAGAGATGTATAATGTCCCGTGGCTCCGGAGGAGGATTTCTAAAGTCTGAGCAAATAACCCCGGATGATGTCATAGTGATGTCACCAGAGTTATGTCAGGCTGGAGTTGGGACTTACATTTTTAACAGAAAGCCTGTTTTTCAAACAGTTTTTAGAGAAATGTGCGTTTAGAAGGCAGGGAGGGTATAATAAAACACTTGTCAGGCAATTCTACATTTTAAAAGTGCCCCTATAATACACTGACTATAGGGAACATTGCTCGACAACACACACACAAAGAATGACAAAGAAACTACGCTATTTTTTTTTTTAAACCAATTACATTGCTGTCCTTAAAAATGGATAACTCAGTCCGGCGCCATGCTAGCGGCTCTATGATGCTGCACACAGGTATAATGGAGCTTAGAGCTTAGTGTCAGCATGCTGAACCTGCTCACAACCACAATGCTAGTTTAGCAGGTAATGATGATTGGGACATGCAAATCAAATGGCAGAGAAAAGGGATCATGTCTTGACGTGAAAACGTGTCACCGCTGGAATCCGTTGGAATCCGAAACTAATGTGATTGAACAAATTACCGAGGTGACAAAAATGAGAGTGAGCTGTATGACGTCTGTGTAGGCCACAGAGTAGAGACCTCCCAGCAGGGTGTAGGTGACGGCCACAGCAGCAGAAATCCAGATGCACACAGCGTAGGACAAATCCAGGATCACGCTCATGGTTACTCCTATGAAACACACATGCAGTTTCCATGCACACTTAAATACACAAGTAGCACACACACACAATAAAGCTCGCCAACATATCAAAGATCAGCAACAATTCATTCACTGCATTGCGGTATTACACAAACAAACAAAAATTAAAAAAAGCAATATTTTGGTTGAGGAAGCACAAACGGTGCAACTGTACACAAACAACTACAGTAAAGGCCCAGTATGGGCACACATATATAGATCAAGATGTAGTTTGATAGATTGTTACCCAAGCTTATCAGTGTTGATGTCACCCAAATGATTTCGGACATCAGCGGCGCAATAGAAAAAAGTCCACTCAGTCCGTTTCCGTACTTGATCTGGAAAGGGTCCATCATGGTCACGTACTTCCTGTCTCTCATGGGCTCAGCAAAGAAAAGACCACCTTTGAAAACAACAGCAGGAGAGTTGCAAAAATATTCTCTCATTTATATCAAATATAAATGAGAGAATTACATTTTCAGCGTCACAGTTTTCTAGGAAATTGATGCAACCCCCTTGTAAAAGGGAATCTTACCAACAATGAAGGCCAACGTTGCTGCCAAAGGCATCACAGCCCAAATCAGCCCAAACTTTGGATTGTACACCGTCTCAGCTGTGCCGATAATGAAGGTCCCTCCAACCCAGGTAGCTGCAGAACACACACACACACACAAAGAGTTCATTTTCACATTTTTCAAATGTCTTACAAGTTGTTATTACAGTCGTCCTTGCAAATGTCGAGATGATTGTTGTGTGTTAACTGATTTCTGTCTTCAGTCTTGTGCACAGAGCAAACATTGGATGCACTCACATGTCCCCAGGGTCGGAAACTAACGCTAGTCCGCGTGTATGCGCTTTTATTCTGAAACTGTATTTGACGTTGCGAACTGTTTCCGCTTCCGGTTGCGCTAACCGTAGATCCTACGTAGGACCAACGGTACAGTCAGATCGAGTCATTGATGAAGTCATCAACTGTAACTTTGAGCCTATGTGGCGTAACTGTTCCGTTTGTAGTTGTACTTATGTTCTTAAGTGCATTTACTGTCAGTAAGTGTTTGTCTTGTAATTAGCCGTTTAAATAATAGCCCCAACAGTAACATTCCACTATTCCCAAAATTGTTGAGGATATTAGACTATTTTGTTTTCGATTATCATTTTTTGTTTACGCAATGCGAAAGGCACTATATTCATCGATCAGGCCGGGCCTCTCTTTCAGTTTCACCAGCGGCCCGCCAAGATTCGTCCGGGGAAGAAATATAGATCGTGAAGCTCTTATCACTGCAGCACATGAACTAACACCCAATATCTTTTTGTGATCTAACAAAAATAATTCATCTAAAATTAGAACAAATGCCTGCTTTAGTCATAGACTGCGTATTGTTTTTGGCACCGAGCGTTGACTGCTCAAACTGCCGTGGTGACATGCTGTTACTCCCCACGGCGGAATATAGATCAGATCAAGAAGATAGTGTAGATTCTGCACAGTTTCATTCTCAAGAAGGCTGGCAGCAAATGGAGGCAGACATAAATGCTGAACTTGATGTACCCATGCTAGCTGAATGAACATTATAGCCTACCGGACCCTTGACGTTGTTCTTCTGCTTCCTGTGTAATTATAATATCACGACATCATGATGTAACATGCATCAATCTTTGTACAGCCATAATGTTACAAACAATAAAACTCTTGATTAGTACCTTGCATCTCTGCGGTTTCACTGTTAGATAATTGCCTTGGGAGAGTCTTCCTCCACACACACATCCCTACACCCCGTGATTGGTACATTCCCCAAAGCTTCATGAAGGACTAGTAAAGATTGCTCAGGACTAGTATTTTTATGAACCTACTAGTACTGATTTTGAGTTAGTTTCATACCCTGTGTCCCATTTACAAACATTAAAAGCCATATCAAAACTAATTATGAATAGTTAGCTTAACCTCAAACTTCCCTCAACCTTTCATATCAAACTTCAAGATTGAACGTGCATGGAATAATTAACTTTAAGCTTCAAAACGTCAACGTTCACATTTTGTTTTGCCGGAGACACAAACAGCGGTCTCCTTGGCAGAAGTCATATTTTTGTTTGTCTATTAAGCTGCAGTGAAATGATTTTGTAACTATGCACCATTTCCTCTAAAATCTAATCTGAAATTAGACAAATTGTCTCATGAATGAGATTTTGAAGGGCTTTAATTTTGAAATGCTACATCAGAATGTCCTGGTTCTCTTTTGATTGACACCTTGAGGTGGTCTGCTTTAATTTGTAACTATGGACCATTTCTTTTAAAATCTAATCTGACTTTAGAAGGAAGTTGGCTCATGAATGAGATTTCAGATTTCAGAAATTAGCTATTTGAAGGTGCAATTTCAGTTCACAGTTTGTACTTCATAAAATATCTTAATTGGTACAGTTAACATGTTTGATTTTTGTTTGGATGTGGTCAGAAATGTCCTGAACACATACATATCAGTAAATCAGATATTATTAATTTCATTATCTTTCCAGCAACCCTCAAATCAAAGAATAAAGACACAATTTAGTTGTATTTTCCCTTTAACTCACGAGATGTAGGTAACATGTTTTATACTTAATGTTAATATAATTCATTTAATCTTATTTCCACAAATGCAATTTATATATATGCTTAATTGACATCTTATTTTGGAAACCGGATGTTGTCTGACGGTAATCTTTCCGCTAACTTTGCAAAATCCTTCGCTCTCTCCCGATCTGTGCCGTTTGAATGTGTTTACCGTGAATTTCAGCATATAGGCGCACTAAAATGTAAGTGTCTGCTGGATTGACCGCGGAGATCCGAGTGTCTGCTGACCTGACCGCAGTGCTACAGAGCGGTGTGCACAGTGTTCAGACGCCGCCAAGTGTTAACCTGCAATAAAGTCAGCTCAAAATGCTACACACTGCACCGTTAAACACAATTTACCATATGGTAAATGTTAAAAGAAAGCATGCAATTAAAATGCAGGGTTTTTTTCCCCAACAGTCTATGAACCTGCAGGTTACAGCTGCTGCAGCTGCAGCTGCAGCACAAAGGAACTCACCGGTTGTGGTGAAGATTCCCATGACCAAATTGATGTTCCGGTTACCCAGCAGAGCCATGTCTGCATGGTTTGCCTGCGTCCTGTTTTCATCCCTTTTGGATTTGATGGAAGCCCAGATGCCGATACCGAGCACCAACAGGTAGAATATGATGGTGGCTACGAGTCCCGGAACGTTGAGAGCCATGCTATCCTCCTGAACAGTGCTGCAGCACAGAGCACAATGAGCTGCCGGGCATGCCGCTTTTATTAGGCAATGGTCTGGTTAAACCTGAATAAATTAACCCGTGCGTCCAGTCTGAGCGCTAGGTGTGGCTGCAGGCAGATGCGTTTTTTTCTGCAGAAAACTATGCACACCAACCAACCAGTACAGACACATGTTCAGCCACTGATTGACAACATTTGATGCCACTCCTATACTGTAATCAAATGTCATTTTACAGCCAATTTCACCATTAATCTACGGTATTCGTGTAATACGGGTTTGTACTGTAGCAATGCATTGTGGGCTGTCCCATTTGAAGCAACAGCACAGAGACACTAAACAGTATCCTATGTTTTAAATTACAGTACACTACAGTATTTTTTGGAAAGTTGTGTTGCATAGAGAATGTGCACATCAACAAGAGGTCCTGCTTCATCTGCATCGATCAGGTTGTGCATCTACAAATTAGACGGTAATTAAAAGCAATATTATTTTCCTCTCAGTATCTTATTCATACAGGTAACGTAGCATTACCAAAAAAAAAAGGTTTGAAATCAAACTGATGCTTTGCAAGCTGTGTAGATGTTAAGTCGATGATTTTAAAATGTCACTTATCAATGAGGTTTTAGAGTAACCGTTTAATCAAATACTAACCGTTTATCAACAGATCGGTAGCGGTTGTTGCTATGTAGCTGATAGCCGATGCAGATGTTGGACAAAGCAGTTGTTTTGAAGTGTTTGAACAATGCTTTTTTTTGGTGACATGTGTGAGATGAAATACTGCAAAGACACCGTAGAACAACTAACTGCTCCACTTTATTGTCAGTCATTGTATCCAGAGGTCAGACAATGAGACCGTGAATATCACACAGCAAAAATGAATACAAGTATCAATATTACAAAATACATCTCTAAAAGGATGCTACAGCTTGCGTTACAGATAAAATACACATAGTAAGAGTAGAAAATAGAATGATTTCAATCCAGATGTACATTTTTACAATCCTAGCCTTTCCAGGTTATGTATGAGGAATAATGTAAAAAGTTATGTTAAAAGCACTCAGTCGATTCTGCACCTTCTTCAGTCATGTCTATACTGTACAGGGGCAGCAGAGTACAGACGGGGGTCTTAGAGAACTGTCTTGTATCTGAAATATCAGGAGGTTTGATTCCTGTGAAAGTCCACATTTATCAAGAGAGGGACGCCTAAAATAAAAAATCAAACCAGTCATTCTGTATCAGAGTCATGAGTGTTCAGCAGCATGAACTTGTCTGTTAGAGGGAGAATCACGGAGGATATATCATCCAATGGGAGGTTTGAAGACGGACTTTGTGGTCTCGATCCCAGTCAACCAAACCACATCTAAAAATCTATACAGATCTACAAAAGAGGTGTTGGTGCAGCAGGTGTTGGCAATCTCTTCTTCTAACTCAAGATCTACGTTGATGCTCAGTCTCAGGTCTGATGATGTTTTCCTCAACAGGAAATCAGTAGACATGTTATCATACTCCATCCTCTTCTCTCCTCTGTATCCTGCCTTGATTCAGTCCTTGTTTTCTTCCTCAAGGGTCGCCTGGTCGTTCGGCCTCATCCCGTCTTCTTCATCTCTGCCGCCCGTCTCTGGTCCAGGACTTGGCGGAAGCAGCTCCAAGTCCCTGGAGCTGCTCGTGCTGGCGGCTCTGGCTATCCTGGTGAGCGTCTGTTCGTACGGCGAGGGCAGGTAGACCATGAGGAAGACGCCGTCCGTCGTGTCCTGCTCGGAGCTGGAGCTGGGCCGCCGGTGCCGTCTGCTGGACTGCCGTCTGCTGGTCTGGCGTCGGAGGGAGGACAGCAGCTCGCAGTTCCTCTCCGGGTCCTGCAGGTCCTCCAGGGCGATCACGTTGGCCAATCCCAGTTTGCCGTTCAGGCCGAAGCCGTGCCTGCGGCGCCACATCAGGAAGCCGAGGACACTGAAGAGGAGGAGGAGGACGGAGACGGCTGCTAGGGTGATGAAGGTGATGGATTTTGCACTGATGATGGCCTCACCTGAGCTCTGGCCCTGTGAGTCAGGCACAGAAAGATTGATACATGATCATGGCATCACAATTCGTACATATAACTTCTTAGTAAAATAAATAGTAAAGTCAGATGGTATTCAGACATCTGGCCAACAGAGGGTGCTGCCAGTCACAAAACATCTGTTTGGCCCCTTCATGCGAGTTAATCTGTACAATCTGGACCATCAAAACAGAGTGTTAGTGTGAGTACACTGCCGCTGAATACACACGTTAATACTTCATAAATGTTGATAGCACTCTGAATGAGAGATTAAGATTGAATAAAGCAAAATCAAAGTAGTAGTGTTACATTTTGCTGTTCGTCTTTTGAGCATGAGCATCAAATCTGAATGAATAGAAGTAATATTAAAAAAATATCTTAAATGCAAACCATCTGTGGGTAAACTAAGAAACTTGAAAGTTGTGTTTCCTGTTCGTGTTTGCACTTTGAAATGTTTCCCACTCCACAAACAGTTTGCAGAGATTAATCATTTTATAATAAGGTATAGAAATGTATGGATTAAATACTTAATTTCGCATTAACTGGTCGTCACAAGTAGTATCGCAGTGTGGGAAATCTCCTGTCCATACGACACTATGTAGTTCTGAGTTACTATATAATGGAGAGAATTTTAAGAAAAGAAAATTTGGGTCTTCAAGTTAAAACTTAAAAATGGGTCCTTTTTTTAAACTCTCCATTGCCCGGATTACCAACAACATTCAACAGTCAGATAAAGACTGTATCTGGCATTTTGACATTAACCTTGTTAATCTCATTGGCCAAATGCCAAAATGGCATCATTTTGCTGATTCTGTGTAAAGCCTCGCGCATGTGGAAGCCCCCATTTTGATCTTGCAGATGTCCGTCTTTAATAATCTTTACAAACTGCGAAAGGTGCGAACTTTGTTCAGTAAGAAGCTACAAAAAATAGTAATATTTTAGTTCATGATGTACAATTATGACAGCATTCTGCTTCTGGTTTTACAGATTTTACAGATTAAAGGATTGGATAAACTCACCGAAGCCTGTCCGTTGGTGAAGGGCAGAGACGAGGGTCCGGGCGAATAGTCCAGAGAGTCCCGGCCGGCCGGTCCAAACTTCATCCAGCTGCTCTCCAACAGATACCGCATGGTGGAGGATCTGAAGCCCAGCCGGAGCCGGGGGCTACAGGGGCCGAGAGAGAGAGCTCAGAGAGATGTGTGGTGGACGCGGAGAGATGAGGAGGACAAGTTCGCTGTGAGCTCAGAGGGTCACTGACTGCTGAGCTGAAGTGATCAGCCTGAAATAATAACCGCGGGGGGGAGGGAGGAGGGAGGAGGGAGGAGGGAGGAGGGAGGAAGAAACGAGGGCAGCAGATAGTCCGTGTGTCCAGCTGAGAGGAGAAACGTCACCGGTCCTGATGGGAGGATTTACAGCTGCTGGAAGCTGGTCAGCAGCAACAACACACAACTGAGTGTGTGTGCATTTGGTTTGTGTGTTGTGTGTTGATGAGACAAGGATGAACGGACAATGATTCACATGTGTTCATGGTTAAAAGAAACCAATGATAAATGGCGGTGGGAGACCGGACAGAGACAGCCGTCTCAAGTGTAAAAGACAAAACACTTTGTTTCACAAAGGATCCACTTCGGCCTCGTCCTTAAGAGCTCGAGTGTCAACATCTCAAAAAGTCGATGCACTTCCATCTGTGGCCACTATGTTAAAAATCCTTGTATGAACAGTGCGGTCCTTGGAAGATGGTTACAAATCACAGGGATGTGCAGTGTTATATGTAGCCAGTAAATCCTGGTCCATATCCAAGCTATATTAGAACTAAAAGTTTACTACTCAGTGGGTCATTATACATAAATATGTTAAGCCCAACCATGATATATTTTCTAAACAAGTTTTTCCTTTTGAATTTGCAATGTTAACCACGTGTTTATTGCGACCGTAGTGGAGCGTCACAGTTAGTTAGAAAGGGACGCTAACGTTCCTGACCCGAGGGTCAGCGTGCGACGAGCTGGGATGAGAACGAGTTGCGACAACATGATGACAAACGTGAGATAAACTGCTTTTATTGTACAACACACAGAGCAGACAGGCAAAGCCAGAGCAGGGTTAGAAACTTCAGCAGGAGAGATTACAGGTGCCTTTATTTGATATCAAAAGCGGAAGAAAACAAAAATACACTTTTAGAAATCAGTCACATTTAGCTGACCTGCTGATGCCGGTCCAGCAGCGAAGCGTTCAAGGTCAGCGAAGGAAGCAAACAGACACACCGACCACCTGAATGAGCGTGCAGAAAGCCTGCGTTCGTACCGGGAACCGTCTGCACATTCATCTGCAGGGATACGAACGGATACATCGTACATTTTGACAGTTGTGCCGTTCCAAAAGCAGCCTTAAAGTCCCACACAAACCATTTGGCAATGTCTTTCTACCTGTGAGTTTCTAGCACTCAAAAGGGACACAAATAATCTGCAATTAAATATTCCACGTTGTCCGAGTCGTCCTGTCCTGCTTTACACCTCACACACACACACACACACACACACTTTTCTTTGGAGTGAAGAACCTAGTTACACGTATTTAGCTGTATGAGGGTCAACAATCTTGTCATCGTCAGTGGTTCAAGTTCAGGTGCAGCAGCCGGAGCTCAAGATCCAGTTTCTGGTTAATAGAGTTTAAGGTGCAGCTCAAAAAAGAACAAAAAAAACAGGAGGTAACAGAAGAGAAAGTTATGAAACGCAGCAATGTGGAAACATAAAATCTAATCCCATGTTATCTAAACCAACAATCACACTTACTTCACCCGGAGTCAAGCTCCAAAACCACGGAATCCTTCATTTTCCACGATGCATCATTTCTAACAAATGCCTTTTTTTTTTTTAAAGAAAAGGGATATTTCTGTTCAGCTGACTGGTAGTACCTTTTATTTCTCCGGCTCTATATGTTCTCGTGACGCCCTCTTGTCATGTGCCCTTCCACAAAGTTCAAAAGTCTGGGTCATATACAGTCTACTTTCTCCGTCAGTGTCAGACAACAGGACATTTGTAGTTTAAGCTGCTTTGCTTTCCTTCCTTCACGCTCAGCCTCCCTGCAAATTAAACTTAGCGACTGTTCGCAAAACAAACCAGACAAATATCTCATCCATCATCCGAGTTGTCTAAACTAGTTTATTTTTTTTATATATAAGCAAAACCTTCTAAACTAAAGATTAATTTACACTTTGTTTTTTAGGAAGTTCTTTTTCAAGATATACTAGCAATCTGTCGTAGCTCTGAGCAAAACAAGCGTATTGGGTCACTGCCTTCAATCTGTTCAGGGACCCAATAATCCCTCGGCTGCACACTAAACTGTAGATGGTTTTACTGTAAATTATCAGTACAAATGCGATTACAGCTTCCCAGCAAAAGGACAAAAGAAGGAGCTTTTACAATAACAGAAAGCAATAAGATCTAAAAAATCTAAGACTTTGTGGGAAACATCTTTCTGGCGATGGAGCACTGTACTTTACCCAAGTGCATCAAATCTGCTTAGAGTGCAGATAACGTTTTGTGCTCGTGATGATCTTCAGCATGCCACAACTTCTACGTTCAGGAATCAATCTCGTCTTAATCTCCGCGCTATATGACAAACGCACAGTCGTGGTACAACTCAGCAGTGCAGACAAAAGAGTCATCGTTAACACAAGAAACACAAACAACACAAACAACATCCTTGAGGCTTAAAGTAGGACAATCATCAGAGTGAATGACTGAATGAAAACCGGGCGAAGTAGGAACCAACAAAAACTGCTGTTGCATGACACCGACACATTAGTCGAATGCTTTTTTTAGATGGAAACGCTGGCATGGACTTAACACCAACTAAACCCTTCCCTTCACTGCTGCTGATCACACTGACGGCCGACAACATCTGTCCATCGTCCTCAAACAGCAGGGAGTGGGGACGGGTCAGGGACACTGAATGGGGGTTGAGAGACGGCAAGGACAGGACAGAGAGGCGAGACACACTAAAGCTTCCTGGGAGCAAATGTGCGAGATAGGTTTGCGAGTAGGAACTGGGCCGAGGTTTCTCTGACATCCTGTTATCTGATGTTAGTTCAGTATTCAGTTTACTGAGGTAATAAATCAAGTGAGAAGTTGGATAATTTTCTCATAGACATCCATCAATCGGACTCATTTTACACCTCCTGGTGGTCACTAGAAATAATGCAAGTTTAAGGCACTTCTGCATTTGCTTCATTTTTACAGGCCTGGAGGTTGTCGCTTGTCCAAATTAAGATTTACAGGCGAAAAAAGAAGAGTAAATCTTCTTAGGAGCTTCACATGCCCCTCCCTCCCCGACCTGCCTGCCTGCCCTGCCGCCCTCAATGTGGTCAGAGCTGCTGAAGTTAGCATCAATTCAACACGCTCTTCTTTTATAACGGTCATAATCTGTCCTAAAATGCACAGTGGCTTGAATGAAGGTTGTTTTTAGTATCATCCAGGTGAGAGCAGTGGCATTATTTGTTAGAAGATAACAACCTAAAGACCTGCAGATTAATGCAAACCAAGATGGGTAGCAAACAGTACAAGATCGCGTTCAGTCAAGTCATGTGGTCATTGAAATCTGAGCGGTTCATCCTCTGTAGAGCAAGAATTACCTCAGTAAACTTCATAGAAATCTGCGTGCCTTAAATGACGAAATTTCATGCGTACAAGTGGAAAGTTCTGGTCTGATTGTGTCGTTAGCGGAGAAGATCAGGCGTCAGAAATGAGACTGAGAAGATCCACAGCAAATGTCAGCAGTTCTGATAACTATTATTGTTGTTGTTGCAAGTCATTTATCAAGCAAAACTTCCCAAATAAAATAATGTCTTATAACATTGTTACGTATATATATCTGTGTGTTCTGGACTGCTGGTCAGACAGAAGAAGATATTTGAAGACTTCAACAGAACAACAGAAAAAAAACATCTACTTATTAGTTGGAGCTTAACGTGTAAAAGTTGCATATGAAAGATGAAAAAAAATGAAAACTCTCAAAAAAATTGAAAATGCTCAAAATGACACGTTAAATATCTTAAATAATAAAGCATTTACATAAATACATGTACACACATAAACAGTGAAAAAGAACGCGTTGTATATTATATTATATATATATATATATACATACTGCATGTGGGGTTTTGGTTAAAATAAATACTTGATCGCTCCGTTCCAGAAGGTTTAAGAGTGAATAATAAACATTCAGTTGAAGTAAAATGATGACTGCACATTATTTAAAGCTCGATATAGAAATAGCATTACAGCGACAAACATTCGTGTACAATCAGTTCAAATGCAAAACATGTCTCTACCGGATGTAACGGAGCTCATAAAACAATATCTGAAGTTGACCTTATTTTAGCTAGATGTATTTTTTTAATGCTAGTGATCTGTTATGTTCTGAAACAGTAAATGTTCCCTCATTGCATCATCTGCGGAGTCATCATTGTTATTTACCTCTATCTCATAACGAGTAGTAATATTGGCCAAAACAGGGTTGAAAATACACCTCAAGTTGTAAAAAAAGAAAAAAGAACTTTTCCTTAAAGCTACCCTGTAGAGTTTTGGACCACATGGAGTTAATGTAAATAAAGCTCAAAACAAAACTCCACAGCGTACCTTTTAAAAAGTATGCAAATAAACTTAACAGTAATCATAATTCATTGCATATGCGCACATTTTAGGTCTGCAGCCACATTAGGATGAAGCAATAATTAAATGTTATTGTTTACCACCTTGGAGGTAAAATTATGAGTGCATTCGTTTTTCAAAACTGACAACAAGCTTATCATATTTAAATGCTTTGACACAGTATGTGTGTATGTGTTGAATTTCCATGATATACAAAAAAATTCCTTCATTCTTCTCATCACATCATTTCATCTGCCAATCCAAAACTTAAAGGGCCAGTGTTGAGCATTTTGTGGGATCTATTAGAAAAAAAGGGAATATAATATTCATAACTATGTTTTCATTAGTTAACAATGACCTGAAACTAAGAATCGTTGGGTGTTTGTTAGTTTAGAATGATTCAGTCATGTTTCTACAGTAGCCCAGAGCGGACAAACCAAACCTAGCCTTTCGCCACCTTTCTGCGACACGCTTGGGGTGGGGTCAATGTCGTCCTCGCTCTTCAAAAGTGCCACTAATCCATATGATAACATCTACCAACCAGGTTTCTCATAAGTCCAGCTCGTTCCACCAGTCTGTTACATTACGATGTCAGTCTGCGTTTGCGTTGCATCATCAGCAAATCAAACTCATCATCAATCTACCGCACAGCGGCGCCTTCACGCCACGCCATTAAACCAATCTAATTCATCTCTCGTCTGTTTACGTCCTTCACTGACCCGGCAGACTGCGCTCTTCGTCCGGTGCTTTTTGTTTGCATTTTCCTCGCCGCAATGTCACACGGTGATGTCGTAGAGTCTGCCGACGCGGCTCAGCCATTCGCGCAGCGCCAGGCGGACACGGCCGTCGGTCACGTGGCAGGAGAGCTGGCTGAGGCAGGGGTAGAGCGCCGGCTGGAGCGCCAGGAACGAGGCATCTGACAGGAGGAGGACCTGATTGAGGAGAATCAAGACCATGTTGGTCCACGCCTGCAAGGGCAGAGAAAAAATGTCAACAAAGCTCAACACTCAAGCGGATGTTTGTCTTCCACACACACACATGCATGACTATGCATCTGAGGTCCTTTATATTCATTTCTAAGAGCTGTCACTTTTCTCTTAACTTGACAGAATTTGGTGCGTTTGTGTGTTCTGTTATTAAAACAAAATAAGATGCATTTAAACTATGCACTTCAAGAACCCAACTGAAAACCCCGCAGCTCACCCCTCCCTTTCCCTTTCCTGTTGTTAACTTGACAGACGAGACAAAACAACGTCTAAACTTGTGTGACGATAAAATTGTATCCGCACCTGTATCTGAGCCTCAGAGTCCCTCAGTGAGACGCTGTGGGAGCTGATGGTGGATCCTGATCGTGGTCTCTTCTCCTGCCTCAGAACCTCAGGTCCCGCACTGACTGAGTGCCTCAATGGGGGAACCTGCTGGTCCACCAGATGTTGGGGCCTCTGCAGGGGCCTTTGAGGGTCCACCAGGCCCCTCCTCTCCCCGCCTCCTCCTCCTGCTGCCGCCCGGCCCTGCTCCTTCATGAACAGGTTGACATGGCTCTGCTGCTGCGGCTGCTGTTTCCTGCGTTTGTACTCCGTCATCAGCTTGCTTATGGTTTTGTCCGTGGCGATGGTGTAGAGTTTGTTCCCAGCGCTTTCCCACCATTCCTTTCTCCTTCCTGGTCCAGCGCCGCCAGGAGCTCCTCCTACAGAGCTTCCTGTCATCCCGGAGTCCCTCCTCTCGGCCTCGTACCGGATGTGGTGGGGCAGACTGCCTGTGCAGCTGTAAGGAGAAAAGAACAGGTCACTTTAATTGGACAGGTGCTACACTGAACAAGAGGGCGCAGGTAACCCGAGTAATGTGCGAGTGAAGCATTGATTGAAACTAAGGCCTGTCAAATGTTCTGCAAAAATGCACAAGATCAAATGTGTCAATTAAAACACATCTGCAGGGGTTACATGCTTGTGCACAAGTGAAGAACCAGCTGTTACATGGCAGGTAGAGAAAGCTGTTCATCAGATGGATAAGGTGTTACATTTGATTCTTGTGTTCAGGGTGGAGACAGACATTCGGCAAGTCGCCATTATAACAACATAACAATGACTGAAGTCCGACCTGACTCCTGGGCTGGGTGTGGGCGTGTCTCCTGGTGATGCTGAGCTGTCGGCCGGCTGAGACCTGTACCCGCCTTCCTCTGATGGCGTCCCCCTCGCCGACAGCCCGCTCGCTGAAGACGGAGTAGAGGTCTCGGACTGGAAGAGAGGCAGGAAGAAGACATGATCTCCTCCTCCTGTTCCTCCTCTCTGCAGCGCCATCTCCTCCAGCATGTTCTCCAGGTCGCGGTGCATCTGAATGTAGCTGTTGCACAGATCCATGCACAGCTTGTAGAGGCGTTTGACCAGCCACGCCCAGTCCGCGCTGCTCAGCGGCTGCACGCTGAGAGATGGGATGGGGGCTCGCCAGTGATAGCGTTTATCCCGGCCTCGAGGGGGGCTGACCTGCTCGAGGAAAGTTCATTTTTGATATTAGAACATTAGTAATTCATCACACTCGTTACATTAGGAGGGTGAAAAGTTCAAGAAACCCTCTAAGGACGGAGCTCATCAAACTGTAGAAAACTAGAGGACATTACTAATGGATAAGAGAGCAGACTTATATAGGCACATCTTTTATTTTAGTTGTTTTGTTTCTATGGTCACCTGTCAATCACTGTGGCCTCTGACAATTTACATATCAAATCTGTAAGCACTGTTTTCTTTGTCTTTTTAGCTTTTGTGGAGATCACTGCTCATCCTTTCTACACCGTTGTTTTTCTACTTTTTATGATTAATTAAATAAAAACAGAACTTGTTCTGAGCAGTTGATGATTTGTCCTTGTTTTAAACCGTTAAAAGCTTTATTAACTGAGAATAAGTTAAATCACTGTTGTATTATCACAATCAAAAAAGACAATTATTCTATATTATATATTATACCTACTATCACTGAAGAACAGTGTGTGTGTGTGTGTGTGTGTGTGTGTGTTTGTGTGTGCGCCTGCATTACTTGTGCCGTTTCTTCAAAGATGTCTTCGTCCTCTGAGGAAGCAGAGCCAGGGTGAGAGGAATCAGAGCTCCCCTCCTCTTCCTCATACAGCATCCTCTTCACCTAAATACAACGAAAGGTTCAAATGTGAAACAGAGTTTTGATGGCTAATGACTTGTTAGTGATTATCACAATGTTTCAAGGTTGTGATGTCTTTAGTAGGTGGATGCCAACTGGTTAGTTATTATTAGATACTAAATGTAATCAATTAGATTAATTAGTCAATTGTATTGTATTATTTTTGTAATGCATTTGTTCCAAATATAAAAAATACCTGCTCTGAACTTCATTACACCTACCAAAAACACAACGAAGAAAACATAATAAAACTGAATTTAAAAAAAAATCAAAAACAGAAAAACTAAATTAAAGCTGCATGAATCATTTTTCAAACTGAACTTTAGCCTTATAAAGTTAATACGTCTAATGTAATAGTGATGGATTTGAATACAATATTTACTCTCGCTTTAGCTATTATTTGGTCTCCACCAACTTCTAAGAAAAATATCTGTCTCTTTAGGTGAAAAACGTGGAACATCAATTTGGTGCTGAGCAGGAAGCATGAAGTGGATTCTTTAGAACTTATTTAATGAAAACCGTTAAGTTTGGGCCATATAATTAAAACAATGAGCTGCAAGACACTAAAAAGCTCTGTAGAGCTGAGGGGACCTTCAGAGCGGGGTGATAATTTAGTTTCACAAAAATCCATCGTTAACATAAAATGTACTAGTGCAGCTTTAAAGTTGGAGAAAAACAAGAGTTTTGATGACTCTACCTGCTGTGCCGTCATGCTGTCAGCTTGGCTCAGCGTGGCACACAGCAGGGCTTGGAAGTACAGGTTGAAGCTCATGGCAGACTGACGGTAAAGATTAGCCGCTCCGCAGACACCCGACACCTTCATCAGCAGGTACTTCAGACCCGGCCGAGTGTCAAAGTCCCGCGCTGTCCTGCAGAAGAAGAGATCAGGAGATAAGTCAGCCGAGTGTGAAGCTGATCAGCATTATCATTATTATTATGATTATGAAGTGACTACAGTGGGATTACAGATCCATATGACACTGTCGTCTGCATATCGTCTGATTTTCTTGTTGCAGTAACCTGTAAGAGTCCAGCAGCAGATCCAGGATTATGGCTAAGTTAGTCATGGAGATGTAGCGCAGGAAGCCTGCTGTGGCCCGGCTGGAGTCAGAGGTCCCAGGTGTGACCTTTTCGTTTCCTTCGGGCTGCTTGACGAACTCCTCCAGCAGGATGTCATAGAGGTTTTGGAGCAGGACCTGGTGCGACAACAGGCTAACCACGATGGTCCGGAACGGGATACTGCAGGATTCAGAAACCAGGAAGCCGGTTAAAACACGTTTTTAAATTATAAGAACAATCTCTTTGCCTCAAGTAAAAAAATAAACAATTGTCTACTGTAACTAGGCTGTGATAAACCAATGTAATAGCTACTGTATTGTGGCTTACAGTATATTATATTGAATATTTAGAGGGAGCAGTCAATAACATAATAGTCAAAACCGAAAAAGCTTTAATGAAGAATGAGCAATCATGAAATGCTGTTGCACCAATAAAGCTGATTTGTATTAGATAAGGGAAAGACTGGCAGCCATAAAAAAGAAGAACTCAGATTCAGCATCCTGTCAATATAAATCCATATAAATCCATCACACACCACATATTTTCTCCACATTGTGCGGCTCCACAGGTGGGTACGCTAGTTTGACTGTTTTCATACAGGAACAATGTCAAAGAAAACCGCCTTACCCAATTTTCCTGCAACCACAGCAGCAAAACGACAAGCAAAGACAGTAAGTGAGGGTTAGATTTTGGCTGCATTTCCAATCATGTTTTTTCAAGTTTTGAACAAAAGAAGACCGCATATTTTAGAAAAACTGATTTGGTTTTCTTTCTTACAGGAATACTTCACCCAAGCAGTTACCATTTGTATCTCAAATTACTCACCCTGTGTTACTTTGATTTTGTGAAGATTTTTTTTTTCTTGCATCAAAAAACAGAGAAAAGTCGTAGAAAAGACTATTTAAAGTAAATGGTGACCGCATTTAACAACAGCAAACTGTTGATGCAGAAGTGTTCTTTTCTTAGCGAAGATGCATGTGTTTGGGAAGAAATTCATACAACTGGATAAATGAGACTTGGACTATACTGTACGTTTGTTAAAAGGGATTTGCTGATATAGTTTTGCTGTTGTTAAACTTTGCCCTCATTACTTCAATTCATTTGGACTTTTCTCTGTTTTTTTATGAGATTTTTGAAAGGAAAAACAATAACATGCTTCTTCTTGGTTAGAGTTTTGGTCAGAATGTATTTTGAGGTCAGGATCAGGGGAGTGTACTGTAGTTTTAGTTAGATGATAAAAGCAGTTAATCATCGTCACATGTGGAGCGAAACATGCTTGTTGTGTGGGCGTTTGTGTGCATGTTGTCCACCTCTTCTGAGTGTGCCCGTTGGACTGCTGGTCGGTCGGCAGCTCGATGATGAGAACACAGGACTGAGCGTGCTCAAAGCCCTCCTTGTTGTTGGGCGTCTTTGGGGAGCACTGGGTGTCCAACATAAAGACCTGGGACACAAAGAGGACAACAGTGTACTGTAGTTAATGGGTAATGTTTGCTTATTGAAGTTTTAGTTACATTTGAGATTAATGTTGTCATTCTCCTGGTTTCAGTAATTAAAAAAATATTTTTTAAAAGTCCCAAAATAAAATTTCCAGCTTCTTAAATGTGAAAATGTCCTGGTTTCTTGACTTCTCTAAATATCTTTGAGTTTTGGACCAACAAGACATTTGAGGATGTCATCTTGGGCTTTGGGAAGCACTGACAATTTCTACAGAGGGTGTCATATGTTGTACAAAGTGTAGTGGCACTTTAAAGATGAATTCACTAAGAGCGAGGTTGTACTTTTTGAGTTTTATTGCAATAAATAAGGTTTGCATTTACAAATGTGGATCTCCCAGCTGGCTGGTAAGAGCGAGATACTGAATGAAGCTCAGATAAGGATACTTAGACATAATTACACCCGTAGGAGGTGTCTTTGAACACACTGTTGTTTTGTCTGTAGATTCACGACCTCATGTCTAGAGTGTCTCT